>WAAB01009459.1:0-25130 GCA_013389865.1 Piaya cayana
AAAAATCTCTATTAAAAAAATCAGGTTTTTTTAATTGATATATTGTGATGGGATTTTTGAAGTGAGAAATTCTGCAGAGATTGTCATCTAAGTACAAAACAGTCTGAGAAGACTGAGAGGGGAAAGTGTCTTTTAATACCACAGTTGAAATGTTAGGATTTTTTAAATGACAGTTTATGACTTAAAATGTCCTCAGATAATAGAAAGCCTACAGAAGCAGCAGCAGCCTAATAGGTGCTTATAATTCTACACGAAATTAAGGGCGTTATCAACCTAACAGTACTCATGCCTTTAAAGATCATCAGAAAACTTTAGTGCATTTTTATTATGTATCTCATTTTATTCAGATTCTTTCCTTTCCACTTCACTCAGTAAAATAATTTCCATGATGGATTTTCAAATAAAGGGAGGTAAGAGATGTTGAATTGCGGTTGAAAGTGCAAGAATTGTAATACTGAGGAGATCTATATGATTGAATTTGCCTTATACAAGGTACTTCAATAAGGACTGCATTTTTACCGCAAAATTCTGCCTCTGGAAAAATGTGAAAGATAAAGGAAATCTATACTGATTTTAAAGACAAACTTTAAGCTTGCTTATCTTTTGTAAGGGATGTGACTATATCTCTCTCTATCATGCATTCTATGATGATATTTGTATAGCATAATGGCACCAAAAAAGCCTCCAAATCAACTATCTAAGAGTCATTTGGGGTTCTAGACAGCCAGCGCCCTTTATCAGGGCTGGGCAACGTGAGGAGTGAGCTCCATCGATCATGTGCAGTGAGGCAAGAGCTGGGACAGATTTCCCACTTACCTGCATGTGTATAAACTTTCCCAGAAAGAGACAAATCTCTCGCTAATTTGGAGCTTTGGAGCCTGACTTTGCATTTGAGATGGGGAAAGGCTGCAAGCAGAGGGGATCACAGGAGGCACCTTCGTTCAGCACAGACCACGCTGAACACAAGACGGTATCATCCCCAAAGAACAAGCAGTTTTGGGAAAAACACTGTCTAAAAGAAATCATGCTGCCAGAGGGACATTGAGTCTAACCTCCAAAAATACAGTTACCTGGATAAAACTTCACTATATTTGGCTTAAATTAAAAATATACCACTTCTTGTAAAAGTAACCACTTGTTGTATCACAAAAAAGTTGAGAAGCAGGAGCACATTAGTAATGCTATCAGAGGGAGATTGTGTCTAATTTTGCAAAAATACAATTCCTTAGATGAAACCTAACTCTACTTTAGTTTAAATCATAAAATCAAAGAATAACCAGGTTGGAAGAGACCCACCGGATCATCAAGTCCAACCATTCCTATCAAACACTAAACCATGTCCCTAAGGACCTTGTCCACCGGTGCCTTAAACACCTCCAGGGAAGGCGAATCAACCACAAATGAAAGATATTCCACTATTTGTAACAGTAACTACTTCTTGTATCAATAGCACAGCAAAATCTTTGGTCCTTTATAAAGAAATAGATAATTAAAAGAATATACATTATCAGGATCCAGCAGCAATATGATTTCAGCAGTTTCCTGGAAACCACCTCAGGAATCGGCTGTGACGGCAGCACATAGAAACTATATTTCCTTTTCACCTAATTATTTTTAATGTGGTTTGGGGTTTTTTTTATTTATTTATTTTATGTTTGCCTCAAGCTTTGCGTTTGGCGGTTCTCAAAGGGAAGATAGAGCCCCGAAAGGCTGTGCAGAAGCACGGAGGAGGACAGGCGCCATTTTGTGTGTGGCAGGCTCAGGGCACAAAATGGCGGATGGACAGGGCCTGACTGATCTGGCAGCGCATGAGAGGCACATGCCACCCTCCCCATCGGGCCTGTATCTCAATCTGCGAGCCCTTTTAAAAAATAAACAGTGCAGATGTCCCTGTCCATGGAAATGGGGCTGGAATTAAACAATGTTTAAAGTCCCTTCAAACCTAAAGCATTCTGTGATTAAGTGGTTATCGGTGCTATCTGGCCTCCTTCATGCCTTAATCTCTCAGCTTTAACCTAGAAATCTTGTGCAGACTGTAACACAGCCTGGAATCAGGCTCAAAGCACAAGCAGCATCTCTTTAAACTCACTGGCAAAATACTACAGTGGATGCACTGGTTTTGGGGGAGAATAGCTGGAAGACAGCATATTTGTGCTTCAAAAAAAAGGGCACTGAAGCTGGTGAGGGGATTGAAGCACAAATCCCCTGAGAAGCGGCTGAGGGAACTTGGGTTTAACCTGGAGAAAAGGAGGCTGAGGAGAGGCGTTATTGCTCTCTGCAGCTCCCTCAAAGGAGGTTGTAGCAAGGCAGATGCTGGTCTCTTCTCCCAAGTAACAAGCAATATGACAGGAGAAGATGGCCTCGAGTTGCACCAGGGGAGGCTTAAAGAAATTTTTCCTAGTGTCCAGTTCATGAAAAGGGTAGTCAAGCACTGGAAGAGGCTGAAGCGCAGAATCAATAGGTTGGAGAAGACCCATGCCTGGAGCCTTTTAAAAGACGTGTAAATGTGGTGCTTAAGGATAAGGTTTAGTGGTGGAGTTGGCAGTTCAAGGTTAGGGAGAGTTTAAGGTTTTTTTTTTTCCAGCCTAAATGATTCAGTGATTCTACATAAGTCATTCGCAGCTTGTCTGTTTTACAGGAGCATTGTTTCAAAATGACATTTCACAAGGCCAGGCCTAAACTTACATTATCTGTTTCTTACAACTAGATAGCAAATATCTGCTGTTTTCAGTGTGTGCAAAAAAGACTGAGCCAAACAATAGCTTAAATCAGATGGACCAGCCTCACAGTGCACTTGAGGCTGAACCTGAAGAGAGGGAGGAACTAGTTGGTGCCACATTCCCTTCTCAGGGAATCCTGAACCTTCAGAGAGCAGCAAGTCACTGAGCAGCACAGCCACATGCTCAAGAAAAAAAAATATAAAAACAACCAAAAAAACCCTCAAAGTGATGTACTAAGCCATATGGGCTGCATAATTGCCAATGTGATCAAAGACAATCCGTATAAATCAGGCTTCCTGATTACTTCTAACATCTTCCAGGAAGTGTCAAACACTTCCTTGTGGACGTGGAGAGCCTGGGTTTAAGGGATGCGTGGACGAGGTGCTGAGGGACATGATTTAGTGATTGATGGGAATGGCTGGACTCGATGATCCGGTGAGTCTTTTCCAACCTGGTGATTTATGATTCATACCTGTGGACAGTTCTGCCACTGCATCCTGCTTTTTGCTGTAGTCATCCCTCTTAAACTCGGAGACTTTGGCACATTTTTCAAAAGTTATTAAGCTTTCCAATACATTTCAGTGGTTCAATATTAATTCCTATGTCAGTGATTAGAATTATTTGACACCAAATGTTTAGGCTTCACAGAAGCCCAAATAAAACACGCAGCTGCAAGCAGAGCTGTAACCAACACCCCATTTCAGCTTCTGTTCAGGGACAAAATAAAGCAGTACAGCAAAGCACTAGGGAAAAAAAAAAANAAAAAAAAAAAAAAGAGGCAAGTATTTCACCCGAGGCTATGCTTATGACAAGTTACCTCTCTTTGAAATCATACCAGACACAATGTGTTCTCTGCCTGCTCCACAAGCATAGTTCTCATACCATGAAAAGAGGGAGGGGATAGGGACAACAGCTCTTATAGCAGATGAGGAATGACTTAGAGGCCAAACCACAAAATGCAAGTTAAGTTCATAACCCATAAGAAGACAGAATTAAATTCAAGGGCCATATTAGGTCACCTCTTATGTACTCTGTGCTGCTTTTTCTTTGGTTCAACTGACACCAGGGAGTCCACACCTCAGCCTGTGACCACATCTGTCATTAGGGAAACAACTATAGGCTTGCACTACTCACATTTATATAGCAGGCAAAACCACATGCTGCTATCCCTACAAAGAACCAACATTGTTAAAAAGCTGGATTTGAAGTATTTAGTATTTTCTTCTTTGAGCTATTTTAACTAGAGATACCCAAACTTACAGCTTGTAGAGGGAAGATTGACTTTTTTTTGTTTTGTTTTGTGGGTTTGTTTGGGTTTTTTTGTGGTGGTGTTTGGTTGCTTCTTTTTAAAAAAAATAAACAAAGATCTTGCAACTGAATATATTTATATTTTTAAAGGAATTTGTTTGCCTGATAGGAATTTGTCAACATTGATGTATTGTGGGTAATAGTGTTGAAATAATATGGGAAGTACAAACCACATAAAATGATTATACGGTTGTGTAGTCGTAGATTCTAAAAACTTGGTCTACAACTACATTAGTGGCATGTGTGAAAGCAGCCTTATGAGACAAGGATGAGACAAGCACCAACAATTGCTATCAGTCTTGGAGAGGTAATGACTGAAATCCATATTAAGTTCATGCCACTCTGTTGCCCTTGAAGAATAAAAAGGTCACTGTTCAAATCATTTTTTTTCCTCATTATTCTCATTGGCTTTTGTGATCCTTTCAGATTGTTCTTGGTTTAGAAGAACAAGACCGCTTAGCAGAGAATGATGGCTTACACATTCACCTTCTACATTCCTGCTCCAGGTCGAATTGTTATTAGTAATCAAGCTCACAATACAGAACTTACAGTGTAAATAAATACCAGAGAAGAGAGACATAAGGGCACATAATATACCAGCATATTTATTTGTTGCACATGCTTTTATTTTCCATCTCCCTCTCATTTGTTGTTTTTCATCCCTGATCCAAGCCTTCGGTTTTCCTTTCTTTTGGAATGCTGGACACCATTTGGGATACACAAAATAAGAAGCCCAAAATAATCAGTCAGTCATGCAATTCCCTGAAAGGCATATCTGCCTGTCTAAAAAGCTACATCTTGGACTGTTGGTGATTCAGTTTTCATTGTATCCTCCATTTCCCCTCATTGTATAGGATAAGCCAATGGAATATATTCATAATAATCATTATTATCGTGGCATCAGCATTCTCACGAATGAGGACAGTTGGGTTCTGTTATACAGCTTGTTTTTTTTCCAAATATATAGGAGCTCATTAGGTTTGAATACAGAATAACAACTCTGCCACTCTCCTGGCAACCACTACAGCACAAAAGCACCTTAACAGCTCTTCCTAGAGACAGATCGCTTGTTTCTATAGCAAATGGAAGTACTTCTCAGTTTTGTATATTCACTCTTACCTCAAATGAAGAGATTTAACACTTCTACCTTTTTAGACTACTGTCATTGCTGCATTACGTCCATGAAATCAGAGTAAGAAAGAATTATCCAGGGAGTATGTATTTTTGTTAATCATTCTCTGGAACAAAATAGCTTGCAGTCTGCATGAACTCCAGGCATACAACATAAGCACTAAGCCTATGAAAATGGCTGATGTAGTACAGCAGAACAGGATCTCTGAGGCTTTTAGCAGCAATTTCTGTATGATGCCAAATGGCATAAAATACAGTGTAATTCAGAATGTTCCTCTGATAGCAGAAAGAGTAATTAATGCAAGCAGTTATTATGGAAGAATACAGCCAACCTCATTTGCATCAACAGTACTTTGCCAAACTCTTTACATTCACGATAAATCGTAATTTCCAGGCCATTTAAGAGTCCCTTTGCCTAAGCAATGTGAAGGGCATAAGAATAAATAACAACTGAGAAAGCCTAAAATTAGAATTAATTTTAATCAGAGAACCACAGGATCATTAAGGTTGGAGAAGACCTTTAAGCTCATCCAGTCCAAGTGTCAGCCCAACACAATGCCTGCTAGACCATGTCCCTAAGCGCTACATTTACACATATTTTTAGCAACTGCAAAGGTGGAGACTCCACCACTCCTTATGCAGCTTGTTTCAGAGCTTCACTATTCCTTCAGTAAAGAATTTTTTTAAAACATCCAGTCTAAACCTCCCCTGATGCAACTTGAGGAGTTAGTGTTTTAGGTACATTAATTTTATTATTAAGCATGAAAACATTGAAAGAATCTCTACAATTTTGTTCTGATTTTGAAAATCATGCTATGAAATCTTGTCTCTAAAAGGGACTCAAACCAGATGATGCTGAAGCTACTGAAGATCTGTCCATAATATAATGAAAAGCATCTCAACTTTCACTTTCCCAGAACTGTGTGATCAAAGTGAGTTAAAGCATTAATCCTGCTTTTGAAAGGAAATGTGCTAGACATCTGCTGGCAGCACATACACAGCTTCCTTTCTCTTTTCTACTAATATAAGAGTAGATACTCAAGTCTAGTTTAAACCCAAATAAGATTAGTAAAGTCAGTTCTATTAGCTTTAGTAGGTGTATATATATATTTTTTTTTAAATCAGACTTCTAATATGCAAGAGGTTCAAAAGATAGCTAGTGTGCTGTCACCTTTGATTTTTTTCCTTTTTCTTTTTTCCCAGTTCAATATACCAGTTACCCTCCTTTCTTTACAGTGATCAAATGCAAAATAAAGCCTTGCAGTCCTACTAGAATAAGACAAAGAGGAGCAGCCGAAGACTATAGAAGCAAACAAGTTTTTTAAAATACTCAAACAAGAGCTTTGATAATGACTTTAAAATATGTATTGTAAACCTGCTGTTCTACAATGCACAGAAGATGCACAATTGGGCATGGTATAATGACAGAATTAGCTTTTATGGATCACTTAATATAATCTTTGAGCTTCACCTAACAATCACATGGTGATTTTTGAGGCTAGTTTTTCTCTAGTCCTCAGAAGTCATTACAGTGGAAAATAGAGCTGTTTCACTCTTATTGCAGATGGGAGTTCAACCTGAGAGAAAAAGATCTGTCAATTTATATCTGCTCTCTACGTATGAAGTGCAATAGAGGAATAATGACACATATACATGGAGGCTGAGACAATTCTGAACAAAACACCCATCTTCCTCCACACATTTCCATTTCCAGGCCTACTAATTTGAAATTAATTACTATTTGCATAACAGTAAGTGAAAGGTTTAACCAATTCTTTCGAAGCCATATCAAATTAAGTATCCCATGTACATTCCATTGCACAGGATTCCATGTGCAGTAATATGATGGGAATAAGACACCTCAAATGGGGTACAGAAATTTAGGTCTATCAGCAAGCAATAGCTAATAATTATGCAAATAATACCATATATTTTACTGTAGCCACCACATGAAATTTTAGTTGACGTAAATTAATACTACAATTTGAAATTCCTGATTTTTTTTCTTTTGTTTGTTTAAGAAGTGTTTAACTAGTTTCATAAACTGCTTAAAGACTAGCAAAGGTGCAGATAACCAAGACATCTCTCAGGGCTAAATGCATACATAGTAAGTAGTCAGCATGCCAAGAGGGCTGGCTTCGCAATTATTCATAGGTGAACTTAAACATTGAGAAAGCATAAATACAGAAAAGCCCTGTATTTCAGCTTATTTCGTACTATACACAATTCATGTTATTGTTACTCTATCTAATTAAAGAAATTATTTTAATATGACTGGGAAGAACTTTTTCCACTTCAGCTAGATACAGCAAATTGTTGGGCAAGCAACAGTGTTTGAATTAGACAGGCCTAACTTCTATAGAAGTCAGATGCTCTTCAGTAGCAGAAAAGGCAAGTCCTCATGTTGGGTGACCTGACCACATATGCCCCTTTTTCCAACAACACAGATCTTCAAGTGCTTAAACTGCTGATTAGCATGTTACATGTCCTCATACTAAGTACATCAAAAGATCGTCTCAATTCACATATCACAAGGCAGAAATAACATCCGAAAGAGCGTTTCAAATGGCTTTGCTGTAGAGGAGGAACATTTCAATATAAAAACAAGTTTGCCAGCAAACTCTCTAAAGGAAGCAAAAAAAAAACAAACTATTTCAGTAGACTGCTACAGAGACAAATTTAGCTTAGTCTGATGATGAGGTGTTCACTTCTGTGGCTTTAACTCAGTACTGGAAATAATGACAGGGATGTTCACAGGTCTTCAACTCTCAGCAATCTTATTTCTGTCTGTAGAAAGGTCCTAAAACCACAATATACACAAATCTCGCTTCACATCTTCCTACAAAAAGTCATTAAAAATCATTGTGTACAGATGTTCCAATCAAGTTTCCAATTTACTCCTGATCATAAACAAAACGTGTCTTGGAGACTACTTGTACATCCCTGCAGATACTTTTACATATGACCTACTTCACAAAGATTTTTGTTGCATGAAGAATACTTTGCCAAGAGGGTTAACTCTTAAACATCAAACAAAAAAAAAAATCAGTATTTCAGGCCAATTTTGAACTATTTCTATAATGAAAATAGTTCTCCTAATTTTTTTTCTAATATACTGAGTACCAAAAAAAAAAACCAAACCAACAAAAAACCCCCAAACACATAACCAGGTTTCCAGGACATCATGATGTTAATGGCTTACATTTTTGTTNGTTAAGGCTTGGGGATGTTTCAGAAAGATGCACTTCCACAGAATCTTTGCTGACTAACTGAGACTAACCTCATCCCTCGGCTCTAACGTGACAAAAATTCTTGATGAGCTTTCTTAATCACACTCTGCCTTTCACCAGACACGCTTGACTACACAGGCAGTGCTGTCTACAGACTTAGTGCTTCTTCAGTAGACACTGAGGTAGGAGGGGAAGGGGCTCAGGGGAAGCACCAAAGGCCATAATCTGTGCCACTGGCATTTAAAAAGCAACTCCCAATCCAGAAAAACAAAGAGGGTGGAAGTGCATTCAGAACAAGTAAGAAGCAGAGAGAAAACAAACTCATTGGGCAAGAAATAATTTTCAGAAACAAATCCTGTGTGTTCAGATGAAAAGGGCTGGTAAGCCATGAAATACATCAGCACGTCATGCAATACAATGACATCTATGAGTTTGTGCCAGCAGGTGTCTCTGCATCCCAAATATTAAAAATAATTGATATTAATTTTTATTTAGAAATCCTGATAGGCTTACACAAGATTCTGGCACACAAATGAATGATCATATTTATATGGTCACAGACTTCTTCCCTATCCTAAGGAAAACTTGACATGTTTTGTAGATGTTAGATGAATTATAGAATCATAAAATGGTTTGGACTGGAAGGGACCTTAAAAAGCCCATCCAGTTCCACTCCCTGCCATGGGCAGGGACACCTCCCACTGGATCAGGGGCTTCAAGCCCCATCCAACCTGGTCTTGAACAGGGATGGGGCAGCCATGGCTTCTCTGGACAACCTTTCCTAGGGCCTCCTCACCCTCACAGGAAAATATTTCCTCCTAATATNTATTTCAATCTCCCCCTTTTCAGCTTAGAACTGTTCCCCCTCATCCTGTCCCTGCATTCCCTGATGAAAGGTGCCCCCCCCCCAGCTTTCCTGTAGGCCCCCTTTCAGTACTGGAAGGCTGCTACCATACCCACACAGTCCTCTCCAAATACAATTTTGAAGTTTCCATGTCCAAGATATAAATAAACATGCTTTTGTGTTTATGTACATCCCTCTGATATTTGCCTGTACTTTAAAGTGATCAGTTTTTCAGGCTGAGAAGCCACAGATAGCATTATAAAGTCTCTCTTTGAAGAATAGACAGACTATTCCTCCCTGATGTGAAGCAAATTCTGAAGTGAGCTATTTTCCTAAATCCCATGCTTCCCACTGTTATTTTGGCTGTCACTTACAGTGATCTAACAAAGTGAGGGGGTGAAACTACACTCCACACAGTTATTGGCAGCATGTTTTTTCTAATCTATACCATGCAAGACCATAGTGGCAAACGCACTGGAGGGAAGCATTTAGGAAGCTTAAGGGAGTACAATTTTGCTGTTGATTAAGGATGGAGATCTGGGATGAAACAGCAGTTTGTGCAAACTGGCTTTGGCTACTCTAAGAAAGGGAAGTTCATGCAACTACAGTGAGGTTGTGACAAGGGTTTTTTTAATGCACATAAAAGCTAAGCTTTCCTGATGGATAATAAAGCTTAAAAGCAAAAAAAAAAAATATCCAAAAGATGAACAAACCACAGTGATCTTCATTAAACTGATGATATCTTCTACATCAGAAGACATCAGCCTCTGGCTTTGCACTTCACAGGCTTAGTTTAAGCAGCAGTTCACACACTACCTAGCCCTATAAGGCTGAACCTGTACAGCCTGATTAACTGTCAAGATTCCCAAGGATTTCATAAAGTGACACAAAATACTGAGAGAGATTTGAGTGCTATAAAAATACTACACTTGGCTTTTCATCTTGAGTCAGGATTTTCTTCTCTTGCAGGCTATAGCTGTTCAATACCTGGCATCCAGGTTTTCCAGTCAATTCCATAAGGCAATGTGGACCTAATTATCATGACCAAAGTAATCAAAATCACTATCTAAACCAACTGCCAGATATTTTAAATTGCCACTTAGGCAATTCTACCATTCCTAAACATGTTTTCTCTCCCCAAACCATTGTCTCATTGTTTAAAAAAATAACACTCATGGAGCACTCAGAAGTGGGTAATCAGGGACATGAATACCGACCAAAGAGAAGAGAAAAAAAGCAATAAAAGTTTTAGCCAGCTCATGAGCTTTATATGACTCAACTTAGCTGGTGTTTGTCCAGGGTTTTCCTCACTTCGAGGATGAATCTTATTCACTGTGTCTCATTACAGTTACTTAACATATATTGAAGGGGAAAAGAAAAGATGCTTAAAAATAATTATTCCAATAGCCTTTGAATTGAATGGAGGGAAAATAAATCACTTGAATTTTAATATGGTTGAATCAGAGTTCACATCATGGAACATATTTTTTAGCGAGTTCATATATTGTTTTTATTTCATCAACTTAAACAAAACCACAGACACATTCTGAACAACTTTGTTCATGGTTTTTTTGGTGTAAATCTATTGTGATTGCACAAACGTTCGTGTAACAGAGTCTGGTCTCTGAGGCTGAAACAGTGAGGACTTACGAAGTGCATCTCTTCTGCTTATCAAAACAGCAGCTAAGCCTCCCCACTCTCATAGCCCTATCACATGCATTGATAGTAAAACATCAAGTTAGAAAAAGAAATACTTCTGACATGGATGATCTTTTGGCTATGGCATTTACAAGATTTAAAGTAACAATGCCTTTGGAAGTAAGCACAGCATACCTGATATTACCTTGGAAAAATCCAGTTAATCATAGGGATCAAAACCTCTGCACACAAGATGTTTGAGGAATGGTGTGCTATCCTTTCACAAATACATTTTTGAACCAACTTGTCTTTGATCAGCAGACATGTTCTTTTTCTCTCACTTGCAGTACAGCATTTATTATTCCTGTTCTACAGCAGCAACCCTTAAATCTTTCCACATACTCAACAGAGCCGTTCTGGGGTCAGTGATACATTAACTCTGGTTCTACAGACACTTGCAGCAGCAAACCACAAGTGGGCCATTGCCTTATTCCTGTAATGGGAAACTTAAAGAAAGGGAACTCTAAACAGGCTGCAGTTGGTTTTGATTTCTAAAGTGAAGCTGAGAACAGGGAAGACTGCTTTCCATGAGCAGCTCACTACCTAAACGACATGAAATACAGAGTGTATGTAAAACCAGACAGACTCAAGAAGAAATGTTTGTAAACTGATCACTATTACATTTAGGATGGAAATTGGAAAACCTGATATTATTCAAGACAAAATTCTATTGTGCTCTCTCAAAGGTTCATGGGAGCCTAGGGGACAATGAAGCCAGCCAGTTTTTTTTAGGGATGTTGACAGTCATGCAGGACCACACAGCTACACTACACACAATGAGAGGGCTTTGACCTTGTAACTTAAAAAGATCCGTGGTGGTTCTCTATGTTGCATTTCTCAATTAGGACTTTTCCACCCCCTCAATTGATTCAACTGCCTGATGAAACTCTGTCATTTTAACAACTGCTACGAGAGCTTATTATGATAACTAGATAGAATTATCTTCCAATAAAAATATTCTGCAGACCTTCCACTAATTTTAGCACTTTCTTTAAGGCCCCAGTTAAAGGGGGTTGTAAGAAAAGTATTTCTATAACGTTTCTTTGTGGTAGGAATTGATATATTTAATAGAAAATAGTTTTGCATGAACAAACTGTCGTTCAGTGAATAAGTAAAATGTAAGTCTGTTTTATCAATAAATATATCGACTTTCAACTTAAAAACACTGTAATTCTATAACAGTAACATAAAGCAACTTAATTACGATTTGGCCATATCCATGTCGCTGGAGTGTCACCTACTGGACGCTGCTGGTACCTCTGGGTCTGCTACGCTCACCTAATTGAAAAGACAGTAAAGGGGGAAAAAAAGTCTTTGCTAATTTCTTATCTTCATGATGATGTGAGCACTGTTGAATTTTAAAATGGGAAGGGGAAAATCTGAGCTCTCGTACCAACTCCTACACCTACACATTTAATTTTCAGTTTTCATACTGATGAAATGAAAATGGTAACACCCACTTACTTCACTGTTTTAAATCTCCTTATGAGTAGGATGCTGCAGCCAAGTGTATAAGAAAAATAGATGATGCACTCTGTAAGAACTACCTGCTCCACGTATTGACACAATCTCTTTTAAAACAGCACTGCTTGTTTCATTTTGTAGACTCTGTTTTACAAAGTATTAAAACCTTTCCATCAGTTTACCTGGACTGGTTGGGGACTTGACCGTGATCATTCTACTTTTGCCTTTTTGATGAATCTGAGTTGCTGTGTTGCCTGTGTACAATGCCAAACTATATGAATTTCCTTTTCTTTAAAAAAAGACCAGCTGTCCAAGAATGGAAGTGACATTTATACCCTGCATCACACAGATTTAGAATCCTGGATGGAAAAAACCTCCCTTGAAATAGGGCTTAAAATAAGGAAATCTGGATTGTCTTTGCTTTGTTTGCTACAATATACCTGCTCAGTTTTATCATGCGGCATCATAGCGAAAGGACAAGCTACTCAGCAGCTGATTATCTTCTAAAACCTCACAGCTTTCATAAAATATTTTACAGCAGCCATCCAGATTTGCTTCTCTCCCTTCAGTATTTTTTTAGATTTTATATCATTTTAGATTATCAAAGGTATTTAGCAGGTGCTAAAGCATCTTAATTTCTGCTGTTTAAAGCTTAACACAAAAATGTTCTTCTACTGCAAATAAAATCAGAAAAAGAATATAGGAATAGCAGTTCAAGATGAATAATTTAAATAGCAATAGTTTTCTCCCATATTGAAGTGAAAGATTATTAGGCAATTATTTCGATGAGAATAAACTTTCAGGGCTTTAATCATTTATATATAATCTATTCTACTAGGGTTTAGTTCAACAACTGTAAAATACTGACATCTTCAGGTGGTGGAAGTGCTATTGAAGTACAAAAATTATGTGATAGGTTTAACAGAAAACATTCAAATAAAAAACAATTCTTAAAATGGGAGTTTTCCTTTGAAGATTAATTTGGGATCCTTTCTCTTTGAATTAATTATGTATAGTGACATATACGTTCTCCACATGTTGCCACAGATAGAAAAATGCCTGCAGACTTCCCAGTATTGGCGTAATGTTTTAAATAGGAGTATGAAAATATCAAGGTTCTTCACAAAATATCCTACAAAGTGTCAATCAAATCAACAGATCTTTATGAAAAGCTTTGAAAAATATATACTTTTTATGGGAAAGTAAATGTTCTCTAATAAACTTATAATCTCAATGTAAGTGAACAAAGCATAATATCCTTGTAATTTCTTAAGGTGTTTCTAGCAGACCTTTTTAATCTTGTGCACTCTCGGTATTTGGATTATTTTAACTGAAGTTAGCTATGCAGACTAATTCTAGATTTACTATTTTGACAAAGAAATTAAAATATGGCTTTGTGATCTTGTTCTTTTCGCTTTCATAGACTTCAGTGGAATTCAAGGCCAGAAGATTGCTATCAATTTATCTCTTCTTATAAATATAGCATGCAATTCACTTTACTTTAAAAAAAAATATGAAGGAGTTGAAGTAGCTACATTAAAGAGAGATGGAACTTAAATAGAAACATTCCTGTTGATGTATATGAAACACAGTGGATAGCATCGCTGGGAGTTCTGCAAAGATGCATCCTTCCTAAACCCCAAGCCTGGAATGACAATGAAGACTGATAAGTTACTAAGTGCCAAATACACATAGATGATAACAGTTAATGTAAGCTGTAATTTCATTGAAGTCCCTGGGCATTTAGTTGTTTTAGTTATAAATTTTAGCCATACCTGTCAAGCACCAATTTAGCATCTCTTGGATAACCACAATAAAAAATTAAGGGAAAAAGTTATTTATGTGCTCAAACACTTCAAAAAATTTGAATACAATTTAAATAGTTACATAAACTGTAAAAAAATCAGATTAATACAAAGAAGCTCAACTATTATGTAAATACAAAAGACGCTTCAATGCCTATGGATTTCTTATGGCCATAGTGCACATCCTGACTCACTGTTCCATAACTGTTCAAACAATAGGACACTAAGACTCGCTGCTCTCTAAATGAACGAGAATATGCTACTTTTGATCTCTAGAGGTCCTCCACGAGTTGCAACTGCCTTAACTTTAAGGTTCTGGGAAGATTTATGCTGATGAGAGGCATAAGACACTCAACTTCAAACCTCTATCTGTAACATCGGGTACCAGGTGAATGCAGAAAAAAAATAAATGAATGATTACTTCAAACCTCTATCTGTAACATCGGGTACCAGGTGAATGCAGAAAAAAAATAAATGAATGATTACTCATCACATCTGTGTTTTAATAAGTAACCAATTGTAATAATATGGTGGCAGTGACTACCATAGGTCATCACAGGTAGGTCCTAACAGGTCCCTAGGTTTATTGAACTCTATTTCACCAGTGGAAGGTGTTTTCTGGTTGTAGAATCATAGAATCACCAGGCTGGAAGAGACCCACCAGATCATCAAGTCCAACCATTCCTATCAATCACTAAACCATGTCCCTTTAGCACCTTGTCCACCTGTGCCTTAAACACCTCCAGGGAAGGTGACTCAACCACCTCCCTGGGCAGCCTCTAACAGTGCCCAATCACCCTTTCCATGAAATTTTTTTTCCTAATATCGAGCCTAAATCTCCCCTGGCGGAGCTTGAGGCCATTCCCTCTTGCCCTGTCCCCTGTCACTTGGTTCTGCCTCAACTTTCATTTTGGGGAACGGCAGCACAAAGCAGCCCCCCTGGTTGTATCAGCCCGAAAGTCTGAGACTATTTGAGAAACAAAGGTGCCTGTAGGAACCACTGAATAAAGACAATGATGCTAGATTATGCCCGTTGAAAGGAAAAAAAATTAATGAAAGTTTCTCTGAATTAATTTCAACAGGAGAACCCAAGGGTACATGCAGCAAAGGGCAAAAATTAAACATGGGACAGGAAGGCATTCCCAAAGTGTGGAAGGGTGATCATAGTTTGAAGTAGCACTTCTCACTCTAACTGTCTGGATTTGAAGTTCTAATCTCATAATTCCTTTCTTGATAATCTTCCCTTCTTGATAAACTAGCTTCCATCATATCTGTGTAGCAGGAGTCCAGACCTTAAGGACCAGTTCTGACAAAAGCCAGTAGAGCTCCTGTTCAGCAGTATAACATTTCCACTCTGGAGGAATCATGAGGGATCTTTTCCCTGTCATCACCCTGAGAAACACGAGTCTTTAAGCAATAAGTTCTGCCTTGGTCAGCTGTCAGACTTTCCATACACCTCTCTTCATGGGTGGTGGCGTAGAGATCATAGAATCATAGAACAACCAAGTTGGAAGAAACTCACAGGATCATCGAGTCCAACCGTGATTCTTTGGGCTTATGTTTACCAAAAGCTACGTAATTACAGCTCGTTACTGTTCTGATAGGGTAACCTAACTTGATCATACTGTCAATTACTTTTATCTATCCCATCCTTCCTAGTATAGTGTATCATGCTTCTACGTAATTCCTAATTAGATGGGAGGTACTTGAAGATAGGGACCTTGTATCTCCACATACAAGAGTCTGCACACTAGTGTCTTGGTACTGAATTTTGGGTGTCACTGCAATACAAATGATAACCTAGTCTTCTAATAAACCCACAAAACATAGCCTCCATTTTAAAGAGAAGTTGGTGAAATGCTACTGGATGTCATATGACATTAGCATAAAGAGTTACATTTTATTTTTTAAGCAGATAATCAGACTCTTGTTATCTTTTACTTTCAAGGTAGACACAGAATACTTAATGCAGGGCTGGAAAAAGTGATAGAATATTATTCACTTAATAGAAACTATAACCAAACTTTGTTCCCTTTAGTATTTAATTACTAATTTAGCATCAACTGTTATGTAGGAATATTCTAATCATAAAAATGATTACTACAAGTGAGTTCACTATAGTTTATAGCACAGGGTTTGTACGAAGGGTCTTGAAAATTTCAATGTAGGACCTCAGTTCTGCATTGCATCCTCACTATGACCCTTCTAAGGAGGTATTAGTTCAGTTTAGCTTCACTGGCAGTTCTTCCACCCCTGTTCGCAGAAACCAGGTAAAGAAAAAACATAACAAAACAACTTCAAATCAATTCCATGAAGGTCAGTATCATTTTAAGAGAATTCATTATTTCTTTTCCCTTTTTCCATCAGGTTAACTTTCTGAGCAATCAGGAGAATTAGCTGACCTGGCTTTTTCCAGAGTTGTATTGACAAGAGCAGCAATGTGTATTCATATAAACTATGAAAACACAAATATGGCAAATATACACATGATATAAATATATGAAGTGTTGAGCAAGTCCTGCAAAAACTCATTCTAACTTTTCAACACTAATGACCACATTAATAGGCTGAACTATTAGCCCATACAAGCATTCTGGCTTGAGAATTAAGTCTTCCATCTGCAACAAGGTTTGTCAAATGGCTCAATGTCATTCACTTGCAGTCTGGTTGTCAGATGAGGGAAGCTGCAAAGGAAGATGAAGTGCAGAAAGCACCATGTGAAAATAAACCTACAGTGCTAGATGGGCTGTCTCTGAGAAACGTATTGATACTGAAAGGACATCTTCATCGTCTATTAGCTCGTGTGTGCTCGTCAGGTTGTCTAACCGAAACACTGCAAACCCCAATAATGAGAACAAAGAAAACTATGAGGGTGTACAAGCTTTCATTCCACACCAATAATGATTCCTGGCTTAATTTGATCCCTCTTTTAAGACTGACACATTGACAAGACACCTAAGTTGCATTAAAAGCAAAAAAACCCACCCTCTCTTTCCATGCCTTGCTACCTCACATGGCTGAAATTACATTAGCGTTCATTTTGAAACTCCTTTATTACTGAAATACAGAATTTCTAAAGCATTCCAAGAAATAGACTGCAAAATAGGATGTTATTCTCACAACTAAGCTTTCTTTTATGTAGCACGGGGGTGTTAAATATTTGGGCTGTTGACATTTATGACATCCAAATTGTATACTCTGTACCACATTAGCCTACTCAGCGAGAATTCTCTGTACACACTTGGCTGTTCACAAGGAGATAAAAGGAGCAATCAGATATCAGAACTGGAAATGTAAAGCAGAGCAGAGCAGCTAAATCCACATCTTCTGCTTGAGTACCCCGAGTAATGCAATTTTACAATAGTGCTATAGAAATAGTTGACGTAGGATAATTTGAAGTGGTTTTCGACTCATTACATATGAAGAACGGACTGAATTTTTATTACAAGTTCTAATAAAAATTACTTTTGGAATCCAGTCAAGGAACAGGATAAAGGCTCTATGAATCATAGAATCATAGAACAACCAAGTTGGAAGAGACCCACTGGATCATTGAGTCCAACCATTCCTATCAAACACTAAACCGTGTCCCTCAGCACCTGTGCCTTAAACCCCTCCAGGGAAGGTGACACAACCACCTCTCTGGGCAGCCTCTACCAGTGCCCAATGACCCTTTCTGTGAATTTTTTTTTCCTAATGTGAATTTGAGACAATATGTAGATGCTCTTTATAGACAGAGTGGTAGATGATACTTAAAGCTAACTTGTACATGTTTGAGCTTTCCATTCAAACCTGTTCCTAAATACAGTCTAAACTGGCATATATTCAGCAATGATACTAGAGATTAATAAGATAGTCATATTCCTCCTTCTAGAAATACAACAGAAGCTATCTAAAAAAAGCAAGTAAACAGATGTGAAGTAAAACAGTACATAAAAAGAACTTCCTATGTTTTCCTGGCTTCTCATTAGCAGTTTAGGATCTAGTTTGCCTCCACTGGTGGTAGCTTCAGGAATGACTGACTATTCCCAGGGGTACAGCTACAAGTCGAAGTTTACTTTCCTATATAACAGTGCTTTAAGGATGGCTTACTACAAACTTTACAACACTCACATTGATCACGTTACTGTATTATCTCCTTTTACCATTCTCCCACTCATAAACAAAACAATCTTTATTCTTAGATGGACTGAGACTTGTCCCTATAGTTGCTCATCCTGCTTGCTGACACATGGCCTTCTGCCTTAACATTTGCAGGTATTAACAACACTGTTTATGACACCCAGCTTGTTACTTTGAATCCTAGAACAGTTTGAGTTGCAAGGGATCTTAAAAACAATCCAGTTCCAACCCATCTTCTGTGGGCAGGGACACCTTTCATTAGATAAGGTTGCTCAAAGCCTCATCCAACCTGGTCTTGAACACCTCCAGGGAAACCTATTGGTCTGCATACCACTTTGCATCAAATGTGTGGTCCTTTTGTTGAGTTGTGACACGTTTGAGGGATGACATTCCTTTTCTATGACACCATCTAGATTAATGAATTGAGGAGTGCTTGCAGCTTCCAGATGTTGGATGCACACCCCGAGAGTATCCCAACATTGTGTTGAAATCTGACCTCATTAAGTACGCTGTGCTCTAACCTCTGTGCAAAACAAACAAAGAGCTTGCCAGACACGTAAGACGACAGAAGAAAACAGTACTCTTGGGCAAGTGTTTGATCCAGGTGACCAGGGAACTAGGGCATAATGGTTTGCAAGACAGAGCCTTGCTGGTAGGTTAAGGCTGATATGCCCAAATCTTAACCAAAACCCACTAGTAACAGGTTGCAGATAAAAATAAATATTTTTATTAAAAAAGTTATTGAGAACACCAATGTACTGTTGCATCATCATTTTAATTCTTACTTGATCGTCCAGCATCACTGACACCAGGTTTATTATTCAGCCACTCCAAAATCAGAAGTTACTGTTTGGCATTTTCACAAGTGTTTGCAGTAAAACTGACTTTAATTGACTTTAGCATGCTAAATCACAAACTGTTTACTATAACACCACTATGGTGTTGTACTGCAACCCATTATTTGCTCTAGTGTCAGCACACTTGTGTTTATCTCCTTAATGTACATTTTAATATGGCGTTTCCTATCAGTAGTTGCATTGGTTTAATGTTTGATAGGAATGATTTGACTCGATGATCCGGTGGGTCTCTTCCAACCTGGTGATTCTATGATTGTGTGTCATGAAGCAGCAAAAGCAGCCGATAAATTCCCTAACAGCAAGCAAGGAATTACAAAACAATAAAGATCAGAACAAATACCCGATTTTTCCATATTGTATTTGTTCCTATCAAAATCAATTTAAAAGGGGAGTTGTGTTCGAACCTAGGAGAAATCATTGCTTGTTAAGTCTTCGCCCTCATTTGAAAACGTGATGGGATATAAATACTACGATAGTAGCCACAATTCAGTATGTGGTGCTTCTGGGTCCTTGTGTCACTATCCTGTATCCCCAAACTACATGATGAGGAACATCAAATGTTTTCCCTACTTCTTTCTACCCTTCCTTCATGTACATTTTAAGGCACAGCCAATCTCAATCAAGGTATTTAAGTAATAAATTCAAGAAGGAGGTTAATAAAAGTAAGAGGGAGGCAGGTACAGCCAGCCTCATGAGACAACAACATCTAGGGTGACAGAAGAGGTTATTTCCTGGAATACAACAGCCATGCAGCTGCAGAAACAACCTACTCTGCCTCACCACAATAAGGTAAGAATACAGGCAGATGTCCTAATAGACCCTTCAACTTGTTACAGGATTGGATCCATACAGACTGCTGAGGCAAGTCTTCTCCAGGGGACCTGGCTGAAATACCTCTTCCTCTCCTATTTATTCATTTTGCCTCTCTTGCTGTGCTTTTCCCCACAATGTTTTAATTCTTTGCTCTTCAAGAAGCTATGAAACCTAATAAATGCATGATTAAATCTGCAGTTCAGAATATTTCCTACTGCTGACAGAAAAATAATTTTCCACACTATGCAGACAGAGCAATATGGAATGTTTAGCAAAAATAAAAACAAATCCTCAGATGACCATGTGGCCTACACACATTTTTTGGAGTTCATTTGCTCCAGTCTGGACATTGGCATAGAGCTGTTTTCCAGGACACCTACTCACTTTTTTTCTTCAGTGGAACTGAAGAACGAGCTCGAAGTCCACAATTCGCAACTTTTGTTTTAGTAAACAGAAGAAATCTTTCATAAACAGTTATTACTGAATAGCATAGAGCTTTTACTCCTACTACGCTCAATACTCTTTCTTTCCCTCGTTTTTATTTTAAAGTTAAAACAAATATCTTTAGCCTACTTACTGCAGTGGGCAGCTACTTCTGGCAACTAAAGCTACTAAAAGGGATTTTAAACTGCACCAGAAAATACTAGGACAAACACTAACAAAATCAATATTACAAATCTGTCAAAATATCAGACAGTGTATATGTCATAGAATAAGCCTGTTCTCCAGCCCCTTCACCAGTTTTGTTGCTCTTTGGACTCACTCCAGAGCCTCAACATCCTTCTTGTGCTGAGGGGCCCAGAACTGCACACAGTATTCAAGGAGCGGTCTCACCAGTGCCAAGTACAGAGGGAGAAGAACCTCCCTGGACCTGCTGGTCACACCGTTTCTGATACACGTCAAGATGCCATTGGCCTTCTTGGCCACCGCTGGCTCATGGTCAGTCGCTGTCAACCAACACCCCAAAGTCCCTCTCCTCCATGCAGCTTTCCAGCCAGACTTCTCCCAGTCTGTAGCTCTGCATAGGGTTGTTGTGCCCCAAGTGCAGGACCCGGCATTTGACCTTGTTAAACCTCATCCCATTGATCTCTGCCCAGCGCTCCAGCCTGTTCAGATCCCTTTGCAGAGCCTCCCTACCCTCCAGTAGATCCACACTTCCACCCAGCTTAGTGTTGTGTGCAAACACACTAAGGGTCCATGGTCTTACAAAAAAGTCCCAAGCTTGGAAAATAGTCACTCTGTTTACAGAAAACAAACTGTTCTTAATTATGTGAGTTATCTCCAGTACAGACATTGTATATTCTTTGGAAGATAAAGCAGCAGGGGAGTTCTGTCTACATTCCTGTAAAAGCCCACTCGGACTATCTGGGTGGGAATGTGTGTTGCTAAGACATTCTTTCGGCTTCTGAGAGCCAGCATCATCTACAGCCTACTGCGAGAAACAGCACAGGAATGACAAGCATCTAAGCAGAAGCCTGTGCATGTATGTACAAACACACGTATGTGTGTGTAAAAATGCAAGTGTAGTCAGCCTGAGGTTTCGAGATCCCAGACTGAACTCCACAATTATTCAGGACTGATTAGATTTTTTTCTTCTAATCATTTTCCAGAATTGTACACTCTGTGGAAGCAGAAAGACAGCAACCATGGTAGAACATGTACACCCACAGTGATGGCCTCAAATAGGTTGCGGGAGTTTTAATTTAGAGACTAGTGCTTTCTGATAGAATATAAACCAGAATATAAGCAGTTGTGGCTGCCCCATCCCTGGAGATGTTCAAGGCCAAGTTGGATGAGGCTTGGAGCCCCTGATCCATCGGGAGGCGTCCCTGCTCATGGCAGGGGGTGGGACTGGATGGGCTTTAAGGTCCCTTCTAACCTAAATCATTCCATGATTTGGTGGCAACCGAGCAGGCTCCACATAACTGAACATGCCACATTATAAGAAGGTTAAGGTCCCATATACCCACTATGGTCAATTCATGCCATTTCACATTAAATACAAGTGCTGGTTTGTGCTTAAGGGAATAGTTTCTACAGAAAGAGGACAGTGGCGNTGTATGTACAAACACACGTATGTGTGTGTAAAAATGCAAGTGTAGTCAGCCTGAGGTTTCGAGATCCCAGACTGAACTCCACAATTATTCAGGACTGATTAGATTTTTTTCTTCTAATCATTTTCCAGAATTGTACACTCTGTGGAAGCAGAAAGACAGCAACCATGGTAGAACATGTACACCCACAGTGATGGCCTCAAATAGGTTGCGGGAGTTTTAATTTAGAGACTAGTGCTTTCTGATAGAATATAAACCAGAATATAAGCAGTTGTGGCTGCCCCATCCCTGGAGATGTTCAAGGCCAAGTTGGATGAGGCTTGGAGCCCCTGATCCATCGGGAGGTGTCCCTGCTCATGGCAGGGGGTGGGACTGGATGGGCTTTAAGGTCCCTTCTAACCTAAATCATTCCATGATTTGGTGGCAACCCAGCAGGCTCCACATAACTGAACATGCCACATTATAAGAAGCTTAAGGTCCCATATACCCACTATGGTCAATTCATGCCATTTCACATTAAATACAAGTGCTGGTTTGTGCTTAAGGGAATAGTTTCTACAGAAAGAGGACAGTGGCGCAATATGAATGCCAAAGAGTTTTGTCCTTTTCTCAGGAACATTACTTAATTGTGAAATAGGATTCTGAAGCCACCATAAGCCCTCTCTAATATGCATGGAAATAGATAACCCACAAAAAAAGGAAGAAAATCAATTCTTCCTTACAAGCACATAATTTATATCCCAATAGGATTTGCAGAGTTTGTGCTTACGCACAGGTTACCTTACCAATAAACTTTCAGCAAGCGAAAAAAATGCTATCCATGTTCAATGTGTAAAGGGTCATTTCGGGGCTGCACCTGCTCAGTGATTCAAGCAGATGAACCCCCAACCTCCCCTCAAAGGGCAAGGGATGCAGATATCAGCAGCCTTGTGTAAAAAGCCAAGGAAACCCCTTGACACAGCAGACTTGACTGCCACAAACAACAGTATCTGATCTGCACAGGGCATCGGGTTGATCAGACCTGTTCTGTACAGCTCCCCTGCTCCTACTGTTTTTGGCTAACCACTTAGGTAGGTGTGAATCCCCAAACCTGACACAACTGTTGACAGTAGTTAATGAGGTGGGAGAAAAAGAATTTGCAACAAATTTGTTTTCTCGACACAACACCTTGTGCATGACCTAACACAGGTTGGAAGGGTTCAAACTGAAAACACTGTTATGGGATATTGAAAACTGACCCACATTTTCTTCATTGTAAGCAGATAAATGATTGAGCTGCAGCTTTGTTGGCTGATTTCTAAGCATTTATCCCTCCCTTGTAGAGGCAGTTACCTCCACATTTGCTTTTACATAAAATTTAGTGTTTTATAATCAAACTCTGGCAGTGTACTGTCAATTTTACAAAACCTCGGAAATAAGACCTGCTGTTGTGGAAAAGGATTTCAAACTGAATGATGAATGAAGCACACCTGCCCTATAAATACCTTATGAATACTCCCTACCCCACCTATACAACCCATGGCTTGTATTGATTCAAAGCAGTTGAAGTAGTTAAGATCAATCTTCTTTAATCAGTGCTGGTTAGGGCCTAACAAGCATCCCACCTTAATAAAAAAATAAATAAGCAAATTAACTGCAAACCCTAAGAAGATTGTTGTCCAACTCATTTTCAATACGTTTCTGCATTTAGGTGCTTCTCGTCATATCTTCAGTATACATGGTAGCGAAGGAATCACCTGAAAAACCCAGGCAAGGAGGAATTGAGTAGTCATTTATACTTTAGAATCATGAATTAACCCAAGTCACCTCAAACTCAGTCATCACATTATGAGAACAGAAGAACTATGATTTGCCTGTTTGTAAATAAAAAGCATCAATTCATTTTCTGCCTCATCCCATAGCCTCAGCAACTCAGCACTCAGAGGTGTTTAAGGGACAGTTGGGATGAGGTACTGAGGGACATGGTTTAGAGATTGGTGGGAAAGGATGGACTCAGTGATCCGGTGTGTCTCTTCCAACCTGGTGATTATATGATTCTATGATTATTTGAGCTCTACTGCATTGCATAACCCTAGCTTTCCCTCTCCTGTTTTCCTCAAGATAACTCTTTTCCTTTGCTGTGGTCCCATGGAGGTTTGCCTGCCCTCTTTCCTCCGACTCCTCTTGCAGTTTTATGACTCTTTGCCCAATAACATCCATCCTTGTTTTTAACCCTTCAGCAATAGGAAACAGACCACAGCATCAAGCTGGTGTAATATGGTTTTCCTTGCTTCTTGCCCTTTTCCCAAAAAGTCTTCAGCTGTCTCTTTGACGCTGTTAGTTGATCTCTTTCCACCTCAGAACCACAATGTATTACAGGATTCTCTCAAACACTTCCAATCCCAGAGAACCTGTTTTGGTCACTAAAAACTGCTATCAGTAGACTCAGCAAATTCTAAGCAACTTTTGATTATATTGCATCATTAAGATAAGTTAGCAGTGAAGGCTCCGCACTGTCCACAACATCCTTTCCTCTCAAAGGGTGGACTGTGCTAGTGCTTGACTGCATCCGTCTTTAATCAGCGGCTCTGCAGTAGTGCTTACGTTTCAGAGATCTCTCTTGCTGATACACAAGAAGCAATCACGCATTTGCATAATGTATTCCATCAAGTTCAACTGGGTACAATGGTGCAACAGAACACAATGTAGGGTAGTAATACAGGGATACAAAAGACAAACACACCACCCGAGGAACAATTCCAATTATTTAGGTAGCTAAAAAAAAAGAATTGTGTATGTATTTTTTCAGGTGATGATTGTATAAAGCTAACAATATAAATGACAATTTCATTATGTAATAAACACTGGGTACCTATGCAGAATCTGAATATAAATTGGTGTGTCTCAAATGGTTTTAAAGTTCAGGTTGATGCAAGTTGTTTTGTAACTCAGATGGCATACAGGACCTGTTTAGGGATGAGAATAAGCTTTCAGCACCGTAGGTGCTTAAAAGGTTTAACAGGAGAGGAAGGAAATACAGAGATTTACAATATTTAGTACACACACAAAAACCAGCTCAGTTTGGCTCTGCAGCATAGTTCTAAC
>WAAB01009464.1:0-19379 GCA_013389865.1 Piaya cayana
CCCATCCCCCTTCAAATCTAGTTATGAACAAGAAAATAGTGTTCTATCCGTTGGATTCTGTGTGTGACTGGGGTACTTGTTAGAAAACTCTTCTTATGTACCTACAATCACATGTCATCCAACTTAAACACCTCAAAACCCCTTAAGTTTAATTTGATAGCAAATGAAGGACAACATAGGCTACAAAAACTACACCACATGTTACATGACCTTTCTCTACTTGCTTCCATGCACCAAAGTAGATTCCTTCAGAGAGAAATTAGTCTTAGGTCTATTCTCGAGAGTCCTTGCCTGTAGACTGTTAACTGTATACAAAAGCCAGCTATCTAGATCAGCAAACAAATTTTGCTTAAAACATTTTCACAGAAACACTCCCTAATACGTTATTTTCAGGGCTAAGCCATCAGCTTGATTAATATCAAAATTATCAGTCCTCTGAAATGTACCTTTAAAGAAAATTGTTTCCTCTGTCTACTCCAAAAAACATTGTTGCCTTCCTGTGTTTGATCCACATATGTATTAACTGCATAAAAAATACGGTTTGATCTTTGTCACTCTTTAGCCTAACTAAGGAAATGTGTTGGAGAAAAGTACTTATGGTTAAAAACTAGTAATAAGACTAATTATTTGCACTACTTGCTGTTCCAGTGTATCACAATGCTAACACATCTTATATCTTTTCATTATGGTGACAGATGGCCCTGAATACAAACATCATGTGAGAAAGCAGGAAATGAAGCAAATCTCTTCAAACAGTAAGGAAAAGAAAATTAAAGGGAGTTACGTGAGGAGCGGGCACCTTCTCTGGGCCCAGTAATTCCTCCTCCCAGTCCAGTATGCCCAGGGAGCAGGATGGTGCTGGTGTCTTCATCTGAGGCTGAGGGTCACAGCTGCTGCTTTCCTGTTTGCAGGTTCAAACAGTAGTAAAACTAAGCATGTATCCCAAAGACATAGAACACACAAAGTGCGGACATGGCTAGCCTCACACGCTACCACAGACAAAGCACTGCTTTCTACAGCACCTAACATATGAGACTCAAATACAAGAGGTGTACACAATCCCTTCAGCTCCTGACATCAAGACCCCTGCTCATTCCCACTGCTGGCACTGCAGGCCTGGTAGAGCATCCAGCTAGACTCTACTTGCTGGTCTACGCTCCAGTCAAGATGGTCTCACTTAGTCCCCGCAGCACTTGCACAAATGGGATAGA
Organism: Piaya cayana; assembly: GCA_013389865.1. Lineage (NCBI taxonomy): Eukaryota > Metazoa > Chordata > Aves > Cuculiformes > Coccyzidae > Piaya > Piaya cayana. Next base: position 1,212 of record WAAB01009464.1, read on the forward strand.
GAGATTACACCAAGAGACTTTTAAGAAAAGAACTAATAAAATAGGACAGACTGCAGCGATGAGGCACAGGGCTTGGCCAGACAAATGAGAAGACTGGCCACCGTTTACATGACTGGCCCTTTTTCTGTCTGATCCCATTTTGTCTCTCTCCAACTCTACTGCCCTCGACATTACTTCCTCAAGTTAACATAGTCCCCCATAATCCCTCCAACAACCTAGATGCTCAGGCTTGCGTTCTTATCAGTCACAAAGACTCCATCTGCAGTTCCCAGTTAGCGTGACTGGTCAGGTTTGCTTCTTGTCTGACTCCATCAAGTTTGTCTGTAAGGTTTGTGCCTCTTTTTTGTTTACAGTTTCCCCCTTTCCCTTATAATCTTACCTGACGAACTCTTGAATCAAATAACCTCACAAATAAACAGTTCCACATTCCACATACCCTCATCATTGACTAGGTTTGGTCCTTTTTACTGCCTTCCTTACCTTTTATTGGTCAGGTTTTTTTCTCAGAACATTCCTGTTTATTCCTGTTTTTCTCATTATCTGCTTTGAGCACTGAAAAGGTCCTTGATTAGACACACTTATACAAGCTGATAGTCCTACACTCCATATACCCTTACACAAAACATACAACTCTTCCACTAACAGTACACAGAAAAATTGAAAGGATACTGTCAGATCCTACAGTCCAGGAAAAGCAAGACGACTACTTCTGAAAACAGTAAAAACTACAGAGAGTGTAAAAAAGCAACAGCCAACCTTTGCTCTAAACAAGACTATTTAACAAAACTAAAAAGGATGGATATAGGGCACAAGAAGACTTTGTTATGGGAAACAAGGACAGGCTGCCTCCCCCATCCAAGTATGTGGAGTCCCAAACACATTGTTGTGATAACCTAGAATTGTTTGTTTCCCTATCTACACCTACTTTTGCCTAGGCACCTGCAAGGTCAGCCTGGTACAGACCTTGGAATTCAGACAACAGCACATGCACTCTAATCAGCAAGTTCACTATTAAGTAAAATAAGACACTGCAGTTATACAATACACTAATCAGCGTCAAGTGTAATATTCCACCCTTGTAGTGCTTTCTCTTGAGCTTCACTCCCAAGCAGGGCTTCACTGCGTTAGATTCCCATTTGATCAGCACTGGTGTCCCAGGGTTTCCACCATGGTAATGCTATGTTTTTATTTACAGTGAAGTGTTCACTTGCCAAGTGTGGTGCCTCACCACTTTCCTTGTTACAGTGAGTAAAAAGAAACAAGAGGGAAAAAGTGTAATCATATTAACTGGCAAACTGACAGATGAAAAGCTCTTGAGGTTTATACATAAAGCTTGACATTTCCTCCGAGTATACTCTTAAAATTCTAGCTCTAAATAGATCTAGAAAGGAGCTAACAAAGAAGCAAATACACACAATAAATTAAGAGCCCTGTGCCACAACAGGAAAAGTTACACATTTTATGGAAAGATGGAGTATTTCCAATACTAACTACTGTGCTTTTTCCAAGACAAAATAAAAAATTATTATCTAGCTGGACAAAGCGCTGGATGACAAAGGGCCTGTCTATGCATAAAGATTTGTCCGTAAAACCATACCGTGATAACATACAGTTTTTACTGGGTAAAACTCTTTAGAGGAACTTCACTTGACAGAATAAACAACAGGAATAAGAATCTTACACCAGTATATTTGGGTTTGCTCGAAGCATTGTTAGATTAGTTGCATTGTTTAATACAGTAATTTTTTATTCTGCCAGTTCAGCTAGAGCACAAAACACTGCTTGCTCCTCTTCTACAGCACTAAGCAGGATTCAGAATTCTGCTCCAACCCACCACAATTAATAGAATCATTTCACCTATTCTCATGAATAACAATGTCTGCAACAGACACCATGACTTTTCTGGTAAGAACTGGAAAATTTGATGGCTGTTGATAATGAGCACAATCTGGTACAACAAAGTTGTAACATGAAGGTAAAGTGGGTACATGGTGAGAATATAAAAATTCTAATATTGCTGTCCACACCTGGCATCCTCAAGGCACCAAATTCAAACCCTAGAACAGAAACACTCAAGACAACTGCTTTAAACAATTCATCAGACCTTCTAAGTCCCATTTAGATTTTACTCAAAAACACCACTACCATTAATAGTCAGGACCAATTCTTCATAGCCACACTTTGATTTCAGAGTTGTGACCAAGAGACAATTTGGAAACATGGTTGGTGAGCATATACACAAGACAAACACTGAGGTAATCTGAATTCAGCAAAGTAGTTCAGTCCTTCCCAAATCTGAAAGCTGGCTCAAATAAACAAGGTGCCTGAAAGGAAGGCTAAAACGAGCCAATTGTTGGGGTAGGTCTAAAAGTCCTAAGAGAAAACACCTGGAGTACCCTGCATGGTCCTGGGCACAAGAGAATCATGGGCATACTGTAATCAGTCCAACAAATGGCCTTGAAGATGATTAATCAACTAAAGCATCCCTGCTATCAAGTAAGACTGAGAGCAGGGACTGTTTAGCCTGGAGAAGAGAAAGCTCAGGGACATCTCATCAATGTGTACAAATACTTACTTAAAGGGAGGTTGCAAACAGGACACAGTCAGATTCTTTTCAGTGTTGCCCAGACAAGCACAAGAGACAACAGGCACAAACACACGCAGGAGGCTCCATTTGAACAGGAACACTTCTTTACTCTTTGAGGGTGACTGAGCACAGGAAGCTCAGAGAAACTGCAGTCTCCATCCTCAGAGATATTCAAAAGCCATCTGGACATGGTCCTGGCTTAAAGTGGCCCCACCTGGGCAGGGAGTTAACCAAATGACCTCCACAGGTCCCTTCCAAACTCAGCCATTCTGTGATTCTGCAATAGCACAAAGGAAAGCAGAAACTGATTTTCATTCTATGCTAAATATTAGGCTTTTGAAAGTGATCTCCTGTGAAAGCAGAAAAGAGCAACTAAAATAGTACTTTACCCCATGGGGTAGAGCTCAGAGAGCTAGTCTTGAGACACACAGTACCTCTGTGAGCATATATGCTTCCCCACTGAACACTTCCCTTCTGCACTTCAGAAAAGACTATCAAGAATTAAGAAAAATCCATGTGCAACTAGTATTTGGTAGGTATAGTAGTTGTGTATATATATATATATACACACACATATATATCAGGTTTCTTAATTTCTGTGAATTGAAGAGCTCTTTTGATAGTGAAACTTTGAACATTTACACAGTATTTAGTAAAAGGCAAACACTCTGTAAAATACGAGCAACACTACCAAACATGTTATAAAGAGGATGGAAGTCCATCTAATCTTTTTTTCTGTTTCAAAGCTATAATAGTATGTATCAATTAGACTGTTTTTTTTAATCTAACAACTGCACAACATTCATCAGTAATCTTTTTTGGGCCATCCATAATTCACTCACTGTTAACAGGATTAATTCATTATTTACTAATAGTAAGCACAATGGCCAGTATTGTTCTTCAGCAACCATAACTGACAAAGAATCCTCCATGCAAAGTGTTTCTGCAAAGATCTGAGGCACACAATAGCAAACCACATAGGAATAGCAAAGAATATATTCCACCAAGCACAGCTCTTCATTTTACTTACAACAAAAACATATGAATAACCTGAAAATTTAATTTGTGTTTATTCCACATCAGACTGACAGCCTTTTCCAGGGTATTACCTGTATTAGTTCCTTCTCTGCAATGCAATTCTCATTAAGAGACCACTAATCCTAAACTGCATGCTTCACACAGTAAATATTTTAAAGAGTCTTAAGTACTTGATACTTGTGTCAAATTCTCATACCAAATACTGGAACATTTCTTTAAAACACAAAGCAACATTAAAAAAATGCAGAAATCTTAACACTGTATTTGGCACACAGTAGCATTCTCAGCAGCAAGAATAAAACATGAAAGCTGTGTTTAGTAGGACTTGAACTTTCAAGTTCCACTGCTCATACAAAAAGCATAATGCAACCCATAAAACACATATGAGGCATCTCCTTTTCCAATACTGAAGCAGGTTTAAAAATCAAGGAAATTCAAAACCATATCAAAGCTTTCATAGTGCATTTCATTAGTATTTGCTAGCACCTGAAGTACTTGCTGCACACAATCAAGAATTTTTTTTAAAAAAACCCTGCAATAATTTTTTTAAAACATATGAACCAAAGCAATTTCAATGCTGATCACATGAGGGATAGTATTTATTTTTATATCACAACAAGGGTTTTTTTTCTGAATAGAGACTTCTCATACTCCAACATACCAGCCAAACTTCAATAAGAGGAAAAAACTCAGCTATAATCTCCCTTTGTATTACAGAACAAAGTTGTTCAAAAAAATATTAATTTTACTTTAAAATCCCAAATGTATAGCCTCAACTTTGAACTCAATTTTGTCAACAGAGTAGGTGATAAATGGAGAACAACCTGTGCTGTTTCTGCAGAGGTTTCCTGCATAGTTAGCTGAAGTGCTGGAGTGCATGCAAAGAGGAGCAACAAAGCCAGTGAGGGGTTTGGAGTACATGTTTTACCAAGACCAGCTGAGAGGACTGGGGCCCTTTATCTCCAAACAAAAGGGGCTGATCACTCTCTAGAAACACTTAGAAGGAAGTTGTAGCAACATGTGTTAGTCTCTTCTCCTAAGTAAGAAGTGATAGGGTGAGCAGAAACAGCCTCAAGATGTGCCAGGAGAGGTTTACATTGGATATAAGGAAGTATTACTTCACAGGAACAGCGGTGAAACGTTGGAACAGGCTGCACAAGGAACTGGCCGAGTCATCGCCCCTACAGGTAAAAGATATGTAGCTGTGGTCCTTAGGGACATAGTTTAGAGGTGGATTTGTCACTGTTAGGTTAACATTTGGACTCTATCATCCTAAGAGCCTTTTCTAACAAGAACCTGTTTTAAGCTTATGTGGGCCACTTCATTTTTACTTGTATACAGATATGTTTCAATAGAGTTGTTTTATAAAGCTTTGGGGGGAAAGTTAGTTGTTCTCCATTAGCTGGGATTTGTATACACCTTCAGACCTCAGTAGCTTGTAAAACTTAACCTTTGCATGCATTAGGCTCACCACTGGCTCTATGAATATATTAACTGCTGCAATGTCAGCTTGTTCCTCTGCCCCTGCAAAATACATATATCAGAAGGCTATAATATAACAGGAGTCATCTACATGTGTACATAATCCTTAAAATGGGATGTAATGGGTAGAGAACTTGATCCTCTTAATGTAACTAAAAATTATGGGAAACAGCAAAAGGAAGGAAGAATTTATATTTTCTGCTGAGTTAACTTAAGAGAAATACAAGAAAACACTGCAGGTCCTCAGCTCCAAGAAACAGCTAATAGTTGTGTAGACCTTTTCATTTACTGAGAAAATAGGAAAACTTCACTTATGATCTCCGACCTATGCTCAGAAGATATTCTTGTAGAAAGTGACCAGATCACATTAGTCTTGCCAGGCAATGTGTGTTCACGTCTGAACACTTTTCTCAAATCCACACTCATTCATTTGGTACTTTCCTATTCATCTTCACAAGTTCCTTCCACATTATTTAAAATGAATAACTTTTCCCATTCCCGCGTCTACAGTCTCTTCATTTACCCTCTTGTTCTACATTCCATCCCAAACATTTTCCCAGAATTACACACAGAGGACACTCAAACAAAAACCCCTCCCTCAGTACTTGCCATCAAAAGAGATTAGTTATTATGAATTAGATTTTGAAAATTTAGCTTATCAAAAATTCCAAAACATCACAGCTTTTTAGAAGAACAATTCCAATACAGGTCACCTAAAAAAATAACCCGAATAAGGAAAACAATGTCTTCATTTTTAATTGTCTTGTGACAATTTCCTAAAGATTTCAGGAAGACTGCCACACAAACCATCTGCTCAGCAGCACCCTAAGTTATGCCATGAATGCTCTCATCCCTGCTTGCAAGAGGACTTACTGCAACATTAAAGAGAAATTTAGTCAGTCCTGTCAGAAACAAAGAGAGCTGGCAAAGGTTGACCACAAGGCTAACATAAGAACCTCTGGGAAAAGGACAGGACTGAGTTCATAATGTGTTCACAGATTTTCAGGACATGAAAACTGCAAGACTGATACCATGAAAGAGCTGCTTAAAAAAAAAACACTAAGTAAGCTAAAACCAGTGCATGAAATTGTGCTTACATGAAGCATCACACTTTTTAGTAGTACCTGAAGTCAGAGTGGAAAACACAAAAGCAGTGGTATTCCAAGCAAGCCAGGAAAAGTTCTAGGAATGCAAATCTGAAACATATTCTCTGAGAGCCATGAGCTGTGGACATGAAAGATATTTTGGGGGATTTTTTTTTCCCCAACATGGGGAGAGCAAAGGCACCAGTATTGTTACAGCTAGAATGAGGCAAATCTATTCAGCTTCACTATATTTCTACCAGGTGAGGGACAGTTCCACTACAACCCAGAGAAACTGGCTGGACAACAGTCAGTAAAATACTTAAGGTGCAAAAGGGCTTCCTTCTTTTCTTTCCCCTTCCCACTGTTTTTAAAGAGCTGATGCTGTTAGCATTTTATTGCTATTACAAGACCAATCTTCGTTTCTATGTTCTTACAAACAGGAATCAGTAGAGGGCACCAAAAAGCAAAGAAAGTTTTATTGCTCTTTCAAGAGCTTAGTAAAAGAGGAGCCTACCCAGTCTCAAGTGAAGCTAAAGAGTAAACCCCATGGAAATCATTTAATTGAATCAGACACCTAGACGAGCTTTGTCCACAACCGAATTTAAATACGCTATATTAGATTATTTGACTTCACACAGATCCTTACATAAAGGAGGAAACCTCAAGCTGTATGTCTGAATGAGCTCAGTAAGTCAAACCCATACCTTTCCAGAAGTTTCAAGATTCAGTCTTCCATGGTCAAAACAACTCTCTGACTAGAAACAGGAAAAAAAGAAATGTCACATTCTATCTGTACTCTTATTCCTACCTTTCTAATCCTTCTGGAGTAGAGGGTAGTGGTAGCTACATGCAAAGATTAAATGAGAAAATCTTTAGAAGTCTAAGACTTGCTCTGTACAAATTCCCATTACCTTCACTATCAGTTCAGTCCATGTACTTTCCACATACTACAGCTCTGAAACACAACATGACTACAGTTTGAGTTTTAACGCAAAAGCAGCCCTTAAGTAACTTGTCTTCCTAACTGTATCCCTTTTTATACTCTAAAACAAGCTTGCATAAAACCCATTTAATTCTTAAACTTTCTTAGTAAAGAGTTGAAAAAGTAACTTGACTTCACCAATAATACCACTTTAGATCACATAAATTATGTCCTATTGCAATGTCAATAAAATATACTGAAAAAACGTAACTAGATAAAATGATGCATGAACTGCACAAACTGCAACAGCACTGATGTCAGCTTCCAAGCCAAACCTGTAACTTTCAGAAAAAAAAAAACTGTTAGACATTATCACTCCCACACCACTGCAGGTACAAAGATAGGTCTAATCAACCTGCAGCTTCAATTTAGTATTTATTATACTTTTATTTAAAAAAATAAAGTTTGATCTGCTCTATAAGTTTCACACAGAAGAATCTTGAGATCCCTAATGTATAAGCCCCTTCTATTTATATACCACTTGTCTTCTTGCAACTCTTAGTATGTACTGTCTCCTGATAACAATTCCCTGGAAATTTTCTTCACATTGTTGTTTTATGTATGCAATTTTCTTCCCTACAGATTTGGTGATTAAGGAAGATGAACAGCATTATCAACTTTCACTGGCCACTAAATATGCCATGGAGATAATTTGCTTTCCTGTTTCATACTTCATCCTCTAATGACTAAACTTTCCTTTCTCTTACTGCACAATGAAGTCTCCAAACAGAATTTTTCTGTACTTTCTCAGAATAGTGATTCTAATAATACAGCTGCAATACCCTCTTGAATGTAAAAAAAAAAAAAAAANAAAAAAAAAAAAAAAAAAGGTGGTTTGGGGTTTATTTTATTTCTTACAGTGCTGTGGTTAAGGAGCCTGTTGGGCCAGGAAATAGCAAGATCCCTAGATGTGGATAAATCCCATAAATTTGGCAACTGAAACTAAAGTAGTTGTGAATGGTATTTAAGGACAAGTATGTCAGCAGCAACACCTAATCAATAAGTAAGCAAGACTTGAATAAGGCAGACGATTACTAATCATACCTTACCACTCCAGTCACCTCATTATACATTTGAAGAGCTTATCAGAATGTTTACATTTTCTCCAAATACTAGCCTTGAAAATCTGTTTAAAAATGCAAGTGCTATACATTCATAAAGTTTCTCATGACTTACACTTCCACGAACTTCTGTTTAGGGAAAAAAATCCTCCCTACAAACCATTACAACTTTAACATATGCTTCTTGAAAACACCTCAAAGCAAAATCAGTTTTAAAACACACTCGTTGAGGAAATAAGCATTCTTCTGGTCTGAGTACAAGAACCTGCCTCTTCACGTTATACAGGAATAGGAATTGGCTCAGATATACTGAAAAATACTAACAGAATGCCCTAAAACACGTGCTTGCTAAAATCAATATTTCCAGTTGTTCTTTCTCAACTAATGTGAGAGTAGTACACGTCCCTGCCCACAGCCTGGGGCATGGAACTAGATGGTTTTTAAGCTAAACTATTCTGTGATTCCATAACCAAAGACACCTGAAACCTCCACCTTACTATGAGAGTGGGTGGACAAACAGCAAAAGCTGATTCCGCATGCACTCATTCCCTCCCTGCTCCCAACACAGAATCACTAGGTTGTAAAAGACCCTGAGGATTATCGAGTCTAACCATTCCTATCAAACACTAAACCATGCCCCTCAGCACCTCGTCCATCCATCTTCTAAACACCTGCAGGGATGGCGACCCAGCCACCTCGCTGGGTAGCCTCTGCCAGTGCTCAATAACCCTTTCCGTGAAAAATGTTTTCCTGATGCCCAGTCTGAACCACCCCTGGTGCACCTTGAGGCTATTCCCTCTCGTCCTGTCTCGTCACTTGGGAGAATAGGCCAGCTCTCTCCCCTCCACAATCTCCTTTCAGGTAGCTGTGGAGAGCAAGGAGGTCTCTCCTCCGCCTCCTCTTCTCCAGACTAAACAATCGACCGAACCAGCTTTGTCTGCTCGAGGACGTGTAACTTCTCCAGTTTTGGAAAGCCAGGTGATTTTTAGGTCTCGGTTTCCACCTTTCGCCACGAGCAGATAAAGCAACTTCAGCAGAATCGAGCTACTTAAGACCCGACCTCGCCAAGCTCCCGCCCTCCCCGACGTGGGAGCGCGGGTTCCACGCTCGCTCCGACAGCGGTTGGTGCCCAGGCGGTGCCGCCGCCCCCGGCGCTCGCAGAACGGGCTCTGGGCTCCCCGCCCCGCCAGTACCTGCGGCCCCAGCGAGGTTCCCCCGCGCCAGGGCCCCTGGAGCGCCGGTCCGAAGTCCCACGCTCACCCCACGGCACGCGCCGCGCACCTTTCACTGGCGCGGCCGGACGTCACGCCACCCACTCCCTGCCGCGCGGGGCGGGGGCAGAGCTAGCCCCGCCCACTCCCCCACAACTCCCCCCGGCACGTGCGGGCGTCTACGTCACCGCCGCGACCGGAAGACGAAATGGTGAAACAGCGCGATGCAGCCCCCTTTCAGTTTCGGTTTAGTCGAAGCGGCTGCGGAGTATAGAATCAGAATTGTTTGCATTGGAGTAGGCCTTAAAACCCATCCACTTCCAACCTTCTGCCACGGGCAGGGGCACCTCCCACTGGATCAGGCTGCCCAAGGCCCCGTCCAACCTGGCCCTGAACACCTCCAGGGATGGGGCAGCCACAGCTTCCCTGGGCAACCTGTGCTAGTGCTTAACCACGCTCAAGGTAAAGGAAGTTCCTCCTTATGGCTAGGCTAAATCTTCCTCTCTCCAGTTTATGCCTATTGCCCCATGTCCTGTCACTACAACTCTTTGTGAACAGTCCCTCACTAGCTTTCTTGCAGGCTACCAAACACATCTCTTCATTTTACTTGAAACTAAAACATACGAATAACCTGAAAATTTAATTTGTGTTCATTCCACATCCCACTGATGGCCATTTCCAGGGTATTATCTGTATTAGTTCCTTCTCTGAAATGCAATTCTCATTAAACCACTAAGACTAAAGTGCATGTTTCACATAATAAATATTTTAAACAGACTTAAGCACTGGATTCTTAATTGTAAATTTCTCATACGAACTGCTGGAATCATAGAAGAGTTGGAAAGGACATTAAACCATCCAGTTCCAAACCCCCTGCCATGGGCAGAGACAAGTCCTGCTGGATCAGGCTGTGCCAGGCCTCATCCAACCTGGCCTTGAACACTGCCAGGGATGGAGCAGCCACAGCTTTCCTGGGCAACCTGTGCCAGGGCCCCACCACCCTCATTGTGAAAAAGTTCTTCCTTATGTCTAATCTAAATCTGCCCCTAAATATATGGAAGATTAATTGGGACTAAGGTAAAGTGTGAAGCTGGTATCGAGCATATTAGAATAAACATTATTAAAAGGACGAGATGTTCCACGCTAGACACACAGGATGTCACACCTTAAATGTATGAGAAGTCTAGGTGGGAAAAAAAAGCCTAACGATAAGTGAACTGGAGATGTGACTGAAAACAGTCACAAGGGTGTAGAATGGACAAAACCAAAACCATCCTGTTTGTCTGAAGGTTGGAAAACTGAGGAACTGTACAAAGATCTGTCTGAATGAGATAAGCCAGGAGGAGGAGTAGCAGTGATAGTACTTTCTTAATTTGACTTCTGCATGTCATGCTGATTAAAAGAACATAGAAAAATCTGCAAGGTCTGCATCTCCTTCATTGCCGCAGCCATCCCCATGCCTTAAAAGGCAACAGAGCAAGGGAGCTGGTGGGAGACCCTGGGGAAGCACCAGTCAGGAAATACCCCTGGGAAGAGAGGGCAGGAACCAGCTTTGGGAGCACGACAGTTATTGCTGCCACCAGCATGGGAGACTTGGCTGAAAACTGACACATCACAAAAGCCATTGGGCTTCTCAAGAACAGCTGCCTGCGGTCTGTTCAGGTTGTACTTGCACACTCTGAATGTTCATCTGCGTTCCTGATAAGCAGGAAGGGTGAGACTGACAATAAAAAGTCAACAAAAATCATGGGAGCAGAGCCAGCTGTTGATGAGTCATTAGGGAAATGTGACCAGCCTTTTGCTACCAGTACCACTGGGACATGCAGAAATGCAGAGCAAATGAGGTGTTGGGGAACTGACCTACTGAAGCTGTTCCCCTTAGGGGAGATATGGTGAGATATCATCTCCGTAACTATGTTTACCTTTCAAACCTGCCTCCATTCTGTGTACTTAAGTCTAATTAAAATTTCCTCAAATGTGATCCAGGAAAACAAACCATCTTCTGTAGAAATAATTAATTAATGCTCTAAAGCAGGCAATTTATCAGGCATGAAAGTGATTTAAAATCAGCAAGTTACGTCCTTGCAGCTGCCAAGTGTGAAATGAAAATGGAAAAGGCATGAAGCTGCTTGGTAAGAATAGGTGGAATTAACTGAAACTAAGACTGAGGGGGCAGACAACACACATCAAGAGGAATGAATTACTGCTGTCCTAATTGGACAGGACGATTTTTTCTAGCTTTGAAATTGCAGAGGGCAAAATAAATTCTTTCTAATATTCCCTTTTTAAAAATATACTGTATATGTTGTCCCCTCCTCCAGCAGATCTGATTTTATAGATCAGATATTAATTAAATGTGATGGACCTTAAAAAAATCTGAATTCCTAAATCATTTTGAGTTCAGCTATGGATGAGTCTGTTAGGGTTATCCTACCTCACTCTGCACCATTCAAAGAGGAAAATGAAGAAGTGGATCCATTTTTAAGGATCAGAACTTGTAAAATGCTTCCCCTTTTGTGAAAAACATCTTTTTAAAGAGCTGAAAGCCTTCCAGATTACAGACCGAGGACTGCGCCCATTGAGATAGACAAACAAAAGTAAGTTCAGGAACAAGAAATTGTGAAAGAAATGGAAGGTGTACTACCAGTAACTGGGACATTTTAAGGTTAGAAATAATTAATCAAGTTGTGTAGTTATGTATTTGGGCCATAAGTACCAAAGAGAAATTCCTTAAATACTTTTAAGAAAGCAAATCTAGTAGGAGTAATACAATGAAAGTAAAGTAAGTTAAAATAAGTTAGAAAGGAGTAAAGCAAGGTAAATATATGGAAATAATAGTTTTCAGTGCCTTAGTGCTAGTGAAAAATGCTCCACTGGATTGCTCCCACAGTACTTTTCTTTATTCCTGCTGGGTAGTCAATTTTGGTTTTAACTGTGTGAAAACTAAGGAATATGTAACTTGATGAGAACTCTGAAAATAGATATCCCAAAACTAGTTAAGAGTTGTATCTTTGGAGTTTTCAAACTAACAAACATCCTCTAATGGAAATAGGGCACTTATGAAACAACCACCCAAAGGACAAACAATATTTTTCAAGCTAAACAAACTGGATATAACTGAAAGGCTCTGCAGGATAATATTCTTGCATCTATCTGTTGTTTAATGCTAGCAGGACTCCTTGGACATTAAAGCAAAGTAATATTCCAAGGAATAACATTTACAAATACCTTTCCTTAAGTGCTCCATAAATAAATTTATTCTGTTCTGTTATGTAATATTTTTAAAATGACAATTCTGTCTTTAAGTATTTAATTCATTTAAAAATCATAGGAATTAAACAAACACAGCATGATATACTTCAAAGAAAAATAAGAAGAAATTAGAAACATTTTAAAAAGTGTCTCCTGACTCATGCACTGAGGCTTAAATGCTTCCACCTCCAAAGCTACAATTATTTTAAGAGGTACCTCAATTATAATCACTTTACAATACCAAGTAAAATGGAGAATGTACTCTGTATCTATGCTGTTCTAGTTCTTTTAATAAGGCAAGAGGCAAAGTACTGGTTTTGGTGCTACAAAATTGACCTGGTTCCTAATACTACCAATAATGCTTTTAACAATTACATGCTTTTATTACAGTGAGGCCACACATGAGAAATCTTAGACTTTGGTTTCCTGCTGATGCCCCTGAACACAAATTCAAGATTCCCATGTGCCAAGTCAATAAAATCAAGTAATTGGGGTGGAAGCCTGTGAATTGTTTTCATTAAGATTGCAACATCCCTGTAGCATGTGTGGTAGGAGAACTTTCCTCACGCTGCTGTCCAGGAAATGAAGATGGGGTTTTTGGAGAACCTACTGTAAAATATATGCAGATTATGAGTCAAATACATTCCTTCACATTTCTCCTGCGATGCAAAAACTGGTTGCACATGCTCAGGCAGAAAGCAGTAAATTATTCCACTGAAACATGTGTCAAAAATACGTCAAGCTATTCTGACGATACTATCTTCATAGAGTTTCTAGAACGAATACAAATAAGTCCAACAATTAATAAAAATTCTTAGATAAATAAATCAATTCAACCCTGGTTTTTTAATCTTTAAATGATACTCCCACCAAAATGAACAGGTGCTGCCTGTTAGTAATGGCAAAATTAATCGTAAGTATCATTTTTAAAGTAATTCACTATCTTCTCTTTTAAAACAAGAGTTCAGAGGCACATTTGAGAAGAATGCAGATGTCTGTTCTGACAGACAAGTAGTCTTGCCAAACAAGTAGTCATTTTAATCAAGGGATCAACAAGAATTTCCTATAAAATGCAAGGCAAAAAGCTTTGTGTATTTTGTGAGAAAAATGAAAGCTCCTACCACATACAACTGACATTTGAGAGAAAACATGTCTTTGAAATACACCCAAAACACATTCTTTCTCCTTTTATACTACTTCAGTCAGCTTTTACAGTTGGGAGTTCTCATTTGGTACAAATTCAATACCAACAAGAAAGATTATTTTCTCCCACCATCCCTAAATATCAAAAAAAATAAAGCTGTAGCCCAGTTTATTAATATGGAGGTATACAGTGTGCCAAACATCTCAAAAGGTTATGCATTCTTAGAAAATTTAAACCAGTTAAGCTGTCACAGCCTCTCTCTTTTCTTCCCCCCAAACCTGTGAAGCACCTAACATAATTTCCAACAAGATTTAAACCAGTCTTAATTACTCTGATATGAAATAAATTAAGGGAAGACAATCTAACACAGAATTTATTTTCCATGTAATGACAGAAAAGAAAGAATGTTAATAGGCAGTGCTAGTGTTAAGTTGGTGTACTAGGATGCACCTAAAAGGAACTTTCCCCTGCTCACTCCTCACTCAAGAATCTTCCAAGAACAGAGTGCAAAAGGACCACAAAAAACCCCAATGCACATGCATCTTGTGAAGGAAACATTTACGTAATCCTCACCTTGTCACTGTCATCACTACAAATGTGTTCTTGATGGATTGAGTGGCATTGAAAGGATGTACCAATGCTACCTACAAAAGAAGGGGGAGGGAACACAGAAAAAAAAATCATTAAAATGACAACCCAATTCCTGTTAATGCTAAAAATAAACACAAATGTAGTAAGCATTTTTCCCTACACAGAAGAGAGATTTAGTTGCCAGCTACATTTGACAAGTCATGCATTTAATTCTGACAACAGAAAAGGCATCAGAGACACATTTTGCACAGTGTGCCAACAATGTCTTCACATATTTTTTCTAAACATTTAAGCAGAACTATATTAGAACTTATTTATCAATCCAAAACAAACATATGCAGTAAAATACATATGCACACATATAAACAAGAAACTACACACTTCGTGTTTAGGCAGTGAAGTCCTGTCCCATATCCATTACTGTAGAAATTTTTCAATACCCTGAGTAGCCACTACACACTTTTCTTTCCAGTGATAAGAATAACAGTGAGTGAAAAAAATCCAAGGTCAAAGCAGAAAAATTTTAATGCTATCTGTTCTGTTTGTAGTGGAATTTCTACCTGCTTATGTTTTTTCCACAGCTTTCTTTTTGCCTAGGAAAAAAAGGGACAGCATGCTCTGCAAAGGCTTACCTTAGTCCTAAGACTTCTTTCCAAGGAGGGAGACAAACTAAAGTTCGATTGTATCCATACAGATTCTCAGATTTACACACTGTTTTGACACTGTAAAGTTTTATTTACTGTGCTGTTTCCTTGCTCAGAAAGTACAGGATAGAGGTAACTGCTGTTGTTGAATTTATGCTTCCCCAAGATGACTTCTTTCCTGCAACTACTGAGCAAAACAATTTAAAAAAAAAAAGTAGGGAGAAAAAGAGTCTCATTTATAAAGCTACACTATTTTGTGGTTTTCCTTACAGAAGGACTTTTCTCCACAAGATCTTTGTGGTCCTTCTGTTATAATTTTTAAATGTTAGTAGCCCTATTCTGTAACATTTATAACGAATCCCACAAAAAAAAGTTTGTCATAAAGCCTTGCAGTCCATGTGTTGTTTCAGACCTGGACAGAACTGACCTAAGAAGAGGAACTGTTTAAGCAGCCACCCAGCCACAGACAGAAATAATGGCCGAATAGTGCAAGCCCCACCTCTAAATCCCTCTCTATTTTGGGGGGGAGAGGGGAGAAGGAGCATTCCTCACTGCTTATCATCATCACTACCTCACATAAGAAAGAATATATTCAGCACTAAAATTGCACTCCCCCTCCCTCACCCCAAATTCTGAAACAGAAAGTAAAGACTGGGAGAGATGGAAAATCAGTTGCCTTCTCCTTCATTCCTTTGTATATGCACATGCACGCATGCACACCCTTTAACCAGGCTGGACATAAGTTAATAATATCCTGCTGAATTCCAGGGAATATACTGTCTTGCATTTCAACTGCAACTGCTATTGCTGTCATTATGCCCCAAGAATTCTGTTGAAATTGTTTGTGGTAGATTTTCCTTCTTAGTTATAGTACAACACATCAATAAAGCAGTACTGTACAGCAGTGCATAGGCATTATCCCAGCAGTTAGCAAGAACAAGCCACTTAACATTTGGATGTTGTTTATTGATGAGCTTGAGCCAATTCACATTGTTCTGGGCTTGAATCACACCACTTGCAGACTAGGTGCCTTTACAACAGCTACAAGGAAACTATTTATGTCTGTATGTAGATACTGTCCTGCAGTCTCCCAAGTTCCATAGAATAGCAAATAGTGCCCAGTTTTTCTGCCCAAAAGTTTGAAATTGTCTATGCTGTCTAAATAAAATTCAATCAAATTCCTAAATAGGTTTCCCTCATCCACTCAAAAATTCTTTTCCCAATCAAAGAACCTCCATCAGATCAAATTTAATCTACAATAAAATTCCAACATACATTGACATTATTAAAAGTAAATGATGTTATTAAAAGTAAATACCTTTTTCCTGAAAGGTACTATTAAACCTTTCATCCCCAAATGCTTACAATTTTCTTCTTTTCCACACCTGAATTGCTTTTAAACCTAGCATTTCTTAAGTAATTTTTTAATGTGTAAGAGTGCAAAGTGGTATCTACAAATGTTCACCAGTAGCATATTTTATTACACACACTACACAAATCTCTTAAAAGGGATGGTCTCAAAAGATTCCATAGGTTACACAATGTATAACTCTGCATCTGGCTAACGTAGTGAGAAGGCAGCTCACTTGCTTTCATTTTTACAAGTCTCTAAGACTTGATATTGAAGAGTGCTAGTGAAAGTGATAGACATCTCAATGCTTATAGAATCATAATTCAATAGTCATAGATGTGATTCATTAGACTTTAGACCTTTAATTAGACGCTTTCTAGATAAGCATAATAATATGCATTGTAATGTAACAGCAAATCGATCTGATGGCCTACCTTTGACTGGTTTACTGCTCTACCAATTTCCCAATAATGTGTTCAAAAATTAATTAACTTCATAATTGCTTTGCATCAATTATGTCTCAAGTCTCCAGTTACAGATGTCAACTCAAATCCTGGCAGTACAGTAGACATAGTGCAGTCAACATCAATGTCATGTACCTCCATGTGTCCCTTCCTTTGAATGCACTTGTAGTTCTGCATTGTCTTAGGGTACCGGTTCACCATAACCAGAAGTGCAAGCTGATTAATATTATTGTAGATTTCATGATATTTGGGGTTTCCCTTTAACATCTTTCTCTTTCAGTAATGCTGTAAACATTCCAGAGCATTGTGAAAATTCACAGAAAATATGCTTGTGAATAAAAGCGTAAAAGAAATCAAACACAGTGATTTTCTGGGGGGAAAAACACACAAAAGGAAAAAGATTTACACACACATACACACTTTCCCCGCTGTGCATTTACATTCACTTTTAATAGAAATTCCAGGTATCGTGGAGAGGGAAGCTCTACACAGTCAGTATGATTGATAAACAAGCTTCAGTTTATTAGCCAGAGTATACTAGTTATATAGCTTTCTTAACAAGACATAGAAGACTCCTAACATCAGACTTCTAATCGGCTACTTCTTAAAAATAATGACTACATGTTTTTCTCCTACTAGCAGGCTACTGTTGTGTCTAAGTTCTTCGTTTCCCAGGCCCAGTATCTTTTGCTTAGCATCCTGTTGTTGCACAGCAGGGGCATCTTGGCCTTGCTATGTTGCAGGTGGTAAGATACACGAAGTTGCTACACAGAGGAGTTATCTAGCAGTTGCTGGAGCAAACTGTGGCCTTGCTGGGAAAGCTACTCTCCCACATCCAGGTTTTTCGATGGTCATTCTCTTTTTGCAGAAATTTTGAGCAGGATGCAGAGCTTTTAGATATTTCAGGAGAGTTTTCTATTACATGAGTAATGGATTGTAGAAATCCAAAATAAACAATACAGTACATGTGGATATATAAAACATATATATTATACACATACATTTATATACACCTATACATATGTGCAGGTATATATGTAAGTGTATATATATACACACAAATATAAATAAACCATTCTGCATTTATTTGCATTATTCTATTATTTATAATAATATTGTATTATTTCTAGGAAATATTCTGTTTTTATAAACAGCCATTACTTAGAATTGTTTACTTTTGCAATCAGAACACTTGAAATGTTACAGGATTAAGGGCCAATTACCTCTCACCCTATCACCTTCCACCCATCTCCCTACAGCTTCCTTTCAGGTAGTT
>WAAB01009498.1:0-21998 GCA_013389865.1 Piaya cayana
GGAGAAGAGGCCAGCTCCCTCCGAATAAGCACTGTATTTACATAAGTGACAAGATCCTTCATTTTTTTTCCCATGCACACTGCTTAATTCTGAGATTAGTGTTCAGTTTGATGCTGAGCTTCACATAATGCTTCAATATCATGCTACAGAGAATTTTTTTGAGTCCTGAACATTAAATCAATAGGTCTTCTGTCTTCTTCAAATAATCAAGTTTCTCTTAGACAAGGCCTATGCTGATCCTCAGTGTGAAACTCATTACGTTTCTTGTGGACTAAAAACTGATATTACCTAATAAATTATTAATGCCACATTATAAATCTGAAGGAATTTACTTACTGAAAGAAAAAAATCAATAATTTACTGTCTTCAAATTTAGTTTAAGGTAAATGTTAGCTTGGGACATAAAACCATTTGCATTTAAAAAAAAAAAAAAGAAACGACATTAGAAAGACCAGACTGGGTACTGGAAAATGGCTTATAATAAACACCTGTAAAAAGCAAGATGTCATGATGCTGGTTTACATGCAGATTAAAATATTTCTGTAAGAAAACCAGCAATAAGGCAGAGAAGAATGGAAAGAATTAGAGCTAGAGGCAACTTCTCATACTAAACCCCAAATCTGGTAGACACTGTCATGAGTAGTGCTTACTGCAATCAGTAACTTTTGAAGAATCAGACCCCAGAAGAGTAAATGATTACTTCAGTTATAATTAAAATAGCACTTTAGGGAGAACAGACTAGATTCTTCATATTATTGCTCCAAGTTAGAATCCAATTGAAACCCTGACTTTTGACAGTACTGCTTGCTCTGAACTCTACTAAAACTGCAGTATCATCCCTCAAATTTTGTCTTTAATATATTTGTTTCTGGATAGTTTGAAGTGAATTAGATAAAGCATAATCTTTAATAAGAAAAAGATAAGATGGTACAGAAGAGAAACTACCCATTTAGAAATGGGGAGATTCCTTAAGGAGAGAAGCACTGCAGAAATGTGATTGTCAATCAGAAAATAAATAACCAAAAAGCAAAACAGCTTTATGATGATGGGCACAGACATAACAGCTGATATAGTGTGAAAATAATCCTCTTCAAAAAAATCTAGAGGCTGTTCTTAATCAAAATCTGTTATAATACTTCCTTTACTTTTTCATTTTATTTTTTTAAATTTTCTTTGAAAAAGAAAGTAAAAATCAGATGATTATCTATTAGGAACTAGTGATTTTCTAGGGAAAGACAATTCTTTATGTAGGAAAGGATCTAAATGCTTAGCAAGAAAACAAAATTAAGAATAAAAGGGAAGATGCTCATAGGAAGATGGGAGGCAAGGTTTTATCATTTTACCATTTAAAATCACTCAAATTTCTCCTGCACCATACAAATTCTTCAACACTTTCTTCTGGTGTTAATTTTTGAATGTGTTACATGTTCAAAGCTTCCAGAAGTTTATCAGAATATTTATTATTTCATCAAAATAAATTAGAATCATAGTATAGTTAGGGTTGGAAGGGATCTTAAAGACCAAGTTCCAACCCCCCTGCCATGGGCAGGGTCATCCCACTAGGAAATTATATGAAGGAAAACAAGATACTGTTTTAGTCAAAATTAAAACTGTTAGGAGGCTGGATACTCTTGATGAAGATTACTTTAAACACCCACACAAATGGACAGATTTCTTCAGTGTTTCTTCATATGTTTTCCTCTCCTGAGCAGCTGTAAACCCAGTGTTAGTACTAGCCCAACAGCTATACCCTTCATCACAGTCTCTGATACCCATTCTAAACTAATGACCTCTCATTTCATACAAGGAGCCATAGTGAATGGATTCAAATGGTTTTGTATCTTTATTAGTAAAGTGAGTCTCATTCTCTTTTTCCTCCCTTTGCTCCATTACTCTGATAAGTTAAAGACAACAATACACAATTCAAAGTTAATTTTCTAATTCCATAGAATTATTTTATTTGAGCTTCAAAAGGGAACCACAGTAAGTGTGATATGTGGTCTGTGATTCCACTCACACTATGCCTACCTTTAAAATAAAATAGGTGTAGTGTTTTTATCTCAGAGGAATGACTGTAACATTCCACATATTATAGAACATCTAACATCATGAACCTGGTCTATATTACATATTTACTAATAAAAACTTATCTGTCAATTGTATGCATGAACAACTCCTTTAAAATCAATATAATTATATAGATTGAATTTACACAGAAATATTTGGAGTATGAGAGCAATAGAATGCAAAATCTTATTGAACAGAAGCCTCACAATTGTCTGCTTTTGTTCCCGTCTTAATCGATTACTGTAGGCTTAAAAGTCAAATTGGTAATACATACCACCATATTTTAAATAATAAACAAAATGTAGCTGAGTTTCCAGCATTTCTATTTCTTCCTCATGAGCAAAACTATAAAAGAGAAGGAGCTCATCCACTTTTTTTTTTTTTTGCTTAAAATCAAAGATAATGCAGTAAAACTCAGCATGAAGTTTGCATTTGAAAACTGTCAGGCCTTTAAACTTCTGAAGAATGTTGTCTATGTCAAATCAAAATGCTGCCTTCAGCTTCTTGCAATTATATTCCTTCCTCACTGTTGATGTGCAACTTTTAATTGTTTTCTGTCCATTTTGTGAAATACTAGACCATTATATGGAGAGGTTGGCAATCATAATCAGACGTCAATCCAGTAGAGGTAGATACTAAGTCCATGACCTGCTTTTTGTGCACCCTGCTAACAGTGAAGGAATTGCTTCTCCTATAAAAAC
This sequence comes from Piaya cayana, assembly GCA_013389865.1. Classification (NCBI taxonomy): domain Eukaryota; kingdom Metazoa; phylum Chordata; class Aves; order Cuculiformes; family Coccyzidae; genus Piaya; species Piaya cayana. The sequence goes on from WAAB01009498.1 coordinate 2,769, forward strand.
TCATGTGCATTCTCATAGATTTTGCCCACAGGAACTTAATGGAACAACAGAGATAGTTTGTATTAAAAAAAAAAAAGGAGATGAAAACAAAGTTGTACTCACAAAGTCCTTTCAGAATATCTGCTGCTAGCAAGCAGAAACAAGGGGATTATATATTGTAAGAACATAAGAAAAAGTATTTTTCTTTATATTTAAAGCTTTATTTTGTTGTAATATTTTAAACCCTTTTTCCATATAATGAATTTTTATGTTATCTTAAAATTACAATATTTCTTCACCTCGTGATTAATATTTACAACTCTTACTATGATTTCACAGAGTGATTGGCCTGGGGTTGCAACTAGACTCTGATCTGGATTACATAGGATCAATATTGCTGTGTTGCAAATTAAAATGTGTTTCAGAATTTTACTCCATGACCTGATGAAATAATTCAGAAAACTGCTTTTTGCTTTTATCTTTGTATTTTATTTTTTACATTAACTCAGTTTCTTCATAAAAACCATCATTTAATATCACAGTATCTTTAATTGGCTTTGAAAAATTCTATTCTAATGGAATTTTCTCAAATAACCTTTAACAGTTTAAACAGGTTAAATTTTAATGTCATTCATGTTGGAAAGGTGTTCAAAATATTACATTATTAAATATTTAATGACATCATTATGGACAATTTAGCTATTTCCAAACTAGACTCAGAAGGCCAGAGGTATCTTTCCACACTAGTTTTGAATTGTTAAACAAGTCTACTGAGATTTTCACTCTTTTTCAAAATTTAAAAATATGTTTTATGTTGCTGGTAGCTTTGCAAAATGTAGTGTTCTTGTGCAGATGTGATTATTAACTAAATAGTCGCTTGTGAGTGTGAATGGGTTTCAGGGTGATGGTTTTGTTCGTATTTGTAGCATTTATGAAAATTTTGAGTATTCAAGTAGTTTTATGTTCATAAACGTGGTGTACATAAAATACTACAGTCAGATCTAACTACTGGATAGAACTATAAGAAAATCATATTTACATGTAAGTGCTTCCAGTGGTCTATATCTACAACATTGCTGTCACTAAAAGAATTAATCTATGATTCTTGTCAATCAAACAGTTCAGTAATAACACTTGTGCTATAACTCCAGTGAAGTACCCACTTTTTGGAATATCTACAGACTGTATTTAACAAGTTACCCAAAGGAGGTGGGAGGGTGGGGAAGAGTTTATTTTGTGAGTGATTTGGAGTACTTTAAACAAACCCTTTCCTTTTCAATGGCAGGTGAAAACTGGCAGGTCGTTAGCAGAAATCAAAATAACTGTGTTATAAGCTAGCCTCCATTTCCTTTGAAAGGAAGTAATATTAAAACACTTAAAATGATAATATAGTAATGTGATTTAAAAATGTGTTGTCACATAAATTATAGTAATTATAGTAGAATACAGAAGCAAAAGTCTTGTACATTATAGTGATTGATTATGTGAGAAGAGGTAGATAACACTAGTTTCTTACCTCATCACAATGCATCCTTTTAAAACACTCTGACCTTAATTCAAAATATACTTCAAAAGAAGTATAAAGAAAATTCATTCTCTTGCTTCCACAAAACTATGTTGAATTATAACTGAAATATAATATTTATAAGATATGCTATAGCTAACTCCTTTCAAATGACTTCCTTAAAAATTTACATAGAAAAGCATTGTAATAGTAGCATACTGTGTAAATTGATCCTGGTAAGTTCTCCAATGTATTGATTATTTTATACTGATCCACTGCTAAAGATATCATTTTTATCTGAGTACTCTAACAAAAAAATAAAAAAACCCTATTTAATCACTGTTCAGGGACATATTTAAAGTAGCATAATTAAAACTACATAGAAGAAAGCATGAAAGTCATGGGTCTACAGAACTTTCAGTGATTTACAAACAATATTTCCCTTATGTATTTCCTTCTCTCTGAGGTGAACTTTGGATTTTAGAACATTAACATTTAAATAAAGTTTGCAAATTTAAATAAATAAATAATTAAATCTATAAATTTACTTATGTTTAAAATGCCACCAACTAATATATAATAAAGAATGATACATTATGAAATGCAAATCCAAGTAGAAGTCTAGGCAGTCTCTGAAAAAGTCAGTTTCTACACGGGAAATACTAGAATAAGGGAAATGAAAAAAAAAATCTGTAAGTTTTACATTAACCACCAAACTCCTATTCTATTGCTTATACCTTACTATAATTTAACTTAGTATTTTTAAAATAATTTTGATTCTTTCCCAACCTAAACCTTGTGGATACAGAAATGAAACAACTCAGACTTTTCAGAAGAAAATGTAGTTGAGAATGTATCGCTTGTATTCATTTTACATTGCTAACCACCAGTGTGTCTGTACATGTGATAATATGTATAATTCAGAAACTGACAACATTGGCAAAAATGCATATAACTGCCTATACATTTAATGCACCATTTCAAGTAACAGAAATCTGATTTCTTATACAGATGGCCAAGATCATGGAAAGAATATGTGGTATTTACAAAGAAGAAATCTATCAAAGCAAATAGCTTTATCAGACATATATCTCAGCAAAAGCTACAGTCCTGTGTTGTAGAACAGATAAGCTGATGACAATCTGCAGAATTATTTCAACATTTTAATTCCCTTGCAAGAATGCCATGTGCATAGTTTTCTTTTTCCTTGTTTCAGGAAAATGCTGTCCAGATGATAATTTTTGCCTGAAAGGTTTAGTAACAAGCCAAATACATTTCTTACTACAGCAGTTGGATCTGAAATTTTGTTTCTGCTGGAATATACAGGTGCAAAAGTATTTCTTTTCACAAATATATATTTGAGAAATTAATAGAAATCCCCAAAACAGAATAATGTGCAAATAAAATATGTAATCATTCCTTATTCAGGGACAAAGATTTAAGAAACACAATGTTTTGGTGGGTTTGTCATTAGCTAATATGTATTTATTTGGTTGGGTTTGTTTTTTAAAAATAAGTAACCAACAGAAATATCCGTATTAACTCACACATCATCTACAAAAATTACCAGAGAGGAAATGAGAAATCTGGGGATTAACATAGAAAGAACATATAGCTTAGAAGCTTTACTATCTTCTTACATGTCAGGCTGCAGTTGTGAAACTATACTAACAGTTCCATTAAATATATTTAAAAAACCACCATGAGCAACATGCTCAAAAAAACCCACAAAGCCATCAGTATTATAGTCACAATGATTCATTAGTCTTATATTCATTAGACTCCTTTGGATTGTAGGAAAACAGAAAAGACCAGAAATGTTTTTTGCTGTGATGTACTTTCATAGAATACTTTGGGGTTTTTATTTTATTTTTAATCTATGGATCCAGGATTGAGCTCTAACCTCAGTGACAAAGTGCTGATGTACATCTTCCAAAATGTTAAACCTAAGTTTGTGGTAAGCAATTGGTTTTGACAGTTCCAGACTTGACTATTCTTTTTTCTCTACTTCAATTGATCAGCAAATAACTGAATTAAAAAGGTAAAGGGCCAATAATGCAATTGATCAGGAACACATAAAAAATGTTGAATAATTTCAAAGTCTAATGATAGAAACTAAAAATGCATAACTGAAAGTTGAGAGAATGAATAAATAAAGAAAACAGGCCATGCCATTTCAGACAGTCAACATTTGCCAATCCAGGTNCTTAAAAATTTACATAGAAAAGCATTGTAATAGTAGCATACTGTGTAAATTGATCCTGGTAAGTTCTCCAATGTATTGATTGTTTTATACTGATCCACTGCTAAAGATATCATTTTTATCTGAGTACTCTAACAAAAAAATAAAAAAACCCTATTTAATCACTGTTCAGGGACATATTTAAAGTAGCATAATTAAAACTACATAGAAGAAAGCATGAAAGTCATGGGTCTACAGAACTTTCAGTGATTTACAAACAATATTTCCCTTATGTATTTCCTTCTCTCTGAGGTGAACTTTGGATTTTAGAACATTAACATTTAAATAAAGTTTGCAGATTTAAAGAAATAAATAATTAAATCTATAAATTTACTTATGTTTAAAATGCCACCAACTAATATATAATAAAGAATGATACATTATGAAATGCAAATCCAAGTAGAAGTCTAGGCAGTCTCTNTTCCCTTGCAAGAATGCCATGTGCATAGTTTTCTTTTTCCTTGTTTCAGGAAAATGCTGTCCAGATGATAATTTTTGCCTGAAAGGTTTAGTAACAAGCCAAATACATTTCTTACTACAGCAGTTGGATCTGAAATTTTGTTTCTGCTGGAATATACAGGTGCAAACGTATTTCTTTTCACAAATATATATTTGAGAAATTAATAGAAATCCCCAAAACAGAATAATGTGCAAATAAAATATGTAATCATTCCTTATTCAGGGACAAAGATTTAAGAAACACAATGTTTTGGTGGGTTTGTCATTAGCTAATATGTATTTATTTGGTTGGGTTTGTTTTTTAAAAATAAGTAACCAACAGAAATATCCGTATTAACTCACACATCATCTACAAAAATTACCAGAGAGGAAATGAGAAATCTGGGGATTAACATAGAAAGAACATATAGCTTAGAAGCTTTACTATCTTCTTACATGTCAGGCTGCAGTTGTGAAACTATACTAACAGTTCCATTAAATATATTTAAAAAACCACCATGAGCAACATGCTCAAAAAAACCCACAAAGCCATCAGTATTATAGTCACAATGATTCATTAGTCTTATATTCATTAGACTCCTTTGGATTGTAGGAAAACAGAAAAGACCAGAAATGTTTTTTGCTGTGATGTACTTTCATAGAATACTTTGGGGTTTTTATTTTATTTTTAATCTATGGATCCAGGATTGAGCTCTAACCTCAGTGACAAAGTGCTGATGTACATCTTCCAAAATGTTAAACCTAAGTTTGTGGTAAGCAATTGGTTTTGACAGTTCCAGACTTGACTATTCTTTTTTCTCTACTTCAATTGATCAGCAAATAACTGAATTAAAAAGGTAAAGGGCCAATAATGCAATTGATCAGGAACACATAAAAAATGTTGAATAATTTCAAAGTCTAATGATAGAAACTAAAAATGCATAACTGAAAGTTGAGAGAATGAATAAATAAAGAAAACAGGCCATGCCATTTCAGACAGTCAACATTTGCCAATCCAGGTAACTACAAACATGCATGAGAACAAAAAGGTAACATTCCTGATATATAATGCAGAAATAGGTCTTTTGATTTGTAGTAACTACAAAAAAAATTAAATGTTAAATGACCGATCAAGGTTATACTTCTTGAAATATGGGGACAGATGTTAGACTGTTAGTTGCTATGGAAAAAAGCACTTACTAGGCTTGAGCATGTAGTGAAACCAGAAATACATAGAACTCGAGTCCATGTAGTACGTTGAAAGCTGATGAGGAAAACAAAGCTGTAGAGTCCCCTGACAATAAAAATAAAGGTATAAGTGCAGTGGGGAAACCTGGGAAGAAGTTTAAGACTGGGCAGGAGACTAGCTTCTGAAGAAACCCTCTCTTTGGTTTATTTGCCCTACTGCCCAAGAAGAAAGACAGTAAGATAAAAATTCCTGCAGAGCAGTGTAAACAGAGTATGTTAGACTGAGCCCACTGTATGATAACATTAAAATTTCAGTACTTTGCTACAGTTTTTGTTTTATTTATAAAAATATTTCTGAGATTTAAATTATTAAAACCAGTAGAAACAAATTCAAAGGTATTTCCTTTTGACATTTTTGATAGATAGGAAAATTCTGCAGATATCGAGAGAGGTAATATAGTTTTTTGGGTAGTGTTTCTCAATTTTTTATCAAGTCCACAGGGAAAACTGCAATTGCTCCCAGCCTGTTCTTCAGATGTTGATATACTGTAATTACTGTACAACTCTGTGCTAAAAAACAGGAAGTGTAGCAAAAGACTCCCACATCAGAAGCCTTAAGCCAAAAGTCTCACTGAGCTTTTACAAGAACACAATTCAGTCCCCCAAAATTACTAAATAAATTTATAAGTTCATTTAGATATATTTTAGTTAAGTGAACCAGAAAATTCCATTTTCTGTAAGTAGCAGTCATGGCAATTTGATTTATAGCTTTTCCTAATGTGTAAGATTGTTTTAACGATGGTATTCTCAGGAAGGGTGAAGGACAGGACTGAGAGTCCTAAATTCAGTTCTTTTAAGTAGCAGAATCAAAAGCTCTGTTAGTACACTAACACTTTTTACTCAACACGTGGGTCAGTACTGTATTAGGAGGAAGAGCTTTATTGGGTTGGTGAAAAATAGAGTAAGAAAAGCATGCCCTTTGTTCCTTGGATGTCCTGTATTAATAGTATTTCATCACAGTGCATGTTATATTTCATGGAGCAGCTTACACTTTACTGTGTCTCTGTATAGTGCTTATGGTAAGTACTAAGGTGTTTCCCTGCTTCTGTCTTACTAGCTCAAAAGGCATTTTTAATTCCAGAGTTAAACTTCATCTCAGAAGGGCTAAAAGTCATTAACCCAAACATAGCTCAGTGAGAAGTCTAGCTTCTTGTCCGTACTTCTTTTTGATGTAACACTCATCATTAACAGTATCATAGCTAAGGCCTGTCTTTCTCTCTAAAACTTATATCAAGTATTTTGTATAAAACTCCATTTACCATAATTATTTCTCGAAAGTAATGTAATTTTTCACTTCCTGTACCATCCAACTTGACATTTAGACTTTCCCAGATATTTCAGATTAAGTTCCAGCACTGTACGCTTGAGCTCAGTATGTAACTCTGAGTCTAAATTTGTGAATTCTGTATTAAAAACCACTGATCTCACTCCCTTATAAAACAATTGATTATAGCTAGTGTATATTGGAAAGTACAAAGGAGGCTAAGAGGCATTGCCACACATCAAGCCAAAGGACCCTAATTTGTTCTCAAACGTGGATGTACATTTCCCCAATCACTCTGAGACACAAAGCATTCCTATGTGAATGTGGGGACTGCAAGTGTCACTGCATCCACTTCACTATCCAGGCAGATGCAGAAATTCAAAGTGATCGTCGGCTTAGAGAAATGTTTGTCACAGTTTGTTTTGGTTTTTTTTGCATTTTACAGATAACATTTTACAACTTGAAATCAGTTATTTCCAAGAAAATAGATACATGTTTTTTACATTTTTAAACTATATGCCACACTGTTCCTCCATGAACATAGGTGTAAATTTCAGTGACACTGGTTTTTTAGAGTTTACCTGTCATCAGTCATCTGTGTTTGATTATTTCTGCTTTTAGGTCATCCTCTTTCACTCAGCTCTCTCTATAGCTCAGTAATATATTACAGTCTTTTCTCCTTATATTGATCTTTCTGTTGCCATTCTTGTGTTAATGTTATCAGACTGTTCTGTAAATCTACACCAAGTCTAAAATTAGTTCTGAGTACAACTCACATGTTAAGCAGCTTAGTATTGCATTGCACTCATTTCTTGAATTACCACTGATTTACTCATGAGTAATGAGTGTTCAGTGCAGATTTAGGATGATGTTAGGAGATAACTCAAGTGCATATGGTTTGAGAATTGCCTCTCTAAGTCCAGTGTCTTTCCTAGCTTGATGCTGCTGGAGCTAACCTCAGCAGAGTTGTCTGAAATAGATTGGTAGGAAAGTAAAGTATTATATTGAGTTATTATTTATTAAAATTCTTATCCATAATACCATATCATAAAATAAATTAAGAAAGTGAATTACAAATTTCAAGTACCAGCATTACTAGATAAAATAATCTACAATGATAGTTTCTGCTGCCCTATCCTTACAGTCTTCTGGGATGGTTGGATAAACTACCATCCCAGCTTTAAATTCTATTATGTTGCATTACTTTGGCCCTGCCACGAACTGACAAAATAATAAACATAAATAACATAAAACAAAGTCAGCTCCCCAAGTGAAGCACTGTCTCCCAGCCAACCAGAACTGATAGAAAGCACTACTTTGTAATGCTACTTTGCCTTATGTAAACTTTAAACTAGATTAATGAGTTGCTTTTTGTGCTTTCCAAACAGGGTATTAGACCATTTTAACAATTTTTCATTCCTCCATCTTCGACTATAATCACTGTCTTGCTAGGGTAGTGCTTCAGTTTGCCATTCTTCATCAAGAACAGCTTTTCAGGTACTTTTAACAATTCTTCGCAGTCATATAAGAGGTAAAGACAAAGCAGAGCTATATATTGTCATTATAATGTGGGTATTTGATTGAATGTCATTTGAACAGTTCACCCACTGACTACATGTAGACATTCAATATGACAGCCTAAAATCATAGATCTCACTTCAGAATCCTACAAAAGTTTCTAGTGTAGGAGATGTAGTTTCTCATACCTGCATTCTAGAGAAGCAAGGCTTACACACAGTTTTATAATATTTCCCAGGGTCTTGGACATATCTTTCAGTCAAGTTCTCAGTACAACTTGATCAAGGCTATAAAGCATAGATCATCCATGATCATCTAAAATTATCATATTTTACCATACAGAAATTCGTTATACAGTGAAAAAATAGATCATATGTGGCAACTACCCAAAAGTAAGTAGCACATCCTCGATGTGTATATTAGTTTGTGCTGGAAAGCAGGGATATAGGAAGTGGAAAAGCACCATCCTTTTGGGTTGACTGAACAAGCGTTTGAAGAGGGAATTAAACCAGTCTATTTGATCACCAGCTGTGTGAGAAATCTCCATTTTGTTCAGTGAAGGGGGAAAATCAGCACCAAAGATTCATTCAGCAATAAGAAATGACAGAACAATTCAACTCTGCAGTTCACTGTCAGGTTTACCAAATGATAAGGGAAATATTTTTGTGGTCTCAAGGAATGCCACAGAACTTGGAAGAATTGTTTTTCTTTCACTATGTTTGTATCAACCTTCTTTTCCCATCAGCTTCAATCCAAACATTACCCTTCTTTGTTTCAGAAAGCATAGCCAGATTGCTTCTTACATTTAAAAGCACAATGTCCAGTGAACGCAATGATAATTGCATATACATCACGTCTTGATTTGCAGTGTCACATTTGTGAAACAGCTCAGTAGTTATACCTAACACAGTTTGTTCCTCACTGCATATTTTTTGACAGAGACCTTCTCCTCTGACAGTAAACTGAGGGTCACCTCTTTTGTTTTACTTTAACTTTGTACAATCAGGAACAAGAAGGGTTAATTTTAAATTCTCTACAAATCAAAAGGAATAGTCTGTTACTAGTTTCAGCTAGTTTATTTTATGTGCTTGCAGCAATATAGAGAGGTGAACTAGAAAATAAGTCTGAGTAAGAACATCTAAAGTAACTTAAAGATATGAATCACGTACTTCTGTGAAATAGAGTATAATTACAGTACATAGTTACACAGTACTTTAAACCTCTGCTTGCATTTAAATTCTTAAAAAATTTACTATAAACATCTATATTTACATGTTACAAACCCAAAGATACTGAACACATGTTTAACACACATCATACAGAACACTATTTAAGGTTTAAAGCCAATTTGAAGCACATAATGAATTTATATCTGGAGTATGAAATAGATTATCTAAAGTGACATCCCAAAGCACAGTAAATGAGATTGTCTTAGGTAAGGCTATCTAGTAATGAGATAATCTTTAATAAGATTATTCTGAAGTAAGCCCTTTACAAATTAAATTAATGAATGATACACATTCACAATGGAAGAATGCACAACTAAAAAGTGCACAAAACATGTTAAAGTCAATATCAAAGGATTTATGTATCCCTCTTAGGACCAAGTTCTGATGTATATAATAATGCATTGCATCAAATCAAAGGAGGCAGAAACCAAGGAGACATGCAGGAAATAAAATGTTGCCAAGAGTTGCTATTTGGCATCTCTGTTGATTGTTTGATCAGGGAACATACTTCGGTTCATCATAAAAAGGGAAAATTTAAAAAATTTCCAAGTGGGAAAAAAAAAGTAGTTAATGAAAGCAGCGCAGGGTGACAGTAGAAAAGAAGATATAGGAGATAGATAGTATCCTTTTTATGTGCCAACTTCTATAGAATGTGATGTATTCAGTCACTCTCAAGGGCAGGTAGAATTCAGTACCTCCAACACTCCAGTTTGAGAAGCTGAGGGTACTGTTCTCCACTTGAAATGAAAGTGGAGGGGAAGAAGTGAAATTTGGTGATGACTGAAATTTGACTTTTCCAGTTGAGCAATGGACTTTAAAGCTTTCATTGTCATGGAAAACCATCTGAAACTAGGAAGGAAGCAAATGACATTGCTTTCATACACCTGCATTTTGGTAAAGGGATGGCAAAAGGATACTAAAGCAGCAAATTCTACCATGTAACCATGACACCAGAGAGGAAACTTTAAAGTCAGTAAAAGTATTACAGTGAAAATGGAATAAAATTATATCACTTAAAACTAATGCCAGCCTGGTCTTGTGGATGGGCTGCCTGTCAGAGTACATTAGGTGTGTTCCTGGCACATGCCCTCCCAGAAAAATCCAGTGCATGTGCTCTGTGGCTGCTGGGTGATGTGAGACAGAGCACAGTAAGTGTGATGGTGGGGACATTTGCTTCATAACTCTACTCTAGATCTCACCTAAACATTATGTAGATACACCTCTAGGACTGCCAAGGAACAACCAGTTAGGTTAGCAGCTTTTTGATTTTAATGTGTCAGTAGAAAAGAAAGAAAGCACAGCATTATTTCTAGTACAGGGAAGTGGCTGATTCTCTCCTCCCCTTCAATTACAAGACTATTCTGAAATCTGTTGGGCCTAATCTTTACATAAAGCAATTTTCAAATATCAAAATCTGACTCACAAGCCAATACTGCATATGATTTTTTTAATAAGAATCAGTCAACAGTATTAATTTCTATTAAAGCAGAAAGGTTATAAGAACCAAGGCAGAATTTTCACAATTATAAAGGGATGTTTAATATAACAGGATGGAATCTTCTTCCTAAATAGCACAGGACTAGGCACACTTAGTGCTTCCAGAGCCTATGGCATTAATAGTACTTGACAGTGATGACTCTGCAGATGGTATTTGTATCAAGTGACCTCAGTAATCTATAGATCATACTCAGTCCTAGGCAACAGGCTACTGAAGTACTCTTTGGTAAGACCTCTTTGCTCGTCTTCCTTATTTACTGACCATTCTATAATAGAAACCATAGCAGGCAAAGTAGCAAGACTTCTCATTGAGAGCTTCTTGTGTCCACACTAATTTAGCTTGCCACAAAGCAAAGTAGTTGCCAAAACTGATTAAATTTAGACTTAATTTCTGTTTCCTTGCCTTGAGAGTTCCTACCCTTACAGAGCAGCCAGAAACAGGACCGTGTCCCAGTTCTCATTGACTGTTACAATATAGCAGGCAAGATTACAGAGCAGACATATGTCCTACAGAAACTGCATAAACATTCCAAGAAGCTGAATCTTCTGTGAACAAACAGAAAGCAACTAACATGTCAAAGCTTCTTTAGAATGAACTCAAGTTGACATTATAAGAGTTTAAACCCACTTGCAGTTGTTTCTTCTTGGAAAAAAAAATGAAATCAAGAAAGAGGAGGGTTGTTAAATTATGCAACTTCATGACTGGTGTCCCTGAATTTCTTGAATGTCAGAATCATACAGCAGTCGTCTAAATAGACACTTTATTAGCCCTTTACTGCTAGATTTTTGTATATCTGATAAAATTATTTGTGCACACCATAATATTTACATGCATGGTTTTGCCCAAAATGCCATTTACTGATAACATGGAAATCACGTATGCCAAGTGTGACAAAAAATGGCACTGTAAATGCAAAATGAAATAATATTGTCTTCTTCTATTGTTACATTTAGCATTCATACCTTTAATATATTTTTAGCTAGATGTTCATCACTGTAGGATGACTTCTGTCTCATTCTCATGCCCAACTCTTCGAACAGAAACTTTGAAGCTGATTTTCAATTGTTGTCCCAAGAAAGCATCAGGGAATACCATCAGACAGAACAAAAACAGGATGGTCACAAGCACACGCAATGTAGTGGAGGGTGTCAAGCCTTCCTTCAGGAAACTGGTCATGCAGTACGTTACCTAAACCTCATCCCTTAAATTAATGTTACCATAAGTCATCCCACCACAATCCTTCTAGCTCTTTGAATTTCAAAAAACACTTCCATACTGGATTATGCTCTTTAGCACTCTTGGGAAAGACTCTGCCTCCTACCATAACAAGATTAAGCTCAATCCATAACTATCTGGACACTACCTTGGGATCTTGGCTGGTTTCCTACCATCCTGAAATCAAGATGAAGCATCTGCTGTGCCATTTTCCACTCTTGGCCTATGCATCCCTTAAGAAAGCATATTGTGACATAATCAGTGGAGCACAAAAGGCCTTACTGACTTAAGGACCCAGAGGGATGTTGCCATCTGTTTATTAATTAAGTGCACTAGATCCTGATTGTCATATATGGAATGAACCAATCTGCTGGTGACTCAGTCCACCAGAATGCTCTGGTTATAAATAAGGATTTTTCAAGAAACAGGAAATAAGTGCCTTTGTTTGAATTGCACAGTACAATATAACCCAGTATTTTAAATTCAAATCATTATTCCACTCCTCTACTAAATGTGTTGGATAAACCCTCCATTCCTATCTATCCGTAAAATCTATATTTCATAGGGGAATACCATTATAGGGTAGATCGACAGTTTCAAATTTCTTTGTCATGTTTTAATGTTTTTATTCACCGTGACATGTCAGTGGGTTTGTTTGCTTAATATTTTGTTTTAATCAGTCAAGTTAAAATCTCCTAGTGAACCCAACCTTTCATCAGGCAAGACGTGTAAACTCCCTAAAAACATCTTTGGGCGTTTCAATATGTATCTTTATATATTCTTCGTTTGAAAGATACACCCAGCACGACCATGAAAAATTTGTGTGCCTCTCCTGGAATACTGTAAAACTGGCAGTGTACTGATTATTATTAAATTTAAATTCCTTACATATGAATATAATTCCTACAGTTAGTTATATAGTCACTTTGTATCTTACATCTTCTGTTCCTTGGAAGAGAGGATCCTCTGCAGAAGATTTGCTTAGGGATATGTGTCCCTCCAGGTCAGACAAAACTTCTGTGTTGGCCAGAAGATCATAGAATCATAGAATCATGGAATGATTCGGGTTGGAAAGGATTTTTTAAAATAATCTAGTCCAACCTTCTGCCCTAGGCAGAGACACTTTCCACTGTAGTATACCTCTATTACCCAGAAAAGCCTAAGAATTGCCACAACTTTTTAATACTTTAAACAATAGAGTACTTCCTTACAGCAGCTGACTAGATAAGTATGATCCTAGATTATAGTTGCATAGTTGCCAAGCATCAGCCCTCCCAAGAAAACTATTTCTAATTCTGACAAGATATTAGAAATACGGCAAATACCAAAGAAAAAAATGTTACTGTAGAAATCCCTAGACAACTCTTTCAGAATGAAGGCAATTTTATTTATTTCAATGTAAATATATTCTGATGTTTAAGAATCAGGTGGTTTAAGATTCTGTTTCAGGTGGGACAGATAACTGAACACACTTATCCATACTGGTCTCTACAGAGGATTTTTATTTTCAAAGTCTAAAAGAATTCCATGGACTCTGGAGGAAAACAGAGGGAACCTTGCAACACAGCAAGTTTAAATTTTAAATCTCTATGGAAATGAATTATGCATGTGGATTGTATGTACAGTTTTAAGCTTTAGAAATAATCTTTCATACTGCTATTTATGATAAAGACATTTCTCCAGAGCACTAATGTGAGTTAACATGAGTCTTTGGGAGTTATCCTGTTAATTCATCAGCTGTCCAATATAAGCATGAAGAAGCTTGAAGTGTCCAGTAAAAGTAAATAGTCAGCATGTGCTCTGATTTCAAAGAAGTAAATTACCAGTAAAGAACCCAAATATAGGTGGGCTTTTTCTGGTGATTTTTTTTAGTGATGGAGATAAAATTATCTCAAATAGATCTGAATATTTTCTCTTGTTGTAAAATAGATGGAAATTAAGTACTTAGTTTCTAGCAAAATAAGAATGTTTGCGTAATGTTGTCAATACATTTAAATCTGAATAATAAATCTTTTCAGGATTAACCCTCATTCTCTCATTGCTCTATTTTGCAGGCAAAAAAAAAAAGATTATTTTTCAGGCAAAAAAATATCTTTTGCGGAGTAATTTTGATGTACAAGCTGCATGTTCAACAGCTTCCTTGTTGTAATGTACACTTCATAAAAAGTAAATGTTTAATATTTGTTAATGTGAATCAATGCTTCTTTTAATCAATGTGAGGCGTTTTATTTTGTAAAGGTATTTTGCTCGCCCTGAGTAATTGCATACAGGGAATAAAGATTGAAGTGCCAACAGCGTATAAAAGCAGTTGTCTCAATACTGTGCATTCCAGTATGAACACAGTACTGATTTATTTTCTGATGATGGACTTCTTTACTTGTAATTAGGTTTTCATTTGTCATATTTGATCACATACTTCTTATCTCTTCTCTAACAAAAGAAATCCATTAGTGTTCAATATTTGTCTCCCACTTTAGATCTTCCTGCAGACAATTCAAGACAGCTTTGTGTCAAACAGTCAAACTTTTTGGTCTTTAAAGTACTGGAAGAGCTTTAGATGGCCATACCATGATAAATGTTAGAAAAATGTTGTAAACTTAACGGTATAGTTTACATCACAGCGTGCTTTAGGCAAACTTAAGTTATTCATTTGACTTGTAACCACTTATGCATTTAGACATATATACAACCCCTCACAGTTTTAAAATAGATTATTTATAAAATATCATCACCTTACAGCAAACGAATGATTCCAGAGAAGTACATTTGCAAACCTGCAGAATAAAGAAAACATTTTTTAAAGTGTATTGATTTGTCTAAAGTGTTAAATGACATAATAACCATACACTAGAGCATTGAATAATTTAAGCAAATCAATGTTTTCCGAATTTCATACAAGTATAAACTGTCTTGGGCTATAAAATAGATCAATACAATAAAAAATTAATGAGTAGTATATAATGATGAATGCATGGGCTGATAATAACACAAGGCAAAAACTCATTTTACCATGGTGACAAACAATTTCCAGTCATATTTTCTCTGTTATTCTCACACAATAACATGACATTATATGTCAATTGATTTTAGTCTTTAAATAAGTTTTCATTTGAAAGATACCTTGCTTAAATACAAGTATGACCTTTTTTAAATTACTATTTTTGATGTGGAATAGTTATGCAGATTGGCTGCTATCAAAGTTATTTCATACAATTTATGTTTCTTAAACAATGATATATTCCGTAGACAAAGAGGAAGCATCACTTCCATTTTTTAATAACTGCTATAACATTTGCTTTAATTAATATCTCCAGGACAGAAGGACATTGTTTCAGATGTTATAACTTTTAAACGTACTTTTTTTCTATTTTACAAACAATAATCTACTTCTGGCTACCTTCCAAAAAGTTAAGAGTTAAAAAAAATAGAAAGAAACAGATTTCTAAACTATGCATAATATTTAAAATTAAAGAGTTTTTCAATTAATTGCAAAACTTAACAGAGATAGAAGATAGCTGGCAACGTTTGTTATAACCACATTAATGGAAGTGGTTAATTTCTTGCTTAGCATTAAAAAAACTTTCAGGAAACTTCTAATTATATGTTGCACAAAACTATATTCATTCAGAAATTTGTAGATTCAACAGCCTAGAAATATTATATATCTTATATAATATATAACTTATATATCTGAACACAGGCGGATACTCTACCCCCACCTCAAACCATGAGAAAAACTGAATACGTTTTTCTGGGAAACCATATGAAAGAGAAGAACATTTGGTTGGTTAGCCGGTCACTTTTTTTTTTAAAAAGAAGACTAAATGAAGAAGCTTTCAGTATTAATACTAGAAATGAATAAAATATCAACATAAGAAATATTTTATGTTTTGCATCCCAAGCTGCAAGCAAATTTGATTTTTACAAAAAATTAATTTCTAATAATAAATGAATGCTAGTTTTCCATATAAATCCTACTTACTGCATCATATCTCTATTGATNGAGAAAAACTGAATACGTTTTTCTGGGAAACCATATGAAAGAGAAGAACATTTGGTTGGTTAGCCGGTCACTTTTTTTTTTAAAAAGAAGACTAAATGAAGAAGCTTTCAGTATTAATACTAGAAATGAATAAAATATCAACATAAGAAATATTTTATGTTTTGCATCCCAAGCTGCAAGCAAATTTGATTTTTACAAAAAATTAATTTCTAATAATAAATGAATGCTAGTTTTCCATATAAATCCTACTTACTGCATCATATCTCTATTGATCTTGTAGGAATCAGTGGTAGCTAGTCATATCAGTTTTAGGAAAGACAGCTCTGATTTGGCTTTGTTTGAAAAGAGGGCCAAGATGTAGTTTATAGAATCATAGAGCTGTAGGATGGTTTGGGTTGGAACAAACCTTAAAGATAACATAGTTCCAAATCCCCTGACATGTGCAGGGACACTTTCCACTAGATTGGATTGCTCATAGCCTCATCCAACCCGTTCTTAAACATCTCCAGGGATGGGGCATCTATGACTTCACTGGGCAACCTGTACCTCACTACCTTCACAATAAAAAAATTCTCTCTAATATCTAATCTAAACCTACCCTCTTTCAACTAAAAAATATTACCTTTCATCTTATCACTGCACTCCCTGATACAGAGCCCCTCCCCAGCTTTCCTGTAGTGCCCCTTTATGTACTGGAAGTCTGCTGTAAGGTTTCCCTAGAGCATTCTGTTCTCCAGGCAGAACAAGGCTCTCAGAACTCTCTCAGCCTACCATCATAGGGGAAGTCTCTCTGCTTTTTATTCTAATTCAGAGTTCCCTCATACAAGCAGTTCAGAGCAAATTTACATCAGTAAAGATGCTATATAACAGACACGATTATGATTCAGCTTGAAGGGATTTGTAGTTTATATGAAATACATTATTTATAAAAACACAGTATATGTATCTACTGTTATTTTTATAAAATATATTTTTAAAGAAAACATCAACCCTGTATGACAAAATACTTTGCTCTATAATTTACCTTCTATGAAATGCTATTCAAAATTTTTGTTAGCTTCTGAATAAGGAATTAACTATTTTTGAAGCTGTTGATAGTCAAAACACCCTATTACAGTCCTTCTCCTGAGAAAGATAAACAAAGTACTATTAGTTACTTCTTAGATGAAAATCTAATCAAACACGTTGTGCTATGTATTATTTTGAAAGGTAGATGTAGTCTTTTCTATAGATATGTAATTGCAAACTTATTGCAGAAATATCCTATTATCTATTGTCTTTTAATGTATTTACTCACCTCTCTATATGTTAACGACTGAAAAACATTTCTTAGTATTTTTTGATTATTACCAGCAAATTCCATTTTAGTATTTTTTTTCTGTACCCAGATTTCTAGTGATTGTATGGTGAATTTAATACGATTATCTTGCAAAGATTTAATGTATTTGTGTAAATATGGAACACCATTCAAGAAAACATGGAAAGTCTGTTCATTGAATCCAAATGGCAGCAGCAACAATATTACACTTGTCGAAAAAATATGTAAATTTTCTAAAAAGGCAGCAGAAAACTAAGAAATTTCAGATGTCACAGATTATAGATCCTGCTTGCTTTATATTATCATGTAATCCTTCATGATTCAGCATTTCACAATCAGGTTTTTAACATGGGTACAACTGAACGACATGGTTTAAAATATTTTTTTTAAAGGTGTAAAATTCACACCACCAGCATTTCCAAATCAGTGCAGAGAAATGGAGATCCATTATTTCAGTCTTCAAAATATGCTTGCCCTCAACGACAGAGGGACTAAATATTAAGATTTGTGACAATATAGAAAACTATGAACAGCAAAGACCATTTCAAAGGAGAAATAGGCTGCATTCCTCAGCTATTAATTCCAATGAATTCTAACGTTATATAGCTGGGGTTTTATTTTTATTTTTTTGTGTGTTTGTATTTCAACCTAAAAATGGAATTTGAGTTTATCTTTGTTAGACAAATACCTGGATTAACCAGCCACAAAGAGTGAGAAAATCCATCAAAAACATTACTTTGACTAGTCAAGAAGGACTAGGATGGTATGTTCTGACCCTTTGTAAGCAGAAGAGGTGTGTGGTATATTAAAAATGGAGTTCTCAGAAGTGAATTAATGTGAAAATGCCACTATATAATTAATTTGAATTAATTTATTAATTCTAAGGCAGTTTGCAAATATTCAGTCATTTACTAAGAGTAAAATAATGATCAGTTTGTGATGAATGCAAAGTTATATACATACAAAACCCATGTAAAGTAGAAACATGCCTCTGGAAAAGGAAATGCAGAGCGAGAGTAGGATCAGGAAAAGAGAATAAAGGAAGATTAAAAAGAGGAAACAGAATTAGCAGGAAAAAAAATGTCTTACCTTTCCAAGATATCCCACAATGGAATATGATCCTTGAGAAGATGCAAACACCCACTCAAAATAGAGAAATTGCCCCTCCATGCCGTTGATACCAGCTGATCATGACTACTTATGCCCACCCAGTGTTCCTTTAGAAGTAGCTCTGTGTTACATAAGCTGTCACTCAATTGTCCCTGGACAGCATGCACAGTAGCTCTCAGGAGTGTTAAGCCCCTCCAAGCCCCCCAAAAAATTGTAGTGACTGATGCTTGCCTTTTTTTCACACACCTACACATAACAGTTTAGCAGGTGCAAAAGCCTGGGACCTTGTTTTGGTCCTTTTGAACTAGTTTCAATCACTTCAACACAAAATATGGTTTGAAAACAGTGTTCAAGCCAAAAAGAAAAGGAACAGTTTGCTGTTTGAAATACAGTCCTTGACACATACAACATCAGCAAGTTATTTTCTTAGAAATTCCCCATTCAACCAAAAGTACTTAGTAGTAGTAAAAGACTTGGCATGAAAATTCAGTGTTAGTAAGAGAACATAGAAAAAAATTTTTTATATGCCTCATATATATTTTTATCATAGAGTGACAGAATCATAGGATCTTCTGAGTTGGAAGTCCAACTCCTGCCCCTACACAGGACAATGCTGACATTCACACCATGCATCCATGTTCCATTGGCTTCTTCGGCGGCACCC
>WAAB01009512.1:7542-30117 GCA_013389865.1 Piaya cayana
CACTGTCATAAAAGTCAATCAGGTTAGTTTGGCAGCACCTGCCTTTCATGAACCCGTGTTGACTGGGCCTGATCACCCAATTGTCTTGCATGTGCTTCATGATAACACTCAAGATCACCTGTTCCATGGGCAAGGTGTTGGTAATGTGATTCCTAGGTACTAAATGCATTTTTTTCCCCCAGTTTTATGTTTCTAAGTCCAAAAGAGTCTCATTCTTCACTCAGGCCACCATGGAAGTTTCTTTTTCCAAATAGTTATACCAATCCCCATTCCTACCTGGTACCCAGGTAGGTATCCAGGTAGCTAGTTGTAGGCTACCTCATCTACTTTGCACTACATTGCAGTTACGGTCACAGGCATATTCACAGTGTTATTTCATCTGTAGGAATTCATATATATTGAGCAGGAATGGCATGTCACATGAAGCAATCCCAGAATAAAGTTTCTCAATTGCAGTACTTTAATAACTAGAGCATGCATTTACACTCTCTTATATATATGCTTCCCCACCTATTATGTGCTTCGCATGTCTAATCTAGTCCTAGTAAGCTCTCCATATGGAAAATTAGTGGAGCAATTACTCTTCTCTTCATTGTTCAAGCTGTTGGGTTTAAGACTGTTCTTGTAAAGCTGTGGCTAGACCAAAACCAAGGTGCATGTCCTCCCTGTTTGGTAAAAGTAGATATGGTGGACTATCTGGCATTTAATGTGCCAATTATATGTTGGTACATATTTTTGTGTTTGTCCTATCTATAGATTTTATTTTGATGTTTTAGATCTATAGGCATTAGTTGTCATGTTACAAATACAAATGGAAGTTAATTGATTTAATTTTCAGCTGCAAACATTTTAGCTTCTAGAGAACTACTGGGAAGATTTTAATGTTTAAAACTGTCCATGATTTATGTGTATATCTATTTCTCAGAGAATTTTTAGCCGGTGGCAGAAACAATAAACTTCTATTTACTCCTAGGAGTGTGTAATGCTGTGTGGATGGGCTTTGTGAAACTGCTGCTGGAGATCAGAGGATTGCACTTTTATTTCAAACTAGTCTTAGGCTTCATATGTGGATTGTGATCATGTGAAAGGCAAATCAGTTTTCAGAACTGCAGACTCCATTTCTTGATGGGGTATAGCAAATGCCTAATTATCTCTGCCAGATTTTCCACCCAGTCTACAATGTTGACAATAAGAAATGTGGTTTATGTGAGGAAAACTTTTGCCTCCTTAATCAGCCTGTGGATTTTACTAAAATGGAGCTAGCTGCTCCATTCAGCAGAGCTCAGCAACACAATCACTTTGAATGCGAAGGGAGAAAAGGATAATGTGGAGCTGTTGGGTGAAATACAGTTTTTTCAAATTTGCCATCTAGTTCAAGATTGTCAGCTCCCTAAACCAGTGCCACAAATAGGGTCATGAGCTCAGAATTTAAATGTAAATTAGGTTGTGCATGCCCAGATATAGAGGCCTGAAAGGAAATTTTTGGCTCTACTGAGCCACCTCAGTCATCAGTCTGTCATGAAAATGTACAAGTTTTGATGTAAAAGTGATAATTTAGTAAGTTTCTGCACTTCTAATCCATGCCAAATACCCAACAGAAATAGCAGAAATTAATTAATGCTAGATATTATCAGAAGGATGGGACATATGTGTGCTGGAGTTCCAGCTGCAGTGACCAAGTCAGCAGCCAAACAAACTATGTTCTTAAATCTGCATTGCTCAACTCCATTAGACAAGGCCATGTATGTGATGATAATCCCAAAATAGTTGATGAGAATAACAGTAAAATTTTAGCTCAAGTGCACATTGGCTTTAATTATATAACATAGTATATTTTTCAGTCAGGGTACTAATGAGTTGCTAATTCCCAGTCAGAATAAGAGTTTTGATTCCCAGCATATCTATTAGCTATCCAGTCTACTCTATACTGGCTGGAGCCTGCCACTACTACTCCCCTGGGAAATACTTCACTAAGCAAGATGTCCTAGTTGTTTAAATGGGAGTGGAATGTCTGATTTAGCTGTTTGTTCTCCTAGCAAAATGTCCTGCATGGTGTGAGCCAGTAGGTGATTGTGTGATCTTTAAACTGGAGATGTCTGCGCCCAGTAACAGCAAATTCCTGTTTATGTAAATGAGTTCTTAAAAATACTTTGTGTTTCTTTAAAGAATCTGAAATATTTCTTTCAATGATATCCTCTGTCTGGCATTCTGTTTTAATAATTCATGTGTTTCAGGCGTATTTCTTTTCCTTTTGATGTACTGTCAAAAACAGAAGGCGAAATCAGTTAAATAATTGAGAACATGTGAGCTGCCATAAACAATCACTCTTGGTCTTTTTCTCTGCAGAAAGAAAGGAAGTGAAGGTGGGAGAGTACAATGCTGTGGCTGACACGCTGGAAATAATCAACAACAGCATCAGGTTCCAAGGTAGGGGAGGAAATCTGAAAGAGGTACAGGAATGGCATATATAGCTGGATGTTGTTTAAGACTGCATGCTGTTAAATAACTGTTTCATGACTTTTCATATCAAAAAGATGTGACAGTGAGAAAAGGAACTTATCTCTACTTAAAAAAAAAATTAAAACACTGAAGGAGAATTCTGAAAAGAAAATCTCAGTGTTTTGATATTGTGTACTTGTTCCTTCCAATGCCCAGGACAAATTCAAAATTATTTTTATACACCAATGTTCTTTAATATTTCATCAAGCTGAAGATATGTCTTCAATTTCATATACACCAATAAAATAAATAAAGTTCTAGTTCATCGTCACATCCCAATCCCTCAGATCATCTCATCTGAGGGATGCTATTGTGTGTTGTTTTGCATACACAAGGACAAGGTGGATTTTTCGTTTGGGAGGTGTCTGTTAGACAATTAGGCTTCATGAGATCTGTGTGGTTTCCCCTGGAAGCAGTGGATAAATATGAAACTGATGTATGCTGTGCTCCACTACACATGCCTCCAGTGTCCCAACACCCAAGGTTTGCATGAGCATGTCTGGAGTTTCACTGCAGTGATCTAATCCATGACTGCTTGTCCATGACTACTTGGAGCTTTCCACCTTTCCTTTTGTTATAGTTTGCTGAGCTTAAAAGAGCACAACTAAAGGTACTACTCACATCTGTCTGGAGAACAAAACTTTGGAAATAAAGAATGCAGAATCTGTCCCTGTTGCCGAGGTCTGGGACTCAGCAGGTTATTTTTGCTGCACAGAGGAGCTGATGATATAGTTGAATCCTGATTCAATAACATTAATTCCAGAGAACATGTGTAGCGTGCACCAAGTAACAGGACACAGGTTTTGTTCATAACTCCATGCCTTTATGGGCAGTGGATAATTGGAAAAATTCTCTGTTCGGGCCTTTTTTCAGTATCAGATTCCCTAGTTCTTATTCTGACCGACCTGGTGTTTCTTCCACATTTAGTCTGTCTTTTGTCTTAAGATGCATGATGTGACTCACAGAGAATCTTCTCCATCTACTTTTCATTGAGGCAGTTACATTGAGGCTTTTGTTACATCTTCCAGACAGTGTAAAAAAAACTTAGAAACTTCAAGTATTTCAAATGAAGAGTAGTACATATAGCCCTGTTCAAACCATTGCATAAAATAGCAAACAAGAGAACAATTATTCATTATATTAGAAGTAACAGAATTGAATGGCCATTGCACAAATAAGAAAATGCATTTTATAAAATCAGTGGTTGTTTATATCTAATAAATACAAATGGTCAATATACTCTATATTTTAGATACAGTGTGGTGGGGGGTTTGTTTAATACTAGTTCTTTTAGTTCAGGCATACTTTTTGATGTATTTTGGCTTCTTACTTGTTGCCTAATTTTGTGGAGTGTCATGCACCGAGCCCATACTCTGAGTTGGGAAGGGGAAAAGGAAAAATTCTCAAGTATTTTCTCCATTTCCAGTCAGTGAGCGGCCCCCTGATTGCCACTTTGTTGTGATCACCTGAAAGAAAATTCATTTGCCAAAATGTTGGATAGCAGGTTTCCGTTGTCTTTTTTCTGCTTAACTGATGTGGATAAAGCTATTTTATCATATACCTCCTTGAATCCTTCTAGGTGCAAAGCAGAAGAGTGGACATGAAATTTAGCTATGGCAGCATATGGCTCTGTGATCAGAGGGTCTGCAGAACTCTGCCTGTGCAGCCAGTTTGTGAAATGAAGCTGCTCAGCCCTGTGTGGTTGTCCTCACAGCCCCATGGAGAGCTGATGTGAAAGGACAGGCTCAGCCACTCTAGGGCACACAAATCCCTTTCTGAAGGAAGACAGTGATGCAAATAAACTTTTGCCAGTCCCCTGCCCCAATGAAAAATTTAGTAAGCAGGTAAAATGGATCATGAGAAGCAAGGAATGCAGTGCTTATTGCTGCTGTCGGAAAGAAATTTTTCTCATTAGACCAAGAAACCTTTAATTAGTGGGAGCTGACTGTCGATCAAGCACATGGCTTTAAACATAGTTTTTAAGTTCAAACATTCAAGTACATGTCTGCAGGGATTTGAAAAGTGGATCTGCCCTATAAATGCTTTGGTATCCATTTTTCATACTGTTCCATTCTGCAGAGTCACAAGGGCACTAATGACCCTGCTTTCCCCTGCCCCTCCAGGGCTTTCCTCACCCTGCCCGCAGCCCAAGACCCTATCCAGCCCCCCAGGACCATCAGCCCCTGCCCAGTGATGCCGCATCAAGGCTGGTCTTCAGCTGTGGTATCTAGACAGACTCTTTGACTTTGCCTTGGTGATATGCAGAGACACGATGACCTTGGTTTTCTACTCTTTTCTCTGTCACTTTATTCAGGAAAGCAAAACCTCCTGGTAAATCTAACAGCCATAGTATGCACTTTAGTGTTTAATTTTGCTTTAAAATAAGCATAGTTATCATGTATTTCACAGAGTTCTGCTTTGGAGTCATGTTGTGGTTTTTCTTCCAAAGAGGATGTTTACCTGCTCCAGAAATGCAAACTTTCTTGTCAATGAGTGTGACTAACAAATGTCTATCAAAGTCAATGGTTTCATCAGCTACTGATCTGGTTTGCAGTTGCTAAATCCACTAAATCGAAGTATGGTACTGAGGAGAGATGCATATTTTCCTAGAGAAATTCTGCATTCTAACTGAGCTTTAAACTTTTTTCTTCTTGTAATTCTAGGACTTGAGCCTCCAAAGGACAAAACAATTATACAAGAGGAGCTACGCAAGATCTCCCTGCCTCTCTACAGCATCCTCTCAGCCCTCACCATCCTAGGAATGATAATGGCTAGTGCTTTCTTGTTCTTTAACATCAAAAACAGAAATCAGAAGTAAGGCAATTCTTGTTACTTCTGTCACTACTTCTCTTTTATTTAAATGCCATGTTTGTAGAGTCTGTCATCTATATATGTATGTAAGGAAAATATTAAAATGTGGAAAGATGATATTTTAGAACTATTTAATTGGAATCACTGTGTAACATATTCACATTGAAACAGGTTGTCAATCTGTTAAGATTAGTTCCTTTATACTGTCTGGAAAGTATAATTGTTTTATTTATGTTTGACTATCTGCTATTAACCTCAACCCTAGATAATTAATCTGACAGTAAAATAGAAAGTCTTTTTACTAAATATTAAAATCTCTGAAACAGTGATAGCCTTTATAAATCAGTAAATAATATGCATGCCTGTAGATTTCATGGAGTCCTACAAGGAGGCTTATCTGTTTGCCTGGTTACAAAGAGCTCTTCTTTATTGCTGTAATATCCTAGCAGTAATCTTTTCCTCTTTAATGCACTATCACCTTTTGTCCATAGACTAATAAAGATGTCCAGTCCCTACATGAACAACCTTATTATCCTTGGAGGGATGCTTTCTTATGCATCTATTTTTCTTTTTGGTCTTGATGGATCCTTCGTCTCCGAAAAGACATTTGAGACGCTTTGCACAGTAAGTAATTCCATAT
Organism: Piaya cayana; assembly: GCA_013389865.1. Taxonomy (NCBI): domain Eukaryota; kingdom Metazoa; phylum Chordata; class Aves; order Cuculiformes; family Coccyzidae; genus Piaya; species Piaya cayana. The sequence goes on from WAAB01009512.1 coordinate 13,493, forward strand.
ACTGTAGCCGAAGATAGTCTTGCAGGAAGCTTTAAAAGAAATGCAAACGGAAAAGTTCAGTACCTGGATGTCTCATTCCATTTAATCACTGACTGTCTTAGTTCTTTCCTGGGATATTTTCTGGGACTAAATTCTGTAACATGTATTTTATTATTATTAGTAAAAGCTTCCAGTGCATTGGAATTTGGCCTCAGATGAAAAATTAGATGTTTTTTGTTATTTTGAAATAATATACATGAAGATGATTTATTAAAAGATGTGTCTGTAGCATGACTACAGTCATATCTGGGAAGTTGCTGTTTTCCTTATAGGTTCTGTATTATTTTAGACTTCTTGACTGCTGCTTTTCCGGTCTTTTTATTCAGTTTTTTGGCTGAATCTCTGAAGACTTCTACTACTATTTTCAGGCTGAACTATAAACTCAAGCAAGCCTAGATCCATGTAGAACATATTCTAGTTAAATCAAAACAAGCAACTCTGAAACTAAATTAACTATATCCACCCATATGCTTGTAATGTCTTAATTGCTTATGGTGATAAAGATGTTTCTATGGTTGAGATTTTCTGCATGAACTGATGGGGAGGAGGGATTAGTTACTGTTGCTTGTTGGCTGTTATCATAGGCTGATTACACACTGCAACCAGCCACCACTTCCGACTACGCTATGTTCTCAGCTCCAGCATAAGAATAAATTGTGTGACTAACAGCAACATCGTTGTATAGTAGCTAAAGTTCCATGCAGAATTTTGAGTATTGCTTGTCACGAAATATCTCATAGAAGTCCTGCTTTAACAAAAAACTGGGAAGGTTTAAAATGTGAGGACCAAAGACTCAAATACTTTGTCTTACCGTTGCCTACAGCAGTCTTCTACTTTTGTCAGTGCATCTTTATAATCATTGTTATTAGTCAATGCACTCAACCATTCAAAACAGCAGCTTCCAAGTGAAATACTGGAAGCAGCCTGACATAGAGAGACCGTTTGAAAGAAATGGAAAGAACTTCACTGCAAATATATTCCTTCCAAATCTGATACAAATGGCATTTAAGTTTATAAAATATTTTCTCCTCAAAAAATCCTAAGACTGTGCTTGGCCCATTGCCTAAGAATATCAGACTTATTCAGGAGTTATCCTCACTATGCTTTTGATCCTTCTTCAGGTCTCTAGAAAAGTGCATTCAGGCACTGCTGAACACAAGGAAAGAAAGTAGGAACCAGAGGTACTTATCAACATGGAGCTGTACCAAGGAACAGGTTTCCATCCAGATTTAGCTAAATAAAACTAAATTTAACTCTTCCTTTAAATGTGAAGCAGCTCAATTGTAACTCTGAAAAAACGAACCAACATCCAAAATCCTATGCCTCTGAGTCAGAACATTTCTGCTATCTGATTTTCCTCTAAACCGCTTCTCAAAATGTAACCATTACTCTCATATTCTAAATGTGGCAAAATTTAAGTGAAGACTGCTTAGTTCTATCTTATATCACATACGTTGTCTTCTTTTCCATTTGTATCTGTCACATTATATTAAATCTGTTTGTCTGTCTATGTAAAGATCTGGATGAGCACTTGAGTAAGGTTAACCACTTTACTTACCTGACCAATAAAAGAAAGAGGAAGGGGAAAATGCTGTATGGCATGTAAAGTCACATGCCTTGAACAGGGTTTTTTCTTTTTGTTTTAACATAGTTAAATGTGATAACAACAGAGCAGGGTCAGTCAGATTTCTCCCCAGTCTTGGCTTTCCAGGTTTTGAGTCCAGTACAGAAACATTTCTGATTGTGCTTCCCTGTGCATGGCTATTGATTTGGCTTATAAATTCCAGCTCTGTTAGTGATTACTATAACACTCATAGATGCAAGAAACCCTTCAGAAGCAAGCTATTAGGATTTTTTTTCTACCTTCCTGCTCATTAAAACAATTCCTACAAAATGTCCTCCTCCAATTATATATTGTTTTAATGGGACAGGTTATGCTTCTCTAAAAAATGATCTTTACATGGCCACCATTGACTGTGACAATACACTTCCCTTCTGTCTAGAAAATTCTGAATTGAATTCTGAATTTTTTTCTGTTCATTAACTCTTCTGTCTAACCTCCTTTCTCCCCAAAACATCCACTGAGTGCTGGATACAGCGTGTACATTTGGTGCCGTGTCATGAACATCATCTTTCCATACGCTTAGTGATTTCATAAGGACTGCTTACAGATACAGCTGCTTGTAGGATCTGGTGCATACAAATTTCTCTTGATCATCCATTTCCTTGGAAATGCATGATTTTCATTACACTTTCTAGCCACATTAGACATTACTTTAAAATTCCTGCTTTATGTAAGTTGGACTGTGACTTAGTCTTTAAAAGAACCGGCTACGATGGACAGTGGCCAATAAAAGCCATTGAGCCAAAAACTTCTAGGTATAACAACTATATATCAGGCACAGAGCCATGTTAATGAAGGGAGAGATTTTTTTTTTGCAGGGAAGTAAAAAGTTTGATTCAGGTTTTATAAGCACATCCAAAAGTAAAATCTTTCATTTAGGTTTGTTACGTATCAAGTCTCTGATTAATTTTCTGATAAATTTTTGACAACACTTAGGGAAGTTCTTTAGATACTTCTGACTCTACACACAAAATTCAGGAAAAAATGTTTTCAAATGGTAGGTATTACATTCCAAATCTGCTGTATGTGCTTCATCCATAGCACAGTGTTTGGAGTATTGTTTGGAGGGTAAAATGCTTTGCAGTCTCTGGCCTTTTTGGCTTTTCTTTAACCTGTATCTACATATGGGATGTGTTTCATGCTGTAAGATTCCCAGGACACTGAAACATGATTCCAAATTACAGTGGCACTGTAAGTGCTAATTTTGAAACATGATTCCAAATTACACTGCTAACAGTGTAAGAGATAATTTTGAGTGCTAACTCAAAATTTTCAAAGAATTTATATGATTTACCTTGGCATGGCCATTTTCTATGGAAAAGTAATCAAGTATGTTTAAATACATAATATCTTGTGTTCTTATGGTAAGAATTCGTAGTACTAAATGCAGCATGTAGCCTCATGTCAGAGTTAGAGATGAGGTGTCATATAATGGAACTCCAATTACATGAAATTAAAACTATCCAAAGCAGTGAATTCTGGGAAAATGGTCAGTGTGTTATGGTAATAGAAATGTTAGATCATGTCTTACTTAGTAGTGACTCTATTGGTTTTACAGAAATAGGAAAAGCAATACAATATTTCATTAAATGAATATGTATGCCAAAGTAGAAAGTGTTTCAGGTATGAGGGAAAGTGGGAGAAGGAAAATTATCTATCTTTGTTTTTAAAGTCAGAATTACCGTGGTATCATAGCAAAAAGGAAGTTAGAATTAAGGGTGTGAAGCGAGATGTGATGCCAAGTGGAAAAATGCAAGCAAGTGGAAAAATAACTGAAAGCGTTCATTATATGGAAGAGAGACACTCGAAATTAGCAATGCCAGTGACACATCCTATGAATAGAGTTTAAGCTGACATACTAAATAGAGATACTTAAAATAGAGAGAATATCAGATTTGATGATAATGTTTAGACTTCTGTAATATGTTCTACTGAGAATTTCACACTCAACATGTTTAAGACAAATAATGCATTTGCATGTTGGAACTATGGGGTGAAAGGCTACTATGGCCCTAAGGACAAGCACAGCCTCCTCTTTGTTCTTCGTCTCCCTCAAGTGCGTTAATAAAATGATGTTTTAATTCTCTGGATATAACTGATTAGATTGAAGCTTAAAAGAAGACTGTTTTAAATACTCCCAGTCACAGTAGAATGCCCTTAGTCTCCACCCAGAAAGGTCTGGTGTTTTATGTAGTAATAGACTGAACCACTCTGCTTCTTCTCAGTCCTGGTAGTCCTGATGTGTAGCAGCACTTTCTCCTAGAGAGTGTGCTGCACTAAGTGATTGGAGAGATGAGGAAGGGCGAATGATCTCTTTGGAATAGCTCAACATGGTATTCACGCTGTTCTGGGAGATACCTGTTCTGGAGATAGTGATTGTCTCCCAGTCTCCTTTATACCCCAGAGTTCTGCAAAGTGTTACATCAAAGATGAAATTATCTGACTCTTGCAATTCAGACAGTCACTAAAATTAAGCATGCTTTATCTTGTTTATCACATTAATTAGCATAATTGATGTGAATTGCTAAAGTCAATTCGGTGATTCTTAGTGATCTCACTGAGACCTGTTAGTGTTTTGCTTCATATGAAAGTAAACTGAACACATGCATGTTTTTGCACACCTATGGAGTTCACCATGACTTCATCCATTCCAGATTGTGCTCATACTTTCAGATTTCAACCAGTTGCTCTCAGTCATAATGTAGGCATTTGGAGACAGGCTTTATACAGTAAGAAGGAACCAAACAACAGAGTGGGGTGGAGAGACAGAAAAGGAGAAGGAAAGAGTGGAGATACGAGTGATAAAGTCCAGCTTCCTCCTGCACTGTGTGTGACTATCTGGAATTTGTGTTTTTCTCAGTCAGACATCTTGAGAACATGTACAGTCATGACAACCATAGACGTTAAACACACTATGTTCTCAAATGTATCCAAATATTCAGAAGCACTTTGAAGTTTTCAGCTAATATTATTTTACTTAGGGGTAGTGAACACTTCTCACTGTAAGGAAGGAAGGTTTTGAGGTGTTTTACTAATTTTTCATAGACTTATGTCTGCCCAGCTGACAGAACAGCTAGGCTAGGTGGAACTCCACGGTCCACATTGCACCTTTTCCTAGGAAACCCTGAACCTGTGCAAGGTGAGGATTGCAGGGTGGTTTCAGAGTGGAGAGACATCCTGAAAACCTTATCAAATGTAAGCTGAGAAACTGCAGAGAGAAGCAGCGAGGAAAAGCCAGGTGTGAGAGGTTATGGAAAAGGGTGAGGGCAATGCTAAGGCAATTTACTAAAGCTCTAAAAGCTGTGGAGCTGGTTGAGAGCAGGTCTTGAAGTAAAGCAGGAAGAGGGTGAAGATGTACGTGTTTAAGGGATGGGTGGACGAGGTGCTGAGGAGCAGAGTTTAATGATTAATAGGAATGGTTGGACTCGATGATTCGGTGGGTCTCTTCCAACCTGGTGATTCTATGATTCTATGTATGGACTTTTTCTCCCTCCTTCTGTGGGTGGAGGCTGATGGAAAGGAAAATATCTGGGCAGTGCTATCTCAAAGCTGAGGTTCTCTTGGTGTGCTATGGGCAAGAGCCACTTGGACTAGACCCTGTGGTACCAAATAGTATCTGCATTTCATGTTTACTTAGTAGTTGATGATGTGTTCTTTATTCTTACCCTTTGTGCTCTTCAGGCCTTGTCATAGGTTTTGGGTTTTTTTCCCTCCTTTAGACTTTATATTTGTCTAATTATTTTACTCTAATTATTTAATTTTGGCCAGGAATTTAAAAAGCAACATATAGACACTTATCTTCTACTGAACTGCAAAAGAATTCTTTTTCTCTAGAAATCATGGACTTTGTATTTTTAGTCTATCCCTCTTCATTTTGCATGTATTCTTTAGCTTATTTCCTACTTATTTGTTTAGATGTTCATTTTGATCTCCGTTTTCTGTATAATCACTTCCATAATTGTCCTTACTGTTGTTTAGTCTGAGCCTGCTCTCTCTCCTCTTTAATTCAAAGGAAGTTCTGTTACTGAGTTTTGCATGAGCCTGATTACCTTCTATTATAGTAAATGACAATTTGGAGGAAAAGTAGACATAAAAGTTACAAGGCTGAATAGATCCTTAAAATCCTTATTTCATATGTGGAAGCAAGTGCCCCACAATATTGCCAGACATTTATTAAGGTAATATGGTTAGCACATTTTGCCTCTCCTTCAGTAGAACAATAGCCAGATTTTAAAGCCTCCTTATCAAATCAGGAAAAATTGTAATATCTTTTACACTACTCATAGATCAATTCTGAAAAATCATGTGAAATACTTTAAGAAATCACCACAGGACATCTCACAGTATGTGAAGAACCACTGTATTCAATTTTATGTGAAAACTGCAGGATTCAATTCTCTAATGTTATTGCCACTTATATTTTACAAAGAACTGTGCCAGTGACTCACAAATTCTAAAGAATGAGTTAAAAGTCATAAACACGTGTCATAAAATGTTTGGTATAAATGAGAAAAGTAATTCAAATGGATGAACTCATTCTTTGGGGCCTGCCTGTGCTCACACTGGGAATTTTGCCATGGTTAACAGAAGCAGGATCAAGCCCCAGTAAAAACTTGTTGAGATGACACACTTTTCCCCCTCATAATTAAGCTTTATGTCCCCAGTTTGCCAGGAAAAATAGAAGGTGCTTAATTTTCAGCTCATGAGTAGTCCACAGAAATCAACACAATTTTCTACTTAAAGATAATCATGTTCTTCAGGGCTAAACCCACAGCTTACTTTATTCTCACATATGTCACTTTTTAGTGCTTAAGTCAAATACTAAGATTCCACCAAGCACTCATCCCTACTGTTCAGCTGCAACATAACCCTGTGTGCACTGCAGCTTCCAACCCATTACATGTGCCAAACTGGCTAATTATTGATATTCCCAAGATGAATCAGTCTGAGTGTCATAAACTAAGCTGGAGAGTGTCTTGGGTGTCAGGTCTATGAAAGAAAGATTTGAATGATTTTATTTAAAAGAATCTATTAAAATTAAGATCTTGAGATGGTAAAAAGGATGCTTTCCAGAATCTGAAATCTGAGTGATTCCTCCCCAGGAACATAACATTAATGTTGTGCTGACTGAAGAAGAAATTGTTAAAGGACCAAGCTGTTTCACAATTTCATTCCAATAACAGTTATTAAAATAAGTTTGTGGCTTTTTATGCAATGCATGGGTGTTCTTTGTGCTGATATTTGGGTTTTATCACTTTGTTGATCAACTGCATTTGTAAGTTTTATCATTGTTTTCTTGGGCTTAGTACCTTCCAAGGCATTTCTCGTCATTTCATGACTCTGTGGGCTTCTAAATGCATGTAAAGTGCTGGTCAAATACGGGAAAATAATGAAACTTCTTTGAAATTTAAACTCTTCATTTCATCAATTCAGTCCATTTTCCAAGATAGACTTATTTTATAATTTTATAAAGAATTATAATTGTGTTAAATTATTTAAATTAAATTTTGTTTATATTGTTGTTTATCTGGAAATTAGCAGCACCTATAATACCCTTTTGTTTGTAAGCTTCATTCTTATACTATATAAACAAGGAGTGACTTCTACTTCTTTGTTCAGGATGTTTCACCACTTACTAATTTCCCCTTACTAACTCATTGTTCACAATTAGATATCTTCTTTTATTAATAATGAGTTGTAATGTTAAATAATTATGTGGCTCTCTTACACAGATATATAAATAGTAACTACATCACTATTCACATAACAAGATGCTTAGAAAGGTACAGGTAAATTTATTTGAAGATACCAAATAGCAGTATTCAAACATAGGCTAGCCAGCTAAAGTTCAAGGTTGAGAGGGAATACGATTCAAATGGAAGTAAATTTATATAAGTCTGTTAAGCTATCAGTGCTTATTATATATTTGAGTAACAGTCTTTACAAAGCAAAAGATCTTGAATACCTTATGGACAGATTTAAAACAAAGGCTTTTGTTGCAAAGGGAAGTTGAAAATAAATACTCCTACAAGATGTAAGGAGCATCTTGTTCCTAAATGCTAAATTCTTCAACTGACCTTATAATATTTGTTTAAAAATTAATGCTTGACAAAGGTGGATTTTTTTTGTTTATATTAAATAAACATCATACCTCTTCCAAGTCTGGAAAATTACCCAGAATAGTCTGTTTGTGGAGACATTTTCAGTGTGTGGTGGTCGTGAACTGTGTGTTGTCTACTGAATAATTGCTTTCTAGCTTTTTCAGCTGTCACAGGTAATACATCTGTAAGGTGTATTTTTACAAATTATCCTTCCATAGCAGTATAGCAATTCCTTCAGGTTTTGTATGCAGTTTGGAGAAGGGATTTGAATGCAAATTTCCCATATTCTAAGGAGCTGCCTTTTCTGCTCATTTGGTGTGTGCCGGGGGAAAGGTGATCTTCCTCAGCCTCTTCTGTTAAAATATATCTTTAAAAACTTCCAAAAGGAGAGAATTAGTGATGAGTTGCATAACATCATGTTCATGCTCTCCAGTTGTTGGTATTATTTTTATCACGTTCCTTCCAATGAACTGGATTTGGAGGTATAGTACATTTAAGAATATAAATTAGAAGATATACGAATTTCAGAAGCTTTTGCCGTTTTCTGAATTTTTCATTTTGCTGGCTGTGTTAATGAATTACAACAGACAAATTCGAGGTCATTTTATTCAAAATTAAAAATTTATTTTCATCTGAAACTTACCATCTCATTCTTAGCAACGGCAATTTCATTTTGGTGAAGTCTCCTGGTATATTTAAGCTAGAATCTTTCAAATATAGCCAAATTATATTATTCTCATTTGCACAATTCAGATGAGGAATACATGAAAATTTTTGAACCAAACATGCTAGAAATACCATTTTTCTGAATATCACATTAGAAACATATTATGAACATAATTAAATTTATTACTGTTCCCAAGAGGCAATTACTGTTTCAGTGAGAGCAAAACAGAGTCTTATTAGAGACATGAAAATACCATGTATCTGTTTGCCAAATATATCACTAAACTGCACACAAAAGAGCTGAATAGTTATTAATAGCAGCAAAAAGATTGAATGCTAAGTATGGTTATCACAGCTCAATTGATGTGAAGTCAAAAAAAAAAAAAGATGTAACTGGCTAATATGAACATGTTGATATGAAACGTATTTTTTAAATCACTCAGAGTTGCTGTAACTGTGGGTTTACTGAAGTTCTTAGCATAATGTATGATAATGGCTGACAAGCAAAGACTTGAAAAAATATTTAAGTTACAAATAATACTCTGTTGACCTAAATATCTTTTTTTTCTTTTTTTGTTTACATGGTTGGTTTTTTTTCAGTACCACAATCAAGAATGCCAAAAAGTGGCAAAACTCACATGGTTTGATTTTCATCGCAGTTGGTTTATTGGCTTTATTAATAGCAAGATTAACAAGAAATCAGGGAACTATACATTCAGGGTCAATATCAGCGATGCATAAGATGAACCACAACAATAGATCCTAATATAATGTTATTATATACATACAAATATCAAAATGGTCTGAACATAATCCAAATTTTTTCTAATTAATGCACATGCTGAGTTACATGCAGATACCTCCTGCTCACAGGAGGCATGGGTTGCTACCACACCCTTTCTTCTGGGATTGTAGGTTCCCCTATACACACCCATCCTCTGGGAGATGTGACCTCCCTACCTTTCTGCGTATCTCTGCAACCTGAGCATATACTCTCCCCTTTTGAGAGCCAACCCAGGCAGAGTCTCTAGAGGGAGGAGATTATTCCTTCTCCTTGTGATTTCTCAGGCTCTCAAATTCAGCTGCAGGCTCCCTGCCGTGCCTCTTCCATGGTTTTACTCTCTATAGACTCCAGTTCATCTCTGGGGAAGAAAATAGTCTGTTCAGGGCAAAAACACTTTTAAACAGCAAGACCTCTAGAGTAAGGAAAACAGAAACTTCCAAGAAATTAGAGCGCTGTGCAGAGCTTGCTACAACTCTGTAGGTCACTGGGTTAGCTGAAACCAATTCAGAGAGCAAGCACCTACCTACAAGGATTCTATGGAGAGATGGGGAATTGCACAAAAAACTCTTGTAACTTGTGTTCTGTCCTCTCTGGTCAATGTGAGGTTTTTCTATTAAAAGGAAAGTCCAGTTTTTACTCTAAAGACTTTTTCTAGTTTCATAGTATTTTGGTTTTCTCTGGGAAGTTCACTGTAAGGCAAATGTCTCAATAGGTCTAGGCCGAAGTGGCAGCCAGCTCATGGTCTTTTGACTCCATCATTCTGTGTAAGCTCACCGTCTTGTTTTTCTTAGGCCTATGTTGCAGGTGTTATCTTTAATTAGGTGTTATCTTTAGTTCAGGTCTTATCTTTGAAGTCTGTCCACCAAAACTATGTTTCTGCCTTGCCATTTTCCCCTTGTCTTTGCAGAATTCTCAGGGTCTGCATTAAGTGGTGCATACCTCACATAGAACAGTTTCCTCTTATTTAGTCTGAAGAACATCTCTACTTCTCTATTATTTTCTATTCAAAATGTCACTGTAATATTAGCACCCTGGATACTTTTTGTAGTTTCAGTCTCTTGGTTTCCTCGACTAGTTCTTTCCTCTGTCTGCGTGGAACAAATTAAAGTGAAAAAAATGTATGATACTGTAACTGAGTTGTGTTTTTATGTATGTGGAAGGGATTGTTAATTCAGCATCCAGGTTTGTTATACTCAGAGAGGGGATGGAGGGAAGATGAAAAAAAGCAAGAAAGCAATGAATGAGACAATTATGAAATGTCAGCATTTTCATGAAGCTGTATGAGTATTTTTTCTCAAAATCTTGAGGAAAAAAATGGCTGAAATGATGATACCAGCATTGTCTACTAAAAATTAAATGGTTTTGTATTTTTTTTATATATATACTTCTCTTTTAGGTCCGAACATGGATTCTTACAGTGGGATACACAACTGCATTTGGAGCAATGTTTGCAAAAACATGGAGAGTTCATGCAATTTTCAAAAACGTGAAAATGAAGAAAAAGGTGAGGGGGAGTAAACTCTTTTCTTATTGCTCTGTTAATATAATTTCTGAGCTTTTGCTGCCTTTCCTGGGTGGCCATATTTGAGCTGACTCTGTTCATGTGTTGCATTCAAAGATCTTGAATGGTTTGATATTGAAGCGTTCTTGGTCTTCTCTTTAGTCTCTTGAGAGCTGGAGTTCAACATCAGTCCTTTGGTCTTTATAATGAGGTGAACAATGAAGATGGCTCTAAAATGTCAAAGCAAATTCAGATCTTCATTTTTATTGAGTGTGTTGTTTCAGAATCCAGAGGTCTTGTTCTCATAGATTCATAGCTGTTATGGAATGTTTTCTGTTTATGTCTATGTCTGTCTGGGATAGGGGTATTACACACAAGTTTCTGATGAGATGGTAGGAAGAGGCAAGGGAGTATGCTGCTTATACAGCTTTCTGTTTCTAATTTTTTTTGAAATTGCATAGGCTTCCCCCAAGACTGATCGGAATTAAACCACAGAAGTAATCTCCAGCATTTTTGATACAGACCATTTTCTGTAAGCAATTAGGTTCAGCTTAGCAGTAGCACAACCCTTCATGTTTATATTGTTCATTTGATAGTTTTCATGTGGAGCTTCTTTTTGCAGATGAAGAGCTTTTAATCAGATAGCTTTATTTAAAAATGAGAAAACTAATGAATAGAAATAATTTTGGTGGAAAAAAAGATTCAGAGAAATGTGCATGAAATAGAGAAACAAAATTAATATTATGGAATGGGAAGTAGTGCCAAATGCAGTTCCTATATGCGGCTGAATAGATTTATTCTAATAAGTGCAGAGAGTCATTTACACCCAAAATAAGTAGAGCAATATTCCCTCGTCATATTCGTCTATTTCTGTCCTGTGTGTGGTACTGGAAGAGCTGTATTACTATTTTTTTCATTATTACTATATTATTTTTTCTACAGTCTCAAGGTGTAGGGAGTTGCTGTCACCACAAGATAGTCCTTTCCCTAATAAGTTTTGGGCTTTAGATAGACATAGATAGAGAATTAACTCAGTATCTGAAAGAATTTAAGTTTCAGATTATTAAAGTGGCTGGATCTGGACTCTGGAAGTGAATCCAGCACTCTGGCATCTTAACAACACAACCACCTAGTCCTTCCCTCCTATTCAGTCATGTTAGGCTTACTTAAAAGTTTGTTAATTAAATCTCGACTATAATTCAATGTAAAATGTAATGAAGAGTCACTAACAAGTATTGTATAGCTAAATAACATTATAAGAAATTTCTGTACCAGAAATTGGATAAACTGGATGGAGGGAAGTGGAGACTCTGCTTTCTGCACCTGTGCGAACAACCCACTGGAATATACCAGCTTATGGTACCAGACACCTGTATATATTTTTCAATGATCCTACACTTCCTAATTTAAAAATTTTTAACCAAAGCTTAACCAGTACTTTACCTTCTTGAAAAATGAAATTCTATATTGGAAATATATTTTCAGCTGTGTTTGTACAACTCTTTGCTAATTAGTGAAGTTACACAAGATACTGCCAGTGTAACGCATAAAAGAATTTACTTACTAACCTTTGTTATCCTGAGAATTTTATCATTTCTACAATCCATACTATTCCAAACAGAAATTAACAGGTATTTCAATGGACTGTCTCTAAGTATTTGTTTGGGGTTTTTTTTAAGGAAAGATTTCATTTACATAGAATCATAGTATAGTTTAGGTCACAAGGAACTTCTGAGGTCATCTAGTCCAATTCCCCTGCACCTTCAACTAGATCGTGTTAGAGCTTCAAGTTTCCACTCCAGCTTAACTGTCTCTTAATTAAAAATAATGTCCAAATTCTATGTAGTGCCTGTTCTTCAGCAGGTCCATCAACAATTCCAAACTGCAATTGCTTATTCACACATAAGCATTAAAAATGGTTTAAGCTCAGTAAAAAAGATAGTGATTGGTATAAGGGAGATAAACTTTCATATCTCTGTATGATGACCAATGAGATGCTTCGCTTTAAGTGACACTGGAGTAGGTATTAAGTAAGGAGAAAAGAATTTAATAAGTGAATCTATTTATCTTCATCAGATGGGGCAACGTTACATCCAAACTTTTACACTTATTTTAAGTGTACAACATGGCTTCATGAAGACATGAGTGGATTTCTCTCTCATAGTGCAAAAATATATAGAATTTTAAATATCAGTACACTATAGCCCCATTTTAGTGCAATGGAGAGTGGAATTAAAAGATTTAGAGAGTCTTGAATGAGGTAAATATTTGTGTTAGCTTCTGTTGTAAAGCTATCAAAAATCTATTTTATTTTCACCCCTTTATATGTAGACATCTTTGTTATTGGAAAAAAATAATAAGATTCAGAATACACTCCTCCTGCTATCAGACTGCTTACAGACAAATAGTGCAAGTTTCCCAGAGCTCTGTTAGTATCTTTGCTAAGGCTCAGAGGAAACAGATTAAAAATGTATTAATTTTAAGTGGATCTGAAACAGAGAGGTGTGAGGGGATCAATTTTTGTCAAACAGAAATGACAGAATCAGTAGGGGATTATAAAATTATTTTTTAGTTTTAAAGAAGTTAGTAGGAATAATGAGAAGTATAATAAAATTAGTACTAAACATAACTGTAACACTTATAAGTGCAATACTGTTTTTTAGAAGTCCTCTTTCCGTTGGTTTGGACAGCAGAATACCTTCTGCTTAGTGAGAAGTGCTTTTATGTTTCTTCTCAACAGCAGAGGAGGACTGGCACTGGGTAAGAGGAGGGAGAAGAGAATATCAGTGGCAGGAGAGCATGTGGTCTCGTGGGGAAGCTTTAGGTAGCTGAAGACAGTCCTTCTGGTAAAATTCAGAAGGTTGTAAAGCTGTCTTTTCTACTGGAAACTGCACTGTCTTTGGTTTTTAGGGGGCATTAAAAGCAGTCATGCAAAGTGACTGCGCCCGCACAACTCCAGCACGCCAAATAAAGACCATTCACTTCTGACAAATACCAGAATAGTAACAAATTCAAAGCAGTGGGTTTTAAAGCCTCCATTAGCTTTGTGTATCTGCTGCTACAAAGACAAGTGTTTAACCAAGTGAATACAATAAAGCTTGATGATCTTGCTCACAATGTTGCTTGTTGCAGTTGATACCTGAAAGTACAATACCTCTAGGTTGACATTGCTATGATAAGCTTGTCTTCCCCTTAACAGAGTTCATTCTAGCTCTGTCTCTTTGTACTTAATCCTTTAACTGTGACATCAGGGGAGGTTTTATGTTTAATTTTGACTGAAAATCTTGTCAGTGTGCTCAGTTGTAACTGCCATTGCAGACTTCTGGTGGCACGTGTCTCTATGTTGACAATGCTGTTACAAGGTTAACAGAATATAAGTGCACGCAGGATGTCTGACAGCATCAAGAATTTTGCTTGTATAGTCTTGCCACCATTATTCTACTTATTAATTATATATCAGAACCTTTTGTCTGTTCTTAAATTTATTGTGTGATTGTAGCATTCTCACAGATGACAGAGGGTTAGAAAGTTTATCAAGAATAGAGAGAATATACTGGTATTATCCCAGAGTTAGAAAGCTACAACCAACCACAAGAGAGGAAAAATACTTCTAAGTCCAAACTGTCTTAATTATGTCTGTCAGGCTGTGGTCAGACGTATTTATTCTCTTTCATTCAGCCTGTTAAGTCCTTAAAAGACCTCTGAGGAGAGATGTGGTCTTCATGCTCTGTAAAAATTCATTGGAGATTGTACAGCCTCCAGTTGTGACACTAGCATGAAGAAGACAGGCTGGTATAGCAAGAGGACTGCGGGGCCAAGACGTAGGGGACAGGGAAAAGGCTGAGAACGAGAAACTTGCTTAGCTCCTATGGGCTTCAGAGGGAACTGGATTCTGTCCAGACAAACAGAATAGGGGAAAGACTGGGATTATAGACTGGGAGACAGAATTTAGGGAGAATGAATTTGGATAAGAATTTCCAGAGAGTTAAGATTGAAAGCTGGAGAAGAGTTAAATGGGGCAGGGAGGCCTGTAAGAAGTGATCAAGAAAACTGAGTATAGTGGAATGCAGAGGTGGAGTTTGGGATTCAAGTGGCACACTCCAGTTGAGGGACTAGTTCTGACTTGAAATTAGATTAAGATTGAAATTTAGATGCAGGGTGCCAAGCCTATGGGGGACCTAGGGAAAGGAACATAGGAGTGGAAAAGGGATAAGAGGCAAAAAAAAAGGTTTAGATTAGGACTGACTGGACTGGTTGTATGGAGTTGTGGGCAAAGCATGAAAACCGAACAGAGGATTTTAGAGTTTTACTGTTCTTTTTTTCTATTACTGTGTATCTGTAAAACCTACAGGCAAAATATGTGCCTTGTCCTCCTGTTACGCAGTTTTACAGCCCATGATAGCCACGAGTTACTTTTTAACTCAAGCTGATGAGGTGTGCAAAGACCTAAAGGTTCCTTTTGCTGATGCGTGCAACTCTATCTATAATTGAATTCACTTTGTTTTCATTTTCTTTAAAAAGAATGGGCTCGTGAAAGTGTTAGAAGGCTAATGTTGTGCCTAAGAAGTCAATCATTGAAGGCCTACAGCTTGCTAAGATCCCTACAATGTACATTTGTTCCCTCATATGCTTTATTAGGACACCAGTGCAGCTTTAGTTTTTTAGAGGATGCCACTGTCATGGAGCAGACACAGTGAGTCTGCTCTGGGCATGCAATAGGACTGTGTAATAAAAACAGGCAGTTTTCTCTTGGAATCCTTTTCACCTAAACCAGAAAAAAAAATATATAACAAAAAGGCAGTAGGCGTTTCCTTTCTCATGTATAAGACAGTTAATTGCCTGCATGGAGAAAAATAATTAATGCCAAATTTATTTGTTATGCTTTAGAAGTCTCTCTGAACACAGTTTTCGGAAGCGGATAGCACTTGTTTTTGACAGGCTAATTTATTACCTGAGCGAAGCAGAGCAGGAATTCTCAAACTTTTAGTTCATTGCCTCGTCACGCCATTTTGTAACACAAACTTGGCCAACCCATCTCCCTAATTTGAATACATAATGGTCCATAAACTGAGTCACATGGAAGATGGGAAGGGGTTAAGAGACAATCCATGCATTTTCTAGGGAGCGCAGCACAGGGATTGCTCTGAGCAGCCCCCAGTCCTGACTCCTCCAGTCAGAGTAGGCAGCAGCTGCCTGTGTGCTCCAGCCCCATGGTCCCAGCTGTGGGGAAGCTGTCAGTACCTGCAATTGCACAGTGTCCCTTGAGAAAAAAAAANAAAAAAAAAAAAAAAGCAGAAAGAAAACAGCTGGAGGCCACACACTCACAAGCTTATGTGTTGCTGCTTTCTCCTCATAACTTCTCCCTGTTTATTGCTATCCTCATCCCCATTGGAAAACTTCTGTGAGGAAGTTTATTGCATGAGTGTAATCTCTGGTTATAAATTTTCTATACATTTTCTCAAGTCACAAATGGAAGTTAGAATTTATTACAATCTAGAATAATTCTCACAGAAATCCGAAAGAGTTTTGTTTCAAAAGATATCCTCATCATCTTAATCATTTAAAAACAAATGAGGCAATGCTTTCCATGTTACATTGACAGAGGG
Source organism: Piaya cayana (assembly GCA_013389865.1). Classification (NCBI taxonomy): domain Eukaryota; kingdom Metazoa; phylum Chordata; class Aves; order Cuculiformes; family Coccyzidae; genus Piaya; species Piaya cayana. The sequence continues at coordinate 29,814 of WAAB01009512.1, forward strand.
TTTAGGTCGGAACCTCACATTACACATCTTATTTACTCACTTAAATGTCTTTGTAGGTGTAGTTCCTTCTGTATTAGCATAAATGTAGATCATATTAGCTAATCATTTCTTTCTGTAGCTACTGCTATAAAATATTTTTCCAGGTCAGTTTTCAGACTGTAAATATTTGTACTTTTCTAGGATATTTTTTTCAATCTAGCTAGAGCTTTCTATACATATAACAAAAAAGCTGTATGCTGGATTTCCCCTGGTATACATAAGTATTTCACTAAGTATATATAAGAGATCTTAAGTCAGAAAGAGG
>WAAB01009515.1:0-13815 GCA_013389865.1 Piaya cayana
CAAGAACTTTCCTGAAGGAACTTCTGTGTGTGTAGCTACTTGAGAACTTTCCATGCAGGGAAAGAGCTCAGGTACAGCAAGACCACTCCTCATAGGATAATAAGGAACAGAGCTCCTCTATAAATAATCCCTGCCAAGAAGAAGATGCACGCATCTTCTGCCCCACAGACCATGTTTCGTGAGGAAATGTCCACTAAATTTCACTGGGGTGGTGATTATTTTTATGCCATATTTCTCTTTTCTGCTGCTTCTCTCCTTTGCTTTTCTCTGTCTCATTCTCTTCTTAAATCTAGCTCACCTTTTCCTTGACATTTTTGGGTAAATTTAGTTGTATCCAAGTTTTTACTGTAAATTATTATTTTGAGCTCAAAGTAAAAGATTGTTGCTATATAACGTTGGTGCTTTGACCAGTCTCAAAGGAAAGAGTTGTAACTTTGACTGTGTTCAAAGTAAATACTGTATTTTTCAGTAGGTCCCTGGAGTTGTTGTTGTTACTCTGGACTGCCAAGCAAGCACACAAATTAAACCTACCTCCATCATCCCACTGATCAGGTCCAGCAAGCTAGGTTGTAACAGGTGGAGAGTTGCCTCCCTAAACCTGCTAATCATGTTGCTTTTATATTCTTCTATAGTATAATTTTTGAGAAGAGACATCCATTTAGGAAATTAGTAGCAGGAGGCTCTTAATTTGCCTGATTCAATGCCATGACAAAGTCATTTTCCCATCTGAAACTGAAGCTGAAATATTTGGGTTTTGACCAAAACTGTATGTGCCATGTTTCATCTTATAAGAATAATAATAATGAATTATTTATTCATCAACATGTGTTGCCTGCATTGCAGGTAGATAATAAAAATGGTGTTATAAATTGCAATGACTTATGTATGGTAACAGGTCTTTTTAATATTCTCAGGTTGCCGTAGCTGATGATTACTGCATTTGCACTTTAAAAGTAGTTATGTAAAACCAACAAAAGGTGTGCCACAAGAAATCGCTTTTGAAAAGTTTTCATAATCTGTGCTAGTAAGTATTTACATGTGTGGTCTCAGAGCAGGCAGACTGAAAAATACATGCCTTTAAGAATGTAAAAAATTTTGCTTGGGAACCCTGAGAGAAACAATATTTAGATCTTTTGTCTGTCAAAGGCAGAGATCAATGATAGAAAGAACTTTCTTCTTATCATAGTAAAAATGTCAGTCTGCACAGTCCTTGCCATTTCAAGCCTTTGCTTTTCATTTAAGAGTCTACTGCCCTTCAAGACCATTTGATCAGTGCATTAAAAGCACGTTCAAATGCAGTATCCTCTTCAATTAGGGTATTTTTGTTCCTTTATGTATGTTACAGATGCTAGAGAATTAGCGATTCACGTGGTAGGGGGTGAGGATTCCAAATGCTTCCTTCTAGATCTAGTTTTGTATGGTTAAAAATTACAGTATCAAGAAGCTTCTGGTACTATTGCTATAGTCAAATACAGCAGAGTTGTTTGGAAAGACATCCAAGACTGACTATATTTATTAACTTCAGCCAAAAGGCATAGACTCAACAGCCTGCATTTTGTAAAGCTCTGTTTATGACCAGAGAAAAGCTCTTAAAGATCTCCTGTTCTCCATGAAACAGGATAAAGAATCTCATGTACCGGTTTCTTGAGAAAGCCTTTTAACATTAAGTTGACTTTCTGCATCTTTAAAGGACATTTCATCTTGGTTAAATATTTAGAGCAATTGATGATCAACCTTGGGAAATATGCTTAAGTATCCAGAATTGTGGTGATACTTAAAATTAAGTATCATTTAATAGCATTCCCCTCATCTACTATATTGCAAACATTGTATCAGGTTCTATATTTGTCTGTTCAATTGTGTATTCAATAGCTAGGTGTAATGGTGCTGTTCCTCTAGGTTCTACTGCAATTTTCCTGCCTGTACATATGGAGTTAATGAAAAGAACCTTTTCTAGATAGGAGATGTAGCCCTTCTTTCAGTACTTAGAATTATGATAGTAATAATAATAATGACTGGCAATGGAAATTTCACATACATAGAAAATCTGTATAATTAAAGTTATATGTTTGGACATCTAGATTGCCAACAGTGCATGGCACTTTAATTGGTTGAGGTTTTATTATTAACCTTTCAGACATGTAATAATATTAGCAACAGAGAGTCTATGATGAAGGAGAGAAGCTGAATATTTCCACCCCTAATTTCCTTCCTTGTATACTAGAAACACAGAAACTAGACAAGTTAAAGACAAATTTTGGGGGTTTGCTTTAGTTAAAAAGCAATGTGATAAAAAGGATGTCTTAGTGCTCCAAGAGGGGTAGATTAAGGACTTTCCTTTTGCTCTAGTGGCGAATGTGTCTTGAGGACAAGTTGAGCTCAGCCTTGCTTTTTGTACGGGTTTTAGAATATCTTTGTGTGCTATTTGACCAAATGCTCCCATTTGTCTGTCTTTCCTCAGCCATACCAACTGGTAGAAGCAAGTTTGTTACATTTTGCCCGCCCATCTCTGTACAGCCTGCAAGTAGTCTGAGTAATTGAGCACTGTCCATTAGCTCTGCAGCAGAGAACTCAGCAGCAAATAATTCCTGATGCATCTCCCAGGTAGGAAATTTGCTTTTCAGCTCCAGTGCTTCTGATCTGTAAGGTAAAAAGCAGCTTAAGAGCACTGAAAGGTTACAGATGGCCTTGTTAGTTGCTTGAACTTCTCAGGGACTTCTTTTGATGGAGAAAGTACAATGTAGCCTTATGAGTGTGGAGGGGAATAGTGAAACACTAGGTGACATTAAACCTGGAGAACCGTGTGGAAATAAAACAGGCATCTAGGATGCTGGAAAATCCTTTGAGACAATGGTACATTAAGAATCACTTACTCTTCTTGGTGTTACTTGCATTTATAATGTTTTTTATCTTGAAGCAATTATGATTTCACTCAGGTGTGGAACTGTAGATGACTTTTTAAAGGTCCAAGCTAGAGTTGAAGTGCAAGCATTTTGCTTCTCAGCCATCTGCTCAGGCAGTTAGAAAATGCCTGCTGTCCTACAGCACCAATGCAGAGGAGCCTTAATGAATGTGTAGAGTTAACTGAAATCAAATGCTGAACCTGTTAATAGATTCATTAGAATCACCCTTTCAAAAGGTGTCTCTGAGGAAAGGCTATCTACGTTTCAATGCCTTAAACTTCTAAGAACATGGATTCAAAAAAGGCAAATCAAAATGTTCATCATGCCTTGTAGAAAAGCTGCAGTAATTGTCTTAGCTGCTAGTGCAACAAGAGAACAGTCTCTAAGTAACATGGACAATTTAGCTCATCAGCAGCTGTAAACTTTTCTGCAAATAAAGCCAGTGGAAAAATTCTTTGCCTAAGTACTCCTTGATGTGTTTAAATTAAGGATAGTAAGACAGAAGGAGGTCCTTGTGGTTTTTTTGTACCCAAAACAGTGGTACAGGTTGAAGGTCTCTTACATAAAAATACGTAGCTCGAGGATGTATGAAGAATAACTACTGTAAGATTTCATTCCAAGTCTTATTTTCTCAAGTAAGAAAATTAATTTTCCAGAAACAAGAGTGTGGCTGAAAATAACTGTACTTTGAAGGGCCAGGCCACGTTCTCCTCCTTGTCAAGTCAACTTGGTGCTTAACTGGAAAGTTGGTCTTGTATTTCAGATTGCTGAAGCTAAACTGTGATGCATTTGATTTCAATGCTGTTGGCAAGAGATATTTGAGAGCAGTGAGACCAGATAAGAACTTTTCTGCCAAGGATGACAGATGACTCGGCACCAGACGAAGCGTAACCAGTATTGTTCTGGAGCAGGTTATCCATGCCACGTGCTTGCATGTGGGCCACAAAGGCATCTGGCATTATCCTTTCTGCATTTGGCACCTCAGTAAGCAAACTAGGCACATGAAGTTCAGGAAAGAAAATTGGATGAATATGTAGAGCTGGTAGGCTGTCTTAAAACACATTTAACATTGGCACCTTCCTCTCTTAGGCAGAGCTTTACCTCTGTGGTATAGACTGAGTAAGCCTGCCTTTCTTGGCAGAAGCTGGATGAAGGATTAAAAGTAAAAGAAAGCACTTTTTTTCCCCCTTCCGTGTCAGAGAAAACTACCTCTAGGTTTAAGCTCCTGAGAGTGGAGAAAGTAACGCAGTGGTACCTTGCTTCAGTGTACGAACAAAATAAAACTTAGCTGAGTCTGTCTTTGTACTAATGACACTAAATACAATGGACTTGGGGACTGGGAAAATCAGCTAGCTCCCAAAGCGAGACATGTGTGTTCCCTCTGGGAAATTCTTGTTTAAAAGGTCAAGAGAAATGGCCCTAGCAGCTACCCCTGTTATAAATCCCAAAGGGGAAGATACAGTGGGCACCCTGTCTCCTTGTGTGCACTGGTCAAAAGGATTAAACCTAATCACTTGGAAAGTGGGTGGGAATGACAGCTGCCTTGTGCACCTCTAGCATGGCTGGAGGTGGTGTACATCCTCCTGTTGCCTTTTCATCTGTGAACTGCGGCTTGAAAGCCTCAGGGGGAATCTTAGAGAAGCTTTTCTCAAAGGATGACTTTCTGCTGTGTTCAGAGTTAGAAATGTACTGTGCTAGAGCATTACAGAGCAAGCTGGAAGTAAATTAAGACAAATCAATTAGCTACAAGTGCTGTAAAGAGAGTGCTTTGGATTGAAATGGGTGCCTAAAAGCATGAAGTATTCTGTCAAATTATTGAATATAAGGGTGAAAAATAGGCATTTTGGTACACATGTTCAGCCACATTAATTAAAGAAAACTGATGATTTCTTTCTGTTGGGAAATGTTGAGTCAGTACTCTCAAAACAAAACCAGCTCTTTAGAGGGTCAATTCTGTAGCATGCTACTGTGTACAGGCTCCCCTTATGACTGTATAAGATTTTAGTATTCATGTGTCACACTCCACATTGAGAGGGTGGGGGGGATAATAATGCTTTAAAATGCAAATGGTGGCATTTATTTGACTAAATGCAGCCATCTAATCCTGAATTGTTACCCTACATGCAGAAGCAGGAATCTCTAGGGTACAGTTATTCTCATCCTGAAGTAGATGTTTCAGTTGAGTCAGATAAATTATGCCTGAATGTGCTTATTTCCTTCCACTGATTATTAAGAAAGCCTAGGAAGACTAATTCAGATATAAAACCTGTGGACCTATACAGCTAGAGAAATCAATCCTGCCCCAAACACCAATAACAGAAAGCTGGCAGCTAGATTCCCAAACAGAACATTTATTTTGTCTGTACTGGTGGTACACAGTGGTCCAAGGATGCTGTTGTAGAAGTGTTTATAAACTATGGAGAAGTCAGGCCTCCAATGGTTCATCAATGAAGATAACCAGCAGAACAAGGGCATTCAAAAAGTATTTTTCAGGATGTTGTAGCAATGTAGAAATTGCTTCTCTCAGAGAATTTGTCCTATAGGGGTTCATCAGCTATCTGTAAACTCTTGAAAAGAGGAACTCCATGGAAAAGCAGTAGGGAACTGAGGGTTCGTCTCATTTCAGCTTGTCTGTGTAACTCCTTCCTCATACATGGTCCAACACAAAATACTTGAGACTGTGCTAATAAGCCTTTATTTAAGAAATTAAGAAAATTAATTAAAATCATCTTCTAATTTCCCTGCTAAATTGACACACTGCTGCATATGATACTACTGATGTTCAAAGCAACCCCACAAATAATTTTCTGAAAGGCTGTCTGAAGATCTCTAAAGGGTCAGTCTTAGTTTTTTTTAGTGTTGTATCTCATAAGGTAGGTGCTTTCCTGTAATTCTTTTGACATGAAAATTCTCATTTTCCTTGTCTTCTAACTGGAAAATAGTATATGGTGCCACATGGAATTTATCCTATTGTAATAATCAGTTTACTGTAAATGGAAATATGGAAATCTCAGAATTGAGTAAATAGGACACTATATGAACATGAAGATTTTTTAGTGAGTTTAATACAATACAATTAAAATCTCAAAGGATTTATACATTTCTAAAATGTGCCACAGACATTGGGATGTGCTAAGGGCCTGTGTCTAACACAACAAAGGCTGGCTATTTCCCTATTTTAAAGTATAAAAGCATTTCTGATTTCAAGGATATGAAATTGCAAGCTGCTAACCAATTTTGTTTTAAACCGGTATGTGTCTCTTTAAAGACAATGAATTGTGACTGCCTTCACATCTTGTGGAAAGAACAATGAATCTGAGAAGGCAAAGCTTTAAAGATTGGTAGTTTAATTAGAAAATGTCCTAAATGAAAAGTCTCATCATTTAAATAAATATCCTCTGGGATGAAAGACTGCAGCAAATGTGTGAGTATTGGAGGTCGCTAAGGAGACTTTGGCATTTGAAGGCAGGAAACTTAATGGTGAAGTACATGCCTATGTGCAAACACTGTATGTAAATAAAATTGAAGAATATTTATATACATGCATAAATCTATGTGTGTGTGTATATAATCTTAAAAAAACCCAAGATAAACCAAATAGGTGTCTTTCCTATTAGCACTATAGGGGAACAAGATGGTAGCAGGAGGAGTTCTTCAAGGGAGTCAACAGCATAACCTGAAAAGGACACCTGGAGCCAAAGAGGGAACCCCCACTGCCAGGGCTGAGCAGCCTGCACAAAAATCACCTTTTGCTACATCCTGCATTGCTGATGGGACTTCTGAAATTTTATTACATACCACATGCTCTTGACAAAGCAAAACCTGGCAGGGACAGAGGGAGGTGATGAATCTCCACTCAGACACCATGGCTTAGTGTTCTTAAGTTGCATTTTCCAGCCCACCCTGGGCCAGGTGGGATGCAGCGAGGAGTCACCCATTTCTTCTGCACTATTGACAGCTGCCAGTATCCCCTCTGCCCACATTTTCCCCAGGACAGTATTTCACATTTGGGAAAAGTCCAACAAGTCACACTCGGAGCCATTCTCATCCCAATGATTTTGGTTACCTCCTTCTTATCACACTGGTGTTACTGTGATACAGGCTTCCTGTGGGGAGCTAATAAACCTAATCTTTCACTCTCTTTACTAGCTAGCTGATCTGATATGCTGGCAATTTGCCATTCTACTAGCACAACAGGGGATTCTTGAAGAACCACCTGCTTCAAAAAGACTTGCTGAATTTTCACCACCTCATCATCAGAGCAGTGCTGATTTAGGCATTCAGTTGCACAATCTCAAAGCACTGTCTGACAATTTACTGCTACTGTCTGCTCATTTCTTTTACTAGAGATAGGAGTTTAAAAGTTACGACTACTAGGCTAGCAGGAAGCTTTGTTTTAATAGGAGACACAAATATTTCCTGCATTGTAGCAGTTTTGATAATGCTGGTAATCAAAAGGCTTTTCTTTGTTTTTAAGCAATACAATGAATGCTTCTAACTTACAAAAGAGTTCCCAAATTGCTGCACCACACATCTTCAAGCTCCCGCATTGCAATGACAGCATTCTTTATGGGGAAGGGGAACTTTGGGAGTTACTTTGAAGTTATTTTCATAGAATCATAGAATAGTTTGGGTTGGAAGGGAACTTAAAGCCCATTCAGTTCCAGCCCCCTGCCATGGGCAGGAACATCTCACTAGATCAGGCTGCCCAAGGCCCCATACAACCTTGCCCTGAACACCTCATGGGAATGGGCAGCCACAACTTCCCTGGGCAACCTGTGCCAGTGCCTCACCACTTTCATGGTAAAGAAATTCTTCCTTATGTCTAGCCTAAATTTGCCCCTCTCCAGTTTATACCCATTTCCCCTTGTCCTATCACTACAGGGGAAATGGGTATAAACTATTTTGTGTTTAGAAAGGATGACCAACAGGGATTTTAAAGACTTGTGCACTCAGAAGCATTGGAAGTTTCATATTTTACAGTATCTCTGCCCACTCTGCTGTACCTGAGCACTGTCCCCAGCTTGAGTCCTCAAATAGCTCAGTTCCTTTATGAACTCTCCAAGTTGGCTGTCCTCAAGAGTCAACAACTATGTGGGTGATCTCAGACCACAGTGAGGTGGGAGGGAACATTGTCTTATTTATTTTCTATGATTTCCCTGCTGAATTAGAGTTACAGGATGATGCATGTTCTCTCCATACTTTATTTTTCTTGGAGGGGAGTCTAGTCCTCTAGAATACCATCTGCAATACTACAGTGCAAGGTACATGAGGAAGTTTTTCTGCAATAACTATGGCAGTTCTGCAATAATGACATTGGTTCATTAATAAAATATAAATTCTCTGATTATCTTATCCCATTTATTTTGAATCCTACAAAACTCATTTGTACAAGAAAACTGCTGATTAACATAATACCGTAGCATGACACAGTAGCAGCACAATAAATACTTGGTTTATGCATCTTTTGTAATTATACATTTTTGTAATAAATATATAGCTGTTTCTAGAGCAGTAATTATATGACTTATTGCATTAATTTTTTGTGGAAAGTACTAAACTATGAACAATTGTATTGATATAATGAATATAAGCTTGCTAAATGATGGGGGAAGGAAGATTATTAGAAAGACTTTGTGCATGTATATATAAAGTGATCCATAAAGAAAAATCAGGAAAGAAATTTGCTAAGCAAGCATGTTTTACTGGCTTGATGATTTTTTTTTTTTTAATTTGCTAGACTGCCGGTTTAGGCAATCCATTAAGTATCTAATGGAAATGTTTAAAATAACTATTTTTAAATGACATTTTCAATGATAAGCCAAGCCAGACAAGTACAAATATAGTAAAACAGATTATAGAAGTCATATAGTACACAGCAAATTGAAGCACTTTCTGTTTCTACATTACATTTGCTGAAGACTGAGAATTCACGTCCTGATTGCACAGAGCTGTAGCAGCAGAACAAAATATACATAGACCTGCTTGAAATATAGTGCTAATTCTGTGTCTCAAAAGAAAGATCAGCCTTCTTACGACTACGAAGAGATTTTACCTAGGAGACATGCTATCAGTTTCTCCTAGGCTCATTTTCTTTTCTGGATTCCTCTTGCTGACAGTACAGGGTGGTTGGGGTAGGGAAGATAGTGCAGGAAAGCAAGCTCTGTCCCAATGCATTTACAGCAGATCAGTGCAGTATTTCTAAGTCTGAGCACACTGTCACTATTCAGTACGCGAACAAAACAAAAGTGAAATAAAGCAGAAATTGCTCATTTTTTGAAAGATTTGCAAAAGTTCCTTAACACATGAAATTACATATTTTGTGTTTTGAACAAAGCATAAAGAAATGTGGGGGTTGTGACTGACAAGCTTCAGTCTTAGAAATGGTAAAAGCTTCAATGTTTTTCAAAAAAAGACTTTGAAAGTCAAAATGGTTGAATCATGCAGTTTGCCTGTCTTTTCCATGATATGCAGTTTGAGGTGCAGAATGAGATATAGCTGTTTATAGCCTTTTTAAAATGGGAATTAAATGTTTTTGTGTAATATTTTAAATATTTTCTCTGTCTGGGGATATTAAAGTGGCCATTTTGGGGAAGAAAAGAAGGACGGCAGGGGGAAGAGGTTTCCAGCTTTGCTTGCTAAAAACAACCATTATGTTTCTTCCTTAAAAACTCTAAAATTTGAGCAGGTAGGCTCTGCTTTCAGGTCATTGCAGTCTCAGCATGTACAGGAGCAAATATGGAAGACTGCAGCATAAAGGCTAGTCTCTGTCAATGCTACTGTTCAGTATTTCTTTCCCAAACACAAATCATAGAATCATAGAATCACCAGGTTGGAAGAGACCCACCGGATCATCGAGTCCAACCATTCAAATGCCTCAGTCCTTCATGGTTGTCAGACTCCAGTAGTCATACAGCAATTTCTTCAATGTTATACAAGGTGTGCTAAAGACCAGCATTTAGAAAAGCAGAGGAAACATGAACGATGCCTTTCTGTAGCCCTTGGAGTAAAGTCATGATGCAGAAATGGGCAAGCTGCTTATGGCAATGCAGAGCTGGCTCAGATCTCCTCTGAAGCGTGGGTAAAAAGTGTGACTAATGCTGCCTGGAGGGTGAAGGGGAGTTGTAGGGGGGAGGAACTGAGCTAGACTGGAAAGTCAGAGGACTGCTGGGATGCTTCTGTAAGGGCAGGGACAATGTCAGCAGCTGTGGTGAGATGAGCCATGGGCATCCTCCCTTGTTGCAGCTGGTGGTAGCAACCAGTCAGTGGTGGCTGAGATTGTTTGAGAAGCTTCTGGCAGAGATACACTGTCAGTCTGATGTCCTAGACAAATGGGAATACTTAAAGGTGCAGCTAGCTTTGTCTTACTGTGGGTCAGTAGCAGAAGCAGGAATAAAATGGCAAATCTCTTGACAGCATCAGTTCAGAGCTTTAATGACCAATGACCAAACAGCCAACAACTCCTATGGAGCTTAGCAGTGTTGGCTTCCTATCTGGGCTGAAAGAGTTGGATGAATGGAAAGACAAGGTATTACTAAGGAAATGAGTGCTTCTTGTTCATCCATTTCTTTTTAAATTTGATGAGACAGTTGCCATAGAAATGCTATTCTCTGCTTGAGACAATGTGCACCAGTTCCAGGAAGCCATTGACGGCTGTCACAAATAGCTTTAAATATAAATTTAAGTATTTCAGAGTAATGTAAGGGGAAATATGTCTTTGTTTTTTGTTATAGAAGATCAGATTCTATAACATCTGCTTTTACTTGAAGGGGAATATGACTGAGTTGGGCATCAGCTGTTACATACAGTTTTCAAAGTGAGTGCAACTGAAGTTTGTTTTGGTTTTAAATGAAGAACAGCATATGTTTTTCAGAAAAATATTAAATTGCAACTTTTAAGATGGTTTTGATAGACCAGAACTTGCAAATAATCTTGATTTACGCTATCAGGCACTATAAAATTAAAAAAATTGATTTGGTTTTGAAGACAATGTACTCCATAAGAATTAAGTGCTCAGTAAGAAATAGTTTTCAGCTGTAAACAGTCTGGGATATTTAAACCTTCATAAAGGCAGCTTGTAAGTATGTTATGACAGGTGAGTTAGCAAGAAAGATATTTCTCAGTTCTTTTTGTGGCTAATGGTTATTTATCCCAGTTGTATGCTCCAGAGTTAATAGACGGATGGAGAAAAATGAGCATGTAGAACAATATAAGCTTCTGGTCTGCTTTCCTGGTTAGCACCTAGTTCTGCAGAGCCCAGCTGAAAGCAAGCTCCTTTGGGCAGAAGCTATTCACTAGAGCAATGAAATTTGACATGGGAAGAAAGAATGACCTGTACCAAGCAGCCTATTAAAACAACATTTAAGAAAATGAAGGCTTTGAAAGTATTTTGTAAGTATTATGGTTCGACTCAGTGATCCAGTGGGTCTCTTCCAACCTGGTGATTCTATGATTCTATGATTCTATTTTGCAGATGAGAGTCAGTTCATGGCCACCTACTAGCACAGGCTAAGTACAAAATTTTGGAAGTCAAGTATTATGTTTATAAAAACTTGTTTCTTTTATTCTGAAATTAAAATGATATGAAAATTAAATATATTTTATGGCATCAAACCCCTTTATAGAAGACTAGGACAATCCCATGGAATGCTATAGACTTGGGAAAGACTGTCTGGAAAGCTGCCTGGCAAAGAAGGCCCCAGGGGTGTTGGTTGACAGCCAGCTGAACATGAACCAGCAGTGTGTCCGGGTGGCCAAGAAGGCTAATGGCGTCTTGGCTTGTACCATAAACAGCATGACCAGCAGGTCTAGGGTGGTGATTGTGCCCCTGTACTCAGCACTGGTGAGACTGCACCTCAAATACTGTGTTCAGTTTTGGACCCCTCATTGCAAGAAGGACATTGTGGTGCTGGAGTGTGTCCAGAGAAGGGCAATGAAGCTGGTGAAGGGGTTGGAGAACAAATCTTATGAAACGTGGATGAGGGAACTGGGGTTGTTTAGCCTAGAGAAGAGGAGGCTGAGCGGAGACCTTATCACTGTCTACAGCTGCCTGAAAGGAGGTTGTAACAAGGTGGGTGCTGGTCTTTTCTCCCAAGTAACAGCTGATAGAATGAAATGAAATGTCCTTAAGTTGCACCACGGGAGGTTTAAACTAGATATTGGGAAAGATTTGTTCACTGAAAGATTTGCCAAGCACTGGTAGAGGCTGCCCAGGGAAGTGGTTGAGTCACCAGCCCTGGAGGTATTTAAAAGAAGAGTAGATGAGTTGCTCAGAGATATGGTTTATTAGTGGATAGGTACAGTTGGTCTTTTCCAACCAAATGAATCTGTGATTCTATGACTAGACCCTACTGCAAATGAAGATGCAGCTGATTTTCTCCCAGAACTTTCTGGACTGGATCAGCATCTTTAAATAGCCCTATATCCTTTAAGAACTTAGACTGACTTAAAAAGACAAAATGAAGAGACGTCTTGCTTTCCTTTTCTGATAGTTAAATTTGGATTTCACAAAGGCATGCCATTAGAAATTAACTGTAGAATTTATCTGGCTAGATGAACGTGCTGTTTAACAGGCAGATGAAGTGCTTACTACAAAGCTTTAGTCAGAGGAGCAATAGTTTGCTTCTCTTATTCTGGCCTTCTAGTCTAAAAGAACCTCTCTGGCCCATGATGTCTTAAAAACTGAAGGTAGGGGAGCTCCAGGCTCATGCATTAATTAATGGGAAAGATAAATCTAAGAATCTAAGTCAGAGCATTAGTGTTTCCCTTCCCTTTTCTTTCCATGAAGTCTGTTGGCCACTATAAATTGCAAAAATATCCACTGCTACTGTGAAGGGAAGAAGGAGCTTTACAGAAAGGCAGCACCTAAACCACTCTCAGGACACAGTGATATGGCATTCTGCTTGAGGGCCTCTCTGGACCCAGCAGGTGAACATCCCAATCTTTTCTCAGACTTTGTATCTCTCAGGTGTACTGCCTGGCAGGATTGTGATTCAGTCCTGCTCTGCTCTGCTTGTTGCTAATTCTTGCTGTATGGCAAGGGTGCAAGGGAAGTCTGCTCAAGTCCCATGTGGGCAAGGAGAGGAGCTGATGATTCCCTTGTGCTGGAATAAACTGAGTAGGAGTGAGCATTGCCCAGATGGGTAGCAGGTGCTGTACTGGAAATCCTGTGAATATGGGGTCCCAAAACAACTGCTATCAGCCACAATGTGAGATTCAAGGGGATTCAAGGTGCAGATCTGTGATTGAGGGTTGTGGTCATGCCCTCTGGAGAAATGCCACTGCTCAGTACTTCGTGTCTTGGAGATCTTGCCAACTAACATCTAGTTCATTGCAGGACAAACTTAATTTGGCACTATTGATTTCCAGAAGCCTAAAGCTACACTGAGGTTTACATTAACTACAAGAAATAGAGTACTAAAAAAATATGAACTGTCTGCTAAGACCATAGTGTACTTGTTCAGCATTAGACTTATACTTAACTTTATTTCTTGAAGTAGCACTTTTATTTATCATTGTATAAGAAATTGCAAACCTGGATAATCATAGAATCATAGAACAACCAGGTTGGAAGAGACCCACTGGATCATCAAGTCCAACCATTCCTATCAAACGCTAAACCATGCCCCTCAGCACCTTGAACACCCAGTCTTAAACACTTCCAGGGAAAGTAACTCAATCACATCTCTGGGCAGCCTGTTCCAGTGCCCAATGACCCTTTCTGTAAAAACCTTTTTCCTGATGTCAAGCCTGAACCTCCCCTGGAAGAGCTCTAGGCCATTCCCTCTTGTCCTGTCCCCTGTCACTTGGGAGAAGAGGCCAGCACACTCCTCTCCACAACCTCCCTTCAGGTAGTTGCAGAGAACAATGAGGTCTCCCCTCAGCCTCCTCTTCTCCAGGCTAAACAACCCCA
>WAAB01009519.1:0-71035 GCA_013389865.1 Piaya cayana
AAAAATCTGTTTTTTTTTTTTAAGTCAGATCTTGGTAGCCATAGTTTTCTGCTCTAAATGTCCCATACACAGCCCACATAGGTCTATTTCACATCTGTGGATTTTTTTCCTGCTCTACAGGATTTAAGTGAAGTAAACATAAAGTGTGTGGTCATGATGGGATACACCTGGAAAGGAGGAAGGGTATTGTGTTTAATTGATAGATTAGATTGTATTAGGGTATTGTATTAGATGGACAAATATTTTATGCTGAAATATATTGAGACTATTGTCTAGAAGTGCATTAGTAAAATTCATGGTTTCCAAAACACTCCTTGCTAGAGCGAATTGCTTTCTCTTTGTGGAATTTACTCTGGTAAACTAATTTCATAGCGTCTTCCAGAAAGAAAAAGAAAAGATGAAGAAGTAAATAGTTTTGAAGTCAAAGAATTTGGCACAAACAATTTTTTGCTCATTACTTAGTTGTACTGTTTTTGCAGTAGGGTTCTTTTTGAGTAACTTAGATCAGCTGAAACAAATGGAGTGAAAATAGAGCCTGAGTCTGCATAATACAAGGCTTTGCTAAAATCCGGTGGTTCTTAATATCTCTGAGAAGATTTTCCCCACATCTAATACCAATAGAGGTACTACTGACAGTAACCATGTAGTGCTGAATTAAGTTCTCTATCCATCAATATAGATAGGCAATTTTTTTTTAGTGACTAATGTTCTCATTAGGTTATAAAGTTGTTTTACTAATGCTGCTTTACACACCTAGGTTTACCCATCAAACAGAACAGGTTTTGATCTCTCAATGTTGGTTTTACTTCCATCTTTCTGCTTCCCATATAAGACCTATATTTGGGATGTGGGTTCTCAAAAGTCAGCTCTACAAGTGCAGGTTTGGACATTTCCCTTTCTGCCTCTCTACAGGAAAACAGAATAGGGATGTCTTAACCCATGGTTCCCCAAAAGGTTAATTTTGTGTTCTGTTTCCTCTTCATGAAAAAATTTTTGTTTCATACGTAGAACCAGACATGAATTGTTGCTGTAAAATCCATGTTTAGGGGAATGTTTGATATTCTATGATTTCTGGGTAGATGTTCAAGTCATAACATTTTTGCTAACCTTCAAAAGAATTTATCAATACCTGTAGCAGGCTTTATTTTCTGTCAGCACACTTTCTTAAAATGTTGTGTGTGTATCTGCAAATAAATAAATTGAGCCACATAACTAAAAACATGAATAGGTTTATACTGACACAGCTAGGCAGGATATGGACGATAACAAGAAGTTGTTCCTGCCCAACATAGTTGCTATTCAATTTCATAAAAGTGGTATGAAGATGGGGGGTAGGACAGCCCATTGTCAAAAAATGACAGAAGGTGGGCAGAAATGATGTGAAGAAGTATTTGGGGTTTGGAGTTCAATCAGGTAAAAATAAAAAGTCAAATATTTGGGAACTGGGCTACCCAGGCTGACAACAAACCTTGTCACAGAGGAGAAGGAAGTGGTTAATGGAGTGTGTGGTGCTATATGCACTACTACCATTTCAAAATTGCCGTTCTGTGGTACTTAATCTTAGAGATTAGAAAATCAATATTTACTTAAATATATGGCCCATTGCTAGCAAATAAAAGTAGAACAGCATTTTTTTCCCTTCTCAATGGGAAGTGACTAGTAATTAGTCATTTGGATGGAATCAGGGGTGGAAAATCTATGACCACAACTTCTTCAGGCTGAGACTTATGGGTCTCCATAATCAAGTGACAGATAATAACCAAGATTCGTTTCTTTGTAGCTTGTGAATCCAATTAGTAAGGGGATTGTGGCATCATCAGCATTCTTCAGAGTCCAGTCTGAGAAAAACTCTGCCCAGAGGGGAAGTACCTTTTCTAAATGAAGCACTAATAATATATTCCATGATAAACACATTTTCTTGCTCAGAGAATCTCAGGATAGATTAATTTGTGTTTGTATGTACTTTTAGGGCTATATACTTTTAGTACTGAGTTCACAATAGTTATCATAATCTAATCATAAAAATTTAAATTAGACTTCCAACAGTGAGCATTGCAATCCAAGAGAGCTGGAAAATAGCTCCTCTGCAGTATTCTTAATTTCCTTAAATAAATTTGTCAGCATTATATATATGTTATGCAATTACTTTATGTAATATATTATCACTATTTCCTTAATATATTATAGTGATATTAGGTGTATTTTTGCACAGTCATAGCTGTGCATAACAATCATAACAACCACTAAGAAATTATGTGACAGGACATTGCCTGTCAATGTACATTTCCCATTTGGAGCCAAGAGACATGATAACATAACGGATTTTTTCAGAATTTAGTGAGTTTCTGCAAAGTTCAGGGTAAAACACAGAAGGACTGGCGGTTGGGTAGCTGGATCTTGCATGTAAGTAGTTTGGACAAGGGAGAATTTTCTGTATACCTACAGAGGCAGGTTTACTCTAATTCCTTCAGGCTCATATGGAGAAAACAAGGCCTCAAGGGACCTTGCACAGAGCTGAGTTGGGCCTGACAAAGGGAAGAGTGACAGCCTATACAGTCAAATGCTGTAGGCCACATAACACCAAGTTACCTTTATGGATAGGCTGCTCTGCAGAAGTGATTTTTTTTTAGCCAAAGCAAATTGAAGTACACATCTAGAGAGGACACATTAATGTCAGGACTAAGTTTTATTCTAGGTATGGGATAAACCTTAGCAGAGATGCTTTGTGTGGATAAATCTTTCAATTTTTGGTGATGTAAAAGCAGAGGGAAAGTAGGATTATTGTGGAATGAGGAGCACGTAAAAGAAATGGTACTGAAGATAGAGTAGCTGAAGCTGTGAATTCTTGAGGTAGTGCCAAAGTGGGCATGAGAAGTGCTTTTCTTACATAGAGGCCATGCTTTTCCCCCTGAAGCGGTTCTTGTTCATGTGCTTAGTGATTTTATTCTTTATTATGGGGTCTACCATGTTGAGTGGTGTAGAACTGATTCACTGGTTGGTAATGCCCATTCCCTCCAGAGTTAACTCTCCACCTAGGAGGCACAGAAGCGGCCAGTGCACATTACACACGTTGGCAAGTACTTCTGCAATTTCACATTTGAGTTCCTTCAAGACTTGTGGGTTAACATCATCTTGTCCCAATGATTTACTGAAATCTAACCTGCCTGCTTAGTGTGAGACTTCTGTATATTTACTTCAAATTCATCTCACTCTCCTTACCAATCCGCTGGAAAGGTGTCAGGTCTTGAAAGCTCCCCATCATCTTCAACAGTGAAAAACAATACAAGGAAATTACAGAGCTTCCCTGTTGTTCCCTTATAAACATGTACTCCTTTTGCACTTTTACTATCAATCATTTGTGCAGTTGCCTAGTCTGATTCTGACTTTTAATGTATTTTAAAAAGTACATAACTTAAGGAGAACAAAGCATTTTTCAAGGTCTTTTAAAATGATTATATTTCCTCTTCATACATGACCTGCAGTGTTTTTTAAGCTTTTCTTTACTTTTATCTAAACCAACTTTCTGTTTCTTAAATACCAACCAATTTACTAGTCTCCTTACCTGTCCTATTGAACCACACAAGTTATTTTCTCAAACAACTTTTACTTTTTGAATTACGACACATTTAACTTCAATTCCAATGCACTACTTCTTAATGTTATTCAGGATTCCTGTACTCTTTCTGCTTTCTGGACTGCTCTCTACCCTTTGAATACCCTCTACATCTTGTCTGGCTTTACTCGCTTTTTTGTAGTTCCGTCTCTCCAAGCTGAATAACCATGTGAAGCATATTGGTTTTCTGCTTTCTTTGGCTACCATGTTAAATCTGTTACAATGAGACTTTCCCATGGGTAATCCTTCAGCCAAGTCCTGTGCAAAACTCAAGATCAAAGCCAGAAGAAGTTCATTGTTTCTTGTGGTTTTTTTTAAGACTACTCATTCTGCAAAGAGTCTTGTTTCCAAAAGAGTTATTTCTACATCAAAGTGAGGTATGGCTGCAGCTCATAGGAGGGCAGCTGAAATCGCCTGCCTTTACTGTCTCCCCTAAACTAACAGTTTCTCTAGTCTCATGTAATGCTTCCTGATCCTCACTGTCATCCTGTTTAGGGTGTTGGTTTTGATATCCAAGCAGTAAATGTTACTATTGGGGCTTTGTATTTGAGAGAAGTCCATAGGATTTTTTTTTTGTTATAATATTTTTGTAATGTTACTCTTAATATCATTCATCCCACACAGATTGCTCTCCTGCCTTTACCTCCTACCATATTCTTCGCATAAGGCTGATCACTTGCTAACATGGTATCCCTCTGGTTTTCCTTCTCCACCAGGTGTCTGAGATGCCTGTTTTACTAGGCTTGCCATTTGATATGAGCATTTTAGTACTATCTTTTGTTTGTTTGTTTGTTTTTGTTTTAGTCTTTTAGAACTGGTGTAGAAACATTTGCAAATTCTGCCCTCACCCTGTCACCTGAAATTGGCAGGCACCAGTGATGTGGCATTGTAAGTGGTCTAATTCACTTTCTTTATTTATTGTGTTTATGCTGCAATCATACTACCATTTTTCTCAGAGGTACACTGAACATTATCCACAACCAGCCCTTAGGTCACATAAGTCTGAAACAGGTGCTCTTAATGCTGTCAGATTTTCTACTGCTCTGGCTGTAAGCACTCCTCCCTGCTGCATTGAATTTTAGTGCCAGCAGCACGGCTCTATTATGATCAAGGTACATCTAATTGTTATTGTAAAGGTTTTGCCACTTCCTAAAATGCCTGTGTCCCTTACTGCTATATTATCATCTTATTCATTCACTCACATAGATTGCAGATGTTTGCCTGGGGCTTTGGTCTCATGCTTGGTGTTGGCAGCGTTTCAGGGAATGCTTTCAATAAGACCCAGGATTTTTGTTTCTTACTTGGCACCCCAAATCAAGCTTCCAGAACACCTCCCTTGGGCCCTCCTGCATCAATGCTAACAACATAGACCATGACAGTTCATTTTGTGCACCCTGAGTACATGTGGGAACCTCATGGGATCTGCTAAAGTTGCACTCCCTTATCAGCATGTCAGCATAAGAGGTGACAGAGCCAAGGTGGATCCACAGGCTTCATACAGGAAACAAAGTTGAGTATATTGTCCCAGTTCAACCCTCCTCACCTCAAGAAAACAGATTTGTCAGAACAAGTCACTGTTTACATGATGTGAACAAAATTTGGGCAGATAATCCCTGTTCATCTATGCTACAAACAGGGAACAGGGTTGATTTTGGAAGCTTGTTATTTGTTTAGCTTCTCTTTGGAAGGAGTGATTAATATTGTTCTTCCTCTTATGTTAGTGAAACTGGTTAACAGTATGTTAGAAATACCCAAGAACATGAAAGAAAACAACTAAAACCCCACAAAACAAGCAGCAAGGTGATATGCTGCTCCTTGTGCTCAATTCAATGCAATTCCTAAGAGCAAACTGCTGTCCACTGCATTTCCTTAGACATTCAACAACTACCTGTTAACCTCTCTTGGCTGTTAGCAAGCATTGCCTCCTCATCAGAATAAAAATTGTGCCATGCTAGTCCAGTCTGCACTCTGCTAACCTTCCTTTGAATAGCAGATACACAGCAAATCCTCAATGTAGCCTCAGCTGTTCCAGGCTGCACTCACAAATGTGCCCGAAGTCCTGGGGAGCCACTGAAAGAGGAACCCTAATCATACAACCTAAAGCTTCCTAAACTCATCCTGCTTCCCAGGAGCCAGTCCCCAACAGCTCTTCCTCCTCCTGCCTCTCTCAGAAAAATGTGCTGTCCAGTATTTCCTACATGTTGCCATCTGTTTTCTGTGCCTACCCATTTGTTCTGCTACAAGTGTGACACCTGTTCAGGATCAGTGCTATGGCACTTGTATGGATCCCTGTATTTACATTTAAATTTCTTATATGTTCTGGAAAACAAAAGCTTTCTTGTTATCAGCAGCATTAAGTCTTTGTTTATTTACCTTATGTTCATATATGCTTAACATCTTTAAGCCGAGGCTGTTGTGAACGTCTATCTTTATTTCAGAATTATTGCTCAACATCTTGACAAGAGGTTCTTGTCTTTGAAACATCGGCATATCCTGATAGTGCCATTTGACTGGACTACCAGGTCTGCGTAGGGCTTCAAATACCACCTGCACCATACATATGTAGGTAAACTTAGTGTCATGAGACAGGAAAAGAAATGCAGAATTAATTTTCCTTGAAAACTGCTTCCTAAATATGAATCTAGGCAGTTCAGTAGATTGCCTGTGTTAATGAATATATTAAATAAGCCATCAAGGAGATAAATACGCAGAGATGAGGACTGCAATGACCCTTTGCAGTCTCTTCTTCTCCCTGACCTTTAAACATGCACCACTGTTTCTTTTCACAGCCTTCATTAAAGCAGCTCTTCATTAATTGTGAAATTTCCTTCCTTATTGTCTGTTTCAGCCTTGTGGCTACATAACCCATAGTGCTTCCAGTGCTGACACAATCACCTAATAATAGAAATGCTGATCACTGTCATCTCAGGTGCTGGAAAATTCCCACAGGTCAAATTCACCTTTACTGTAACCCTAGAGTATGTTTCTTAGGACAAATTTGACACCTTGAATAGCAGTTCATCCAGTTATCATCCCTGCACATTGCTATTTAAAGGGAAATCTGTTTGTTTAGATAATGGGTTAGAGAAGTGTTACAGTAAGTTGCCTCTTCTTTTTCAAGATATACCTTCAGCGTCTCCCAGTCAGTATAGCTGTTCTGTCATTAAAAAAGCAGGTGGAGCAGGTAGTTTTTATCATGCATCCTAATGCTTTTTTAAAAAAGCTACATTTATTTGCTGGATATTCTCTCTGGTTCTGAGATAGCGAGCATGCATAATAATATGAGGATGAATGTTTCAAAGTCCACATCTGAGATGGTTTACATAATCAAAACAAAGTAGGCATTTTTTTTCCCTTCTCTTCAAATTCTGACGCTGTAAAAACCAGTCAAGTTAAATGTATGTGCTGAATTATAACTTTTTTTTCATAATGTTCTTTGTAATTGTATTTGATCTGAATTATAGTCTGTCATTGCTGCCTATATTCATATAACACCAAATTTTATAGTGTTTTCATATGTTTTGCTAAAACAAAAAGTTAAGCACTAATAATCCAAATTTTGAGGATAGGCACGCATTCTTGGTAGTGGTTAAAAGGATAACCTAAGCTGCTTTTGATGAAGAAGTAACTTTTTCTTAACAACTTTGAAAGAAGGAGCAGCTGCTGTCCAATATAAGTGACAATAAGAAAATTTCAAGACAAAATACCATGAATCTGATTAACCCCTTCTTCCACTTCCAGGCATATAGAGGAAAGGATTAACGTTTCATGAATTAGATAACTAAAAGTTAGATTTGTACAAGACTCTTCATTTTCTGTGTAGAGGAATCAATGTCTTGATGACTTGCCTTATCAAGAGATAGAGATCTAAAATAGACCATTATTGCTCTTTTTTTTTTTCCCATTCACTTACTATGCAGAATCTGGGGCAGCTGGTTTGACTTCACCATAAGAAGGATGTTGAGGCTCTGGAGCGAATCCAGAGAAGAGCGACAAAGTTGGTGAAGGGGCTGGAGAACAGACCTTATGAGGAATGGCTGAGAGAGCTGGGGTTGTTTAGCCTGGAGAAGAGGAAGCTGAGAGGAGACCTCATTGCTCTCTACAACTACCTGAGGGGAGGTTGTGGAGAGGAGGGATCTGGCCTCTTCTCCCAAGTGACAGGGGACAGGATGAGAGGGAATGGCCTCAAGCTCCTCCAGGGGAGATNAGAACAAATTTTCTTAGTTCTCAATTAAGCTGCTGTTAAGTGATTTCACTTTCTGAATGTCAGCAATGTTTTTCAGGCAATGTCTATATCTAGAAGTGATCATGCTTAGTACTTACAGTTCTGACAAAAGTAATTGAGCACTGGAATGGAGAAAAGCCATTGCTTACACTTCTTATAATGGAAATCAAGGCCATTCTTGAACTGCTCAGAGTGAAAAAGGGACAAATGACCCAAAACTGACCAACAGAGTGTTCCATATACATCACACTTGGTATAAAACTGAGGTATCACAAGCATAATGCTCTGTTCTTTGATGTCTAGTGAGGACCTTGTCTGTCCAGCTGCTCCCAATCCTGAGCTGTGTGTTCCTGAATAAAATTCCCTAATCCAGTTCCTTAATCTGTGTCCGAGTCCAGTCTGAGTCTTCCTCCATGGTTGCCCTGTGGTGTCAGGTCTTATGTGTAGTCATCAAGGAGTTAGGTTTTGTATGTTTGTATATATGATATAATTTTTAATTAATATTGATTTCCTTTTCATTATTATTATTTCATTAAAGGTGTTTTAGTTTTAGTTTCCAGCCCACAAGTCTCTCACTTCCCTTTCCTTTCTCCCTGGAGCTTGGGGAACCACAATTGCCCCATGTTTAGCTGGAGGTGGGCTATATCATGACACCATATTAGTTATCTAATATGTAGACTTTTATTGTCAAATCAGATAAAGATACTCTCAGGTCTCTGAGGGTACCAACAAGTCCCATGACTTCTCCCTAGCTGGGGTTTGTTGCTCTGCTCAAGGCCAAGTCTGGCATGGTGCAGAAAAACCTGGAGTCTGGCTGCTGTCCCTTGCCCTTTCTGGCATCACCTCAGACCTGCTCATAGCTACTGGCTCATCTGGCCATCCCTGGGCTATAGCTGACCCTGTTTGCCATCCCCGTCCCCTGTTCTGTTCATCTGGCTAAGTGCTGTGGGACAATGCTATATTGGCAAGAGCCATCACCCTTGACCCCTGGCATGGCAGCCCTTGGCTCACTGTGGCACCTCTATACCTACCTAGGTTTCTAAAACACATATGAAGTAGGGAAAAATAATTCAACTGTAGTGCTAAAATATTTTAAAATTCCTAACCTACACTTCAGAGATCCAAGATTTTAAGAAAAGATTAAAGAATCAGATGCCTGGACTGGTACAACTTAAATACGCCTGATTAGAAATGGCTAATGCTTGTCCTTGGGAGATCTGACCCTTGAGCATCTCACAGAAGTTGGACTTGGCTAAAAGATACAAAGAAATAAAGTTACTAGCAGTAGCAAGTGGTTAATGCATTAAAAAAAAAGCACTGCTGATGCTTATGTTCAAATATGTATTTCTGTTCCTAAATTTAGACAGCCATTTTTGAAAATGTTGGCTAATATCCATATGACCTAAATAAATGCCCTGATTTTCAGAGATGCTGAGACTTTTGGCTCTCATTAAAATCAATACATTGAATAATAACTGCTACTGTTTTCAGAATGCTTTTGGATGCTGAAACGTATTTGTGTCTTTAAATGTAGGGCATATAATCATACTCTTATGTGTGCTATATATTCACAGGCATGTGAATATGGGGGTTTTGACTTGGAGGTCTTAGACCGTGACTTATTAAATACCTCTGACCTAGGGCAAATGAATTGAATCTAAGCAGAAAGACAGGAGAGAATCTATGTGGGAAGGAACTTTAATTTTCTAACTTATGTACCCCAAGCAATACTAAACAGTTTTAAAATTCCTTAGAAACTTTAGTTTTGCTATTGATTTGAGTGGAAACAGGAGCTTCACTTTAAACAAAATGGAGGGGTAAAGCTGAACCTTTCTTTCTCAAAACGCTTTAACATACTACATATACATTTTATACATTCAGAAGTCTTTACAATACTAATTGTGTGTACATACAATGGGAACAGCATAGACTGGACAATAGGAAGCATTTCTGTACTGAGAGGGTGATCAAAAACCCTGGAACTGGTTTCCTAGAGAGGTGGTCAATGTCTCAAGCTTGTCAGTGTTTCAGAGGCATTTGGACAGTGTCCTTTATAATATGTTTTAACTTTTGGTCAGCCCTGAATTGGTCAGGCAGTTGGACTAGATGATTGTTGTAGATCCCTTCCAACCAAAGTCTGTGCTCTGCTCTGTTGTTCTATTATACTCTACTTTATTCTACTCTACTCTACTCTACTCTACTCGTAGATTAAAAGAATATACCACTCTTCAATTTAGCTTTCCTATTTAGTCTGTTAGCTAAACTAAAAAAAAAACCAATTTCTTTTAAATTTACCATGTTTTTTTAAGACCAAGTCAAGGTCTGAAAGCTGAAATACTGAGAGACCTTTATTGTTACAATGCCGACATGAACAGTGACAGTTCAATATTTGTAATATTCAATTTTTTGTTAGATAAACACTAAAAGAAACCAGAAGATAAAAACATCTGTTACTGCCTAGGGATATACAATGAAGCTGTTTAGTGTTACTGCTGGCATATCAACTAATCATAGAGATGTTGTTAAAACAGAGATTATTTTTTAATCCTATAGAAGCATAGTATAATAAAAGCTTAAATAGCCTGCAAACATATTTGACATTGACATACAATGCCAATAAATAAGAGCTGTACAATAGACTGTGAGCTGCAGACAGTTGAACAGAAATGGATCTCTGTAGTTTTCTAAGAGCACCTGCTATTTTTGAAGTAGGAAACAATAAAAACGATGTAGTGTTTTATAATCTGCAGCAAAAGAAGTCTTCTTTGAATACTTTAAAAAAAGTATTAAGGAGAGATTAATATTTCATCTTCATAATATTTGCAGCTCACAGAGCTAAGATGAATTAGTATTTATGCTGCATCAACTTTGATTCAAAAGATCCTTGAAGATGAACTGTGGATATAATCTAACACTGTTAAGATTAACTATTTTGGACAATATTGAATACCCTGTCCTTTATTGTTAAATTTGGTTTTGGTCCCCAGTCCCTGACAGACCCTACAATTGGTATGCGCATACTGCCATGAGTGGACACAAATTATTTTCATGAAATACTTGGTATTAATCTAACATATTGTCTTCAGTGACACCAACTATGTTTGGATACATTCATTCCAAGATTTCATGTTAAGGCATCCTGATTACAGTAACTTTTACAACTGCCTCTTGGAAAGCTAACTATATTTCCAGTAGTCTATTGGGCAGATAAGTACTCCCTAGATGAAACAAGTTTGCTAGCATTAAACTGAGTTATTCAACAGCACCTGCAGGACTCTTTTCTCAATGACATCACCTATTGGCAGTTCTAACTAATATAAGTTTAAATACCAGAAGACTTCAATTTGGGATAGTCATGAAATTAATTCAGTGGGAACTGGGGAAAAAAAAAGTCTCATTTTTTATGCTCTGAGAAAAGAACACTCTCTCCTGCTCCTTCCCAATAACTCTTCTGCCCCTCTGCAAACAAAAGCTCAAAGTTGTGTTATTTCTGTTACATAATTTTTTTGTGTGTGGAATTTCTTAGGAGGAGTGTGGAAAAACATTTTACCAAACCCTTGCTAAGAGATACCAGCACTTATTAACCAACCTCCTAAGCCAATTATTTTCCAGTGGTTATGATTTTTAACTTTTCAAAGATTGGGAAGCAGCCAGTTCTGCAGTCATAGGCCTATAGCTGGATGCTGGAGACTTTGATTGTCTCACAGGAGCGTCCCAGGTCTTGCACAGATAAGGCTCATGTCCTCCAGCAGTGCAGTGGACATGCATCCCTGAGAGAATTCTGACTAAGAAGAGTAAATGAACAGGAATACTGTCTGTCTTGCAAACCCTAGATATGTGCTATGTAGCACTCTGTGTTCTGCGTCCTACTGATAGCTTCATTTGCAGGTCCCTATCTCTTTTTTAAATCAGTTATAAGAATGTGTAAGCATGTAGTGCTTTCTACTGTATCGCAGCAAACTACATGGGCAGAGGGATTCAANGTCTCATTTTTTATACTCTAAGAAAAGAACACTCTCTCCTACTCCTTCCCAAGAACTCTTTTGCTCCTCTGCAAATAAAAGCTCAAAGTTGGGTTATTTCCGTTATATAATTTTTTTTTTTGGTGTGGAATTTCTTAGGAGGAGTGTGGAAAAACATTTTACCAAACCCTTGCTAAGAGATACCAGCACTTATTAACCAACCTCCTAAGCCAATTATTTTCCAGTGGTTATGATTTTTAACTTTTCAAAGATTGGGAAGCAGCCAGTTCTGCAGTCATAGGCCTATAGCTGGATGCTGGAGACTTTGATTGTCTCACAGGAGCATCCCAGGTCTTGCACAGATAAGGCTCATGTCCTCCAGCAGCGCAGTGGACATGCATCCCTGAGAGAATTCTGACTAAGAAGAGTAAATGAACAGGAATACCATCTGTCTTGCAAACCCTAGATATATGCTATGTAGTACTCTGTGTTCTGCGTCCTACTGATAGCTTCCTTTGCAGGTCCTTATCTCTTTTTAAAATCAGTTATAAGAATGTGTAAGCATGTAGTGCTTTCTACTGTATCGCAGCAAACTACATGGGCAGAGGGATTCAAGTACTGTAAGACTGTATGCACAGCCTTTACTATAGTACAAAACACAGTGAAATATTGTAGGAGTGATGACCATGGATTACACTCTCCTTGTTTTTTCATTTTTTTTTTCCTTTTTATTTGCTAATAGTAGCAGCAGTAAAATATAAGATTGCAAGTTAATGGATAAATAATTTTGCAGAGCAAAATATTTCTTTTTTGCTTTCAAATTAAAAGATATTTAGACAATTTCACAACATAAACTAATCTATCAGACCATTTGAGGTCACTGCCTGTTGTTTTATTCAGACAAATGTGCTTAATGTTTAAATCATAGAAACGTTAGAGGAAGTTGACTGCACTCTGCTTTCTTTCACCGTCAAAATCTGGAATGAAGCACGCAAAAGGAGCAGAGCAGGTTTACTTTCCACATCTTCTCTAAGAACTTTATATTTTGTTATTATGAGTGTTGGAATTGCCTTGAAAATTTTTAAGAAGGACAAAATCGTAAGTCAAGGTCATATTTCCATGTTGCTGGATTGTAATGTGATGAATTTGACCATTTTAGATAGCATTTATGCAAAGACTCAGACCTGTCTTTCTCTTTCATGCAATTGGAAACTAAGCATAGAAGAGCAGGACTGGCTGATTGTGAATCAGTTCCACCCTGCACTGAATTTGATCAGAATTACAGATCTTGGAGAGTGATCACATTGAAAAACACATAGAGATTTTGCTGGTGCCTTTCTGCTGAGTGGGTGTACAAAATAAAACAGCGGAGTACACCTTCCTCCTACATGTCCAAGAGACAAATCTATTCCCAATTATTGCATTGCTTCAAGTGTCAGGATCATTCCTTCTCCTTTTTCTGTGACAGTCAAAAGATCGCTTAGAAAATAAATGCTACATGGAATTCCTAAAGCCTTCTTTGTCTCATTCAGAGATGTGGTGGATTTGCATGAATGAGTTTTTGCTCTAAGCAAAAATGAATTCCTCGGAAGTATTTCCAGGGCAGTATAAACAATTATTCTTTATCTCTAAACTCTGCTTTCCTAACTGAAATGAAAAGAAAAAAAGAGTAGTAAGTTAGATGTGTAACTAGTGTCAGTCTGGCTCCACTGACTACTGCAGCATTTCAGTGACTTAAACTATCACCCACACTTCGTTCCACAAGTCATCTAGTGTATGCGATGTAAAAAAAAGAAGTTCAACATAGATTTCATCAGACCAGCTATTCTGAAGTGCCTTTATCTTTTCTTAAACAATTCAAAACATAGTTCCTGAGAGGAATCCTGTTTTCTCTTGTCAGCAAGGATGCTATATGAGATGTAAAGACATCTAATAAAATGTCCTCTGTCCTCCCAAAAGCTGGAGTAAGATGCATGTGATTTAATTGTATCCTGTCTGGCACGCTAATTTGCAAATAGTTTAGTCCTGTGTGTTGCTCAGTGAATTCAGCTCCAACAGATTTTAGATTAATGCCATTGCAGTATGTTATGCCACTGGAGATTCTGGCAGTGATATGTCTACAGTCGTTCTTTTTTTCATTTTATTATAGGTGATGCTTTTGTACTCTTGGGTAAATATTATCCACTTTGAGTCCAACTGTGTGAGACTTAATGAGAATTATAGAAGATTCAGGAATATATTTCTGTTTAATTTTTTAATTAAAAATGTGATATTAAACACTAATAGCTGAGATCATTGTACTTATGTGAGTAAGTGTGTATTTAGGAGCATAAGAAACATATAAGCAAAGTGAAAGGGCTGGAGCATCTTCCTTATGAGGACAGGCTGAGAGAGTTGGGCCTGTTCAGCCTGGAAAAGAGAAGGGTCCAAGGAGATCTTATAGCGACCTTCCAGTATCTGAAAGGAGACTGCAAGAAAGCTGAAGAGGGATTATTCATAAAGGCTTGTGGTGATAGGACAAAGTGGAATGGTTATAAACTGGAGAAGATCAGATTTTGACTAGACATTAGGAAGAATTTCTTCACCATGAGAGTGGTGAGACACTGGACAAAGTTGCCCAGGGAAATTGTGTCTGCCCCATCCCTCAAGGTGTTTAAGGCCAGGTTGGATGGGGCCTTGGGTAACCTGATCTATAAGTATGTCCCTGTCTGTGGCAAGGGGGTTGGAACTAGGTGATCTTTAAAGTCTCTTCCAAACCTGACTATTATATGATTCCATGATTCTATGATTCTATGATTTTTGAAAGATCCTCAGAGTCTTTGCAAGTTAAAACAAATCCTTGGGGAAATGGTTCCTGGGAACACATTGCAAAAAAGTGTTGATGGTGTCATTTGCCATCTAGATTTTTAAAAAGTGACTTTCTGTGATAGTTACAGTGTTAGTGGTTATGGAAAGAGTAACCAACATCATCTATCTGGAACTGTGCAAAGCGTTTGACATGGTCACCCACACCATCCTTGTCTCTAAGTTGGAGATACAGGTATTTGGTGGATGGACCACTTAGTGAATAAGGAATAGGCTGGATGATCTCATTCAAAAAGTTGTTGTCAATGACTAGATGTCCAAGTGAAGACCAGTAATGAGTGGTGTCCCTCAAGGGTTTGTGTTGGGACCAGCACTATTTAACATCTTTGTTGGTGACATAAACAGTGGGACTGAATGCACCCTCAGCAAGTTTGCTGACAACACAGCTGTGCAGTGTGGTCAACTTAATGGAGAGAAGGGAAACCATCCAGAGGGACCTAAACAGGACTGAGATATGGCCTGTATGAATCTCATAAAATTCAACAAGGACAAACGTTTGGGTAGAGGCAATCCCAAGCACAATTACAGGCTGAATGGAGCAGCCCTGAGGAGAAGGTCTTTGAGGTGTTGGCTAATGAGAAGCTCACCATGACCCAGCAATGTGTGCTTGCATCCCAGAAAGCCAGTTGTATCCTGAGCTGCATGAAAAGAAGTGTGAACAGCAGGTTGAGGGAGGTGATCCTCCCCCTCAACTCCACTCTCATGAGACCTCACCTGGAGTACTGCATTCAACTGTGGGGCCCCCGACATAAGAAGTACATGGACCTATTGGAGCAAGTCCAGGGGAAGGTCATGAAGATGGTCAGAGTACTGGAGCACCTTTACTATGAAGATGGGCTGAGACAGTTGAGATTGTTCAGATTGAAGAAGAGAAGGCTCTGGAGTGACCCTATAGCAGCCTTCCAGCACTTAAAGAGGACTTAAATAGGAAAGATGAGGAGGGACATCATATAAGGGCATGTAGTGATAAGAGAAGAGGTGATGGTTTTAAACTGAAAGAGGATAGAACTAGACTATATATGAGGAAGAAATTCTTTACTATGAGGGTGGTGAGACATTGGAACAAATTGCCTGGAGAAGTCATGAATGCCTCATCCCTGGAAGTGTTTAAGACCAGGCTGGATGGGGCTTTGAGCAACATGATCTTGTGGAAAATGTCCTTGCCCATGACAGGGTAGTTGGAACTGGATGATCTTTAAGATCCCTTACAATCCAAACTGTTCAATGATTCTATGATTAATTCCCTGGCTGAGGGTGCTGAATACTGTTACAAGGAAAACCCGAATGACACTGTTATTCAACTTACATATTGATGGTACCATAGTACGTATAGTAGAACTGAGTCTGAACTTCTCCCTGGGGCAAAATTCCTTTCGGAAGAAGCAAGTGCTGCTGACCTTTATTCTTTAAGAAGTTATATTGCCGAAATAATCTCATGCTCCAGGAAAAATACTGAACTGAGAGAATGAAACATTTAAACATATGTAATTAATTCAACCTTAGAAATTTTAGGTGCTTGCTTACTCGTAGTAGAGTAGCACACAAGCTAGGAGATTAAAAAAAAGTCTTTCTTTCCACTATTAACGTGACTGAGGAGGATGAGGGTTCTGGAAACATAAATAGAATGATTACTACCAACGCATGCAGTTCATGCTAATACTGCTGGGGTGCATCCACCTGGGTTTGCAAAATGTACCAACAGAGGACAGAGCCAGTGTTACTTGTGACTTGGTCACACTTCAGGTCTTCTGAAGGCTAAACTGAAGGTAATAGAACTCTAATCTACCTTCACACTCTTTCAAAATTTCTCAGCTGTAAGGCAACAGGTGAAAGCAGATAAATGAAAGTAACAGGGAACCACTTCAGCCTGAATATATTATTGGAGGCTTTTTCTAAGATATGGTTGCTAGACTTGAGGGACAGTATAAACGTGTCTCCCCAGACAAAGACAACCCCAAATTCCTGAACAGCAACCCAGAAACAAATTACAGTATCTGCAAATCTTCCAGTATCTGCAAATCCTTAGTGCCTTCATTGGCATGATGAATATTTGTCTCTTGAGATGTGACAAAAAACCTCAAAACCAAATACCAACTTGGTCTCCAGATTCAGAGCCCTAAATCCTCCTGGAGATGTTCCACATCATGTGCTATGGGTGATGCTAAAGGTTTTTTGAATGAGTTCTGTAAATCTTTAACCCAAGTACTGCTAAAACTGCAGTACTGCTAAAACAACTTTAGGTGGGGAATTTTGCCAGTAAGAAGAATTCTGCTGAATTTAAGCACAGATGATTTTAGCGGTTGAGCCTGTTTTTCACCCTAAGCTCTTTTCATTTGGTCTGTTTCAGATCCAGTTTTAGGATATGACTGACAGATTGAATCAGTAGCCTTTGTATAAGCACTTAGTGCCCTGCTAGGTGCACAAAGTCCTGGTGCCAGGGGACAGATCTACTGGTCATGTCAGAGATTCCCATAATTTTGCAGGTGTCCCAGATATCTTTGAAGAATTAAGGTAGCACCAGGCACTTACTTGTGGACGGCTAGAACAAAACCTGTCTCCCAAGCCTAACATAAAACCAGTCAGGAATGAATAGATGAAACATTGCTGTCCATCAATCAGATGTCTAAATTGGAGATAAAAATACCCAATCCTGTCTTCTAGAAGACTGGCTTAAGTAAGACCTTGATATGAAAACTAAGCCTATTGAGTCGGGATTTGTTTTAATTGATAGTGTCTTGTCTATATCCTTTTGAAAATCTAAATGCTATTGATTTAAGTGGATTTAATTTATCACTGGTGCAACATAATTCTTTTCAAGTGATCCCCAGCTGCTCCCTCACGAGCCTGACAAACCAGCTGACAGAAAATCATTTGGTTGAGAAAGAGCATATTTAGTATTGCCTAAAGAGTCAGCTCAGTTATTTATTTTAATACATTTATTTAATACTAACAGTGATTGTTAAAGGGAGTTTGAAGCAGCTTTAGGGCTGCTGAATCTGGGCTACATTTGAGAGAAAGCATTTGTTTGGTGACAGCTCTGAAGGTCTCATGTACTGAGGGGAGTAGATAGGAAAGTTGAATTGCTGGCGATCGAACTTAGATGATTTCTTTTCCATTCTTTAATGCAATGGCATTTACTTCCCCCTCCTCTCCTATTTGCTGGAGCTGATGTAGCTCAGACAGTTTCAAAGAGCTGAAAAATCAATGCAAGACACAATATCTCTGAAAGGTCAGAAGTGAGAAAGAGTTCAGTGTAATAATATTTTAAAGTCCTATGGAAAGGATATTTTATTAAATATTAAAAAATCAATTGAATGTTCATAAAGCTTCAGTTTAGTATCAATACTGAACAGAAGATAACTTATCAGAGGAGGAGGAGATGAGGGTTGAGCATCCAGATTGTACTGCATTTTGCCTCACCCTGAAAAGTTTGCCTTGAATTGACTGTGGAAGAAAATTGCCCTGGAGAGCTAAAGAGATCCCAGCTCCCCTCCTGATAGAAATGTCTCTTTCTAATTTATTGGTTCTATGCATGCTGCAGTAATTTAAAACGCTGCAGTCTGCACAAGAAGGCTTCCTGCTGTCTCATCTTCCTTCACTTTGAATGAAGTACATCAGCCCAAGAATAGAAAATTACACACTACTTAATCCATTGTTTATATCTGGCTTCATAAAACTACTTTATATTGCTCAAAACCTAGTATATTTGGTTACTTCTCAAATGCAGTTCTGATTGTTAAAAAAATAATGACTAGAGGATCAGAAAATAGCTTGCTTAATTTCCAATCTAAAAACCCTAACAGCCATTGCGCATGCAGATTTGTAGCCTTTATATCATGGCAGTGATTTTCACAAACTACAAATCTCTCAAGTTTGGATTTTATTTCTTTAGTTATTTGTCTGTTAATAGAACAACCAAAGCAGCTGGTGTTCATTCCATTGACTTCCTTATTTTTAGTGCTTCGTTCATTATTGTCTCAGGCTTCGGCAAAAAATACCTTTCCATGCTATCTAGGCAGTGTCAGATTCATTCTCTGAAGAGTCCTTCTGGTGCTTTTCCCATCCTTTGGAAATAGAATGTTGTTAGAAAAATCTTGATTTCATCAGGAATTTTGCATGTGGAGGCTTACAGAAATAGTACTTTAAAATGTTTGGGAGTACAAACAGGGACATAACTTCTTTAATTGAGCATTTTTTTCTGATGGACCATCAGTCATAATGGGATTGCTGCCAATCATGTCATGATCACCCCAAACTTTCAGTTAAATTGAGTTTTATTCAGGCTTTAAGTCTTGCAGCTTGCTTGGCATGTTTTCAGCCAGCCAAAATTCATGGCTTTAGTCTGAAAATATGATCTGCAAAACTCTTGTTTAATCCTCTAGATAGGTACTTGGAAAGTTGTAAAACTTCATTTTTCATAAGTTGAACTCCCCAAACAGATCAGAATCCATGCTGTCAGAGCTGAACATCACAGTGTCCATCTTTCATCTCCATTTAAGTACCAGAGACTACACACAATTTTACTAAGTGGTGCAAATGGGAGTAGTCCTAGAGGCAAACTCTGCATGGACCCAAGAACTGATAGGAGTAACTTCAACAGAAAACTCAGTAATGTTGACGGTATCACTGGAAAATGGGAATGGTGGTGGCCTTGACTCTGGGAATGATTTGTCTTAGCTGGGATATTCCAACTGAATTTCCTTGTCTGCTTTAATGGGTCCAAATCCACATTACTTTACCAAGTTGTGGGAGGAAAAACCGGAAATGTCTAAGCACCCATTACCTCTTCAGGGGATTAATATACTAAACAGACTTCTTTGAACCAATGCCTGTTCAGGAGAATTCACTTGAATTAGACCTGAGTTAAAAACAAATGAAATAATCAATAACTCTACCTGAAATGCAATGATGCTTGTTCTGTGAGTCAAGCCCAACCTATTATCCCAAGTGACAGGGGACAGTACAAGAGGGAATGGCCTCAAGCTCCACCAGGGCAGATTTAGGCTAGACATTAGGAGGAAGTTTTTCATGGAAAGGGTCATTGGGCATTGGAACAGGCTGCCCAGGGAGGTGGTTGATTCACCTTCCCTGGAGGTGTTTAAGGCACGGGTGGATGAGGTGCTGAGGGACATGGTTTAGTGTTTGATAGGAATGGTTGGACTTGATGATCTGGTAGGTCTCTTCCAACCTGGTGATTCTATGATTCTATGATTCTATTTGAGGGGCCCAACACAAACACCCAGGTCAATCAGGAAGATCCAGATTTTCTCACAGAGTTTATCTATAAAGTATCATGGGCATGACACCAACTATATCATGCAGACCATCACTTTTTCAGTCTGGTACAGATACTCTGCATAATCCTGTAGTTCTGTTCCCAGACTTATGTCATTATTCAGGGTAAGGATGCTAGGCTCCACACCTAATTCAAGACCAGATCTCACCTTATAGTTATCAGCAGTTGTTGCCATATCAGTGTTTTCTTATCATATAGGCTAATAATTACGGTCATTGTCTGTTACTATTTCCTAAAATTCAACAACTTACTGATAATATATTTAATGCTTGTTTTCTCTTAAATAATCAAAGGAGATAAAGGACAATTAAGAAGTCCTAATAGTCTAATCATTGCTCTGTGGTTTCTATTAGCCACTTTTTTAGTGTACCCTTCATCTTATATTAGTGTCCACAAATCAATGTGTATAGTATTTCAGATAACATAGAGCAGGCAATCAAACAGTAGTAAATGTGATTGAAATAGGATATAAAATGGGGAATTAGCTAATGGTTTAATTAAATTTATACTTTGGAAATGTCATTAAAAAGAGAACGTTTCAACCATTAGTGAATGAGCAAATATTTATTATATTTTAATGGGGAAACTGATGGTAACTTACTCATTGATGCTTCACTTCCTGAATAATATTGTAATTTCTTTATTTTTAAAGTTTTACAAGTCCTAGAACCCAGATGGTAGATTTAGGCGATTTCATTTCAGAGATTTAAATCCTAAAAACATATAGAGATCAGATTCCAGTTTCTTTCTGGTTTACCTTTCTGTTGATCTTTGGAAGAACGTCCCTGAAAAGATGGAATACCATAATCAAAAGCAGAAATTGTGAAACATCTGGAAAATTTACCTTGTGGGAAGATGTTCACTATATCTGGTCTGTAGATGGCAGGAAGAACTCAGCCACTTTCCAAGAAGACAGTGAGATGACTGCTGTTGTACCCATCCTACCTCCATAATACCGAGCCATGTAAGTGTAAGCCTGCAATATTCTGCAATGCGTTGAAACTGAATTTCACACTTTTAATTAGCTCCAGATATCAGCTATTTCAAAATATGGAAAAAAAAATTATTTATGCCATTTACTGCAGAAAGTGTTTGTGTTTCAGACCGACCGCACTGCCTTTAGTAAAAATGATTGACATCTGCCTGCTATTCTATGGAGTTTTGTAACTGGAATACCTGCCTATGTTTGTCACCATTACCCTGTGGTGAAAAGCAAATGGAAGTCCTTTCATGAGCAAATGCCATGAACAGTGACATTCTAAAGATGGTTGACTCTCCTTGCAGATAAATCCCAGCCACACTTGTCTTGATCACCTTAGCATAATCAACTAAGATATTAACTTAGATAATAGCACCATCTATTGAGGATTTACAATAGTATTAGGAGTAGATTTTTAAGTACTATTTGCTATCTCACTCTTATAGGCACTACAAATTTAAATAGGTGTTGCATTCGTAACCTTAGCATTGTATCTAGCATCTGCTTGTAATTTATTAATCATGTTTAATCAAGAGTATCTGCTGGTTATTAATAAGTTTCCCATACTGGTCAGCAGACACTCCTCCTTATGAAGCCCTCCTTTTGTTTTTCTCTGTTTATTAAGAAAGTAATTTTCCTCTTTCCATACTTTGGTTGGGTAAATAAAGCAATCTATGAAGTTATTCTGCCCTCCTTTTATAATATATCATGATTCTAACAGCATTGAATTTCTATAAATATATAATCTTTATTTGCAGCAGTCTTGCTGTAGCCACAGCAAAAAAATGTGTTCTCTTTTTGAATGGTTCCTGATGTTTGTGTTAAAATTATCACAGATTTGTAGTCAGGACCTTAAAAGTCTATTAGCGATGTTGGCAATAAATGTTCATATTTAAAAATTCTTTCTCAGAAACCAGCAGAATAACCTGTATGTGGGAAAGATTGATATTGTTGAGGTAAATTGTAAAGTTAAGAACATGTGGGTAAAATCTTGTCCCTTAGGCTTTCTCTGGAGATTTCTGAGAAGGTATTTTGGTGTCTTATCTATAAAATGGGACTAGGAAGCTTGGTAGAGTCCTCACAGTACTTGTGTTTCTATACTGTCTAAATTTTTCAGGGCAGGGATATAGTATTTCACTGGTCTTCCATCTTACCCGCCCCAGACTTGTTTGGTTTCTTGAAAATTAACAGATGCAGCACATTGTTTATATGAGCCTCCTTCTCTCAGATATATTTTTCTTAAATTTCAGTGAGTTTGTTTTTGTAAAGCATATTTACCTCAGCTGATTGTCTTTATGGAACAGCAAAACAGGTCTAAAATGCAATTTTGCTTTCAGCATGGGTTTTTAAGAAAAAAAAAAATCTTCAAAGCCATCCACAGCATCCTTCCCTGCAAGATCCTGTTTATCTCATGAGCCAGCTCTGTTTTGGGTTGCAGCAGGAGTGAGAGAGCATTCCAGGAGCTGCTTTTTAAGCAGCCATTTAAACTGGATGGAGTCTTGAAGGTATTTTACTGCTGAGCTTGGAGATCCCTCTCTCTGGATATTACTAACCTCACAGGCCAAGCAAACTACCCTGAGACTCATTAAGATATTTATGAGGAGCAACATTGTTAAACTGAATGTGACTGCAATCAGCAGCAACTTCCAAAAGTTTATCCCATCCATAACTGGGTCTCCTGACCTTGTCTTAACATGTGTGCAAAATGCATTGTGATACAGATGATCAGTGAAGGGATTTTATTTTTATCGAAGGACAATAATCAATGTTTGCAGACAATCTGATTTGTATAAGTCTTCCAAATGCTGCTTCTATAGGTTTGCTTTTGTTAAAGCAATAAAAGCAACAGTTGCTATTTCTGCATGCTTGCCCCCTTGTTTCTGCAAGGCAGGCACGTCTTAAATTTATTCTGGACTAGGAGAAATCTGTTGTCAGATATTGTTGTAAAATATTTACAGCACACCACGGCTGTTCTGTTTATCTTTCTGGACACTGAAGTTCACCAAGTATAAAAAAAGGAAAGCACACAACAAGAAAAATATAACTGCTATTTTTTTTCCGATGTCTCAAACCAAATCTAAAACTGCTGGAAAAATGCTTACTAGCAACTTGTCAGTAGAAAAGTTAGTTCTTCAGTGTTTTGTGCTATTTCTTGCCAATTTCCCATTCCTTTTGCCTAGTGTCTCCTTTCTCATACTGAACCAGCTCATCATTTTAATGAACTTGAGAGACTGAGAGCTATTCCACATTGCACATGAGTACAGTTGTCAGGCAATTCAGAGAAGATTTTTAGTTATACTTGCGATGTTATATGCAGTAGATGTGAGACCAGATATTTCTATGTATCTCTGTGTGAAAGGCTGACAATAGACCCTTTTTTGTTGAGCCGACAGAGCTGAAATTCCCCGCCACAGACCAAGGGAAACAATGTTGTTTTGACAGTGCAGCAGTACATATTTGAGACCTTTATAGATATTCATTAAGCTTTACCTCCTTTCAGAATCCCGCATCCTCAAAACAAATAAAGGCAGTCCTACATACCTGCATCAGTACTAAACCTGCCCTAGGTTCAGTATCGCTATGTGACCAAGCACTTAAAATACAAAGCTGTTTGGTAAGCCTAGAGACAACCTCAGCTTTGGTCCTTTCTAGGACATGTTACTTATTGCTTTAATTTCAGCATCTATCCCTATTCAGCATGGCACATAAGGACATCCTTGCAGCTTCATGTGTATTTAAGTGCAGGTTTGAGTAAAATGAACTGAAAGGTTCAATTCAGAGACTGGTTGAATCCCAGCCTAATTGAATCTAGGTGTAGCAAGAAATGAGTTTAGTATATTGTCTAACAGGGTAGCTTTATCCACTACCTTGCTCTAAACAAGTTTTTTTCGCTGCACCTTCAATCATGGATTTCATGCATGATTTTTTTTTGGTGCTATTTTAAGAAAGTTAAAAGAAATTACTTGGATTTATTGCCTCCCTGTGCCTCAGTTTATCTGTAAAGCCTAAGGCATATGAACATAGTGAAGATGCAGTGGTCATTGAAGGTTTCTTGTAATGTAGGAATCAGGAGTACAAATAAAAGGCAGCAGATTTAAAATCAAGCAAAATGAAACACATAGTTAAGCTGCAGAAACTATTGCCAGAAATAGTCATGAGGATCAAACCCCACATGAGTTCCAGAAGTGACTGGACAGATTTATGGTTCATTAAAATCTATTACGCTTAGATTTGTTGGTACAGCTGAAGACTTAGTATATTCTCTCACAACAAAAGCTTGGTAACAGGAGTAGGAAAATGATCACTTAATGTTTCCTTCCTCCTTAATTTCATTTGCTGCTTCTGATCACTGCCAAATTCAGACATTCTGATCAGACCTGCAGTGCCTGTCCACATGCTTTTTAAGAATAAAAT
Source organism: Piaya cayana (assembly GCA_013389865.1). NCBI lineage: Eukaryota > Metazoa > Chordata > Aves > Cuculiformes > Coccyzidae > Piaya > Piaya cayana. The sequence continues at coordinate 24,355 of WAAB01009519.1, forward strand.
TCAGGGACAGGAATCTAGCTTTCTATTTCCCAGTTTTTAATGTCTCCTTATTCTGCCTCCAGTCTGCTAGAACTTATACCTGCCTGACTGGGCATTCTGTGAGTGGCACTATTAAATTAAAAGGGCTCCTTATTCTCTGTAGTTGTCATACATACATGCTGCGGTTGACCTGAGGGTCTTTGAAAAACAGAGTCTTCTGCTATTTCTTTTTTCACAGGCACCCAGAATAGTGAAGGCATGGGTTTGGCTGGGACTTCCTGATGCTACTTTGATATCAATAAGTGATGCTAATGGTAAGTAATAGTAATGGGATAATTAGCTCTTACTAGGAAAAATGTATTGTCACTGGGAAATAGCAACATTTTTATTGCAGTTTTGAAAAGAAAGCTTGATATCTGTGTTAGCCTTTCTGATTCTTATTTATCAGAGAAAAATTTATTCTCTTTCACTACAAAATCATGCTACATTGGAGTATAGAATCGAAAAGGACCTGCTAGGCAGAGATTACTGCTGTTTCAAATAAATGTTACATTATGATTATGTCTTTTATAAACTGATTAAGGTAGGCTGCTTCCACCCACTATTCCTCTTTGAAGGATGTTCTATTCTCATTCTTCTCCTGGTTTTCCTCCAGAACACATTAATACCATTTTGTTTGAAGCTTGCATTGCACCTTCACGTAAATAGATTTTTTCTAGCATTTATGTCTCTGGTACATTTATGAAGAGTTCTCATTTCCCTTCTCAGGCCTTATTTCATTAGGCTAAACACATCAAGCATGTCTAGTGTTCACTAAAGGGATGGTGTCTCTGTTTTGTAGTAACCACTGCCTAATACTGGCCCTATATCTTTGATGAATATCTTACATACTTTTCCAGATGAGACTTCATCCTTAACTCATCACTCACCTACCCCATGGTATATATCACTACTATGGAGAGGAAATTCTGTCCTGATACTTTTAGGGACTGAATAAAAGATCTATGGCTGTTAAAAATACTTTACCTGACTCATACAACTAACACATTTATATTTTCCCGAGTCATCAGATTGTTGGTGTGTAGACATCATGTGATGAACAGATGAAGCAAGGCCTTGCTCTGCCATTTACAACTGATGAACACCCATTCTATAGCTAAAGTTCAAGTGATGGTCCCTAAGGGGATGACCTTGCTCATGGTATTATTAGATCTCTTCTTATTCTAGTTCACAAGGTCACACAATGCTACTTCGTGAGTAGCATAATTATATATTGACAATGACTCCCAACTTTCCTGTCCTCAAGTTTCATCAGCACATCTCTATTAAATTCATGAATCAGAATACTATTTAATATTTCATGTAAGTGTTTTTTTGTGGCTATTTTTTATTATAAATAAGTAAAATAAACCAATAATATTTTCCAGGGCTAATATTTGATGAACTGTTGTAAGAACTCACTTCAACCTCATGTGATTATTCCCTCTTTCTAGCTCCTTTCTCATGTTATCTGCAGTGTTTTGTACTAATTTCTAGTTCAATTTCCACTTTTCTGTGTATCATCATAGAAAATGCTTTACTCAGCTTCAGTTAGATGGGATTTCTACAACTTCTTAGTCTTGATAGTCAGTTACTTTATCAAAGAAATGTAAGAAAGCAGTCTTGAAAAGTGCAAAAACTCTTGTGTTTTGTCCTATTCTCCTTCTACTAGTGTGTCATTAATTATTTTGTTTTAGAGAACTGTCTGAAAGCCTTGCTTGTTATTGAATCTAAATAACGGATGTCTAGGTAGCTGTTTCACTGCCCTCCTTCCTTCACTGTCACCATAAATGTGGACACAGCATTTATGGGGCTAATATTAGTCACAGGAAAGAAAAATTCTTAAAAATAACTCTGAATGACCAATGACTAGTCTAACATAAAAGAACAAAAAAAAAAAAAAAGAAATTGCTGAAGACCATGTTAAGTGTCTGTCATTCATAATATATTTCATGATGAAACTGACTTAACACACAGGCACTGAGAACTGGTATCACTGCATCTTTACAGGCATTATCAGTTTAGGGCATCAGTGCTTAAGCCATCCTAGAATCTATAGTGAGTATGCTGTGATACTTAAAAAAAATCACAAAAATCCTTAGGATCTGATTAGCTGAAGGAGAGTTTTTTATGTTTCAAAGAGATCAGTAGAATCTGTAAATTCCTAAGGCTTTAAAGGAATGTTCTAAAAATGTGTGTGTCTTCCTCCTGGATGACCAAAATTAAGTCTGCAAGCCTGGCCAGGATAAAACAATAAGACACCACTGATAATGTTAACTTTAGAAAGTCAAGCTGCTGATTGCTTCTTTGTTTCTGAGTGCTGTGAACAAAGATGCCAGCAATCTGGTGCAACTAAATGAATGTGTGATAGCCATACAGCTTGCCAGGAACATAAAGACACTGGTAAATAAATACTGTTGAAGAAAAGTGTGCAAAGAGCTCTATCAAAGCATGCCAAGCTGTCAAGGTGTCTTCTTTATTTCCAGGATTCTTCTTGTATAAAAGATGAGCAAAGGACTGAATCTGTGAAAGAGTTCGCTACTTGTTGACATTTTTCAGAGCTTCACAAGAATTCAGGATGAAAAGGAACGCTGTAACTGGCAGTTTGTAACAATTTACCCTACTGATAAAAAACCCCAAACCTCTTGAGAAGATCATGAATGTTAAGTTATTCTTTATTTTGGAATAAAAATGATGGAACAGATCAGCTTTTATTCAACCTCTAAGCAGAATATCCACATGTAGTCCTTGGCACAAGTCACTAGCATGGCTCTTCTTTTCAGTCACTTAAGCTAAATTTAGAACAAGCTTCATATTTATATGAAGTGGAATTTAACTTTGGTTAATACCACCAAATCCTTGCATGTACCACATCTCTGAAAACTAGCTACACAGAGAAACTAAAGACAGAAGCTCTTTAACTTTTCTCTTTACGTGTCGCTGCCCATTAGAAAGCAACCAAACACCTCAAAATGTTATTCTGTCTGTTACCATTATTGAAGAGATCCTGAATACTATGTTCAGCTCTATATCTATATTGAGTACCAGTTCAGCCTCACACAGACTTTCAAAGATGAAGTTGCTCTTATGAATACATTTCAGTCTATTCCTGCAATATTGTGTCTTCTACCAGTTACAAATTTGTTTAGGTGAATGACTTCAAACTTGCAGTTCAGACTCATGCTCTTCAAAAGTCTAGGCAAAGGAAGAGGACTGAAACAAATCACTTAAAGCTGCTGTAGATGTATTTCATTTATATAATCAAGAATTGATGTTACAATTAGACTGCACAGAGTAAGTGCCTTTCTCTCTAGATTAGTGAGTAACAATTATATAAGGTGCCGTGTGAAGAACTCTTAGCTGTAAATGGCATCTGGAGAACACCAGATAAGTGACAGAAGTCTACATAAATATGATTTGGGAATGAACCATCATTGCCAAGGGGAGTAGTGATTATACCCTCAGGCTGTCAGTACAAGCATTGATTCCCTGACAGCAGAGTATTTCTTGTCTGGTATCAGCCCTAATACAAAGCTAATAGTGCTTTGAAAGAGGTTAAAAAGAGACAAAATTCTTCTTCAGTTTCTTACTACAAGTACTGTTGCATACTCTACAAGCAACTACCATAAATGAAGTAGTTGTAGTACTGAAATACTGAAAATTACGAACAATGTCCTTATTGACATAAGACATAAGACATAAAAGTTGCATCATGTCATGACCTAATATCTAGTACCCAGAACATGTGTTAATCATTTAGCAGAATACAAAATTTACATTAAACTAGGCAATGTGTCCTATAACTGTCAAAAGACTTAATGTTGATTGTCACAGCAGGTTTCAAATCTTCTTAGCTGGAAGCTGGTCTCCTTGCCTCAAAACCTGAGGAACTCAGAGCAGATGCAGATTTCTTTTATATGAATGAATAATTTAATCATTATAATTTTCTGTAACTTCTAGAAATGTTCCAAATGTGGTAAGCTTCAGATTATCAATCATCCTCTTCAAGACTGTAGAACATGCTTTTATACTCAAGATGTATAAGGGGCTCTTCAGGCTTCCCTGGGCTCTGCTGGATGGTTAGAACAATTTGGTACAAATTTATAGGTTTTTTTTTCCTTTAAATTTGAAATGCAATAGAAGAGAGGGGCATAGAGCGACAGCAAGAGGAAGAGTGAAAGGATGTTTATTAGACTCTGGTACTGCTCCCAACTTACATCATAAAAGCTGTATATGTGCAGGAAAAGATCTTCATTGGTCTTCATTCCTGCTCACACAAGATTCAGTATCCCTCCCCCATGGCTGATAAGTGACTCTGTAGTATGTTAATTAAAGTTTCAGGTGACAAAGAACCAGTAGAAAGCTTATCCTACTCTCCAACATGAAAAAACACGTGAAACTTCAGAGGTTTATTTCTTCTCAAACCTACAATCAGCATAAAGAAAAAAATATTGTTGCCTTGCTCACAATAGCTTTTTTCACAGCAAGAAATCTGTTATCATGTTTCAGCTTTACTGTCCAGTTCCTGATAAAACCGAGGTGGATTCCCTCAGATTTTCCTTATAGCTCACAATTCCTAGACTTTTTGATACCATTTCTCATCCAGTAGAGAATGTAGTATGTTTAATAAAGCTCCTGACTGTCTCTAGATTGTCAGCATTTTTCCTGGTGTGAGGCCCACAAGAGGACACAGTCTAACAGCACTTGGTGAGATAACCATATTTCTTCAGGTATAAGGTGTTTTCTAAACACTACTAGGATTGAGAAACATTTTTGCCGTGGTAGGTCATAGTCAACTGGTGGAGTTTATGGTCCACTATGACCCTGCTGAGAGATTTATTAAAATTTTTTATGGCAGATGCCCATTCTCTCAAAATTGTGGGTTGGAAGATCAATTTTCTCCCAAAATGCTTCTCGCTTCCTCTTTGTTGAAGTAATTCCTGTTTGCTTACCTTCATCTCCATTTCCTCCCATTATTCTAATTGAAAACTGAAGTAAAGCACAAATTTTGTGTTGGACATGTCCAGGCTGTCTTTAATCTTTACCTGTAACATGGTATGCTTTTTTTAATTGTCATTTTGTTCCTATAGAGAAAAAGGCTTTTGTTTAATATTCTTTGAATAAATAATTTAAAGACTCGACCTAAATTAGATTAAGAAAAACATGACACACATTGTTTGCTAGGTTACTTATTTCACAGATATTGATTTAAGACTAATCAACTATGTTGGTAGAAAAGGTTGGCATAAAATATCAGTGTTTCAATGGAATGTTTTGGCTTTTTTTCTAGAGTGCTGCAAGGTAATCCATTAAGAATCCATTAACTAAGAATCCATTAACTTACATTAGCTGTAATCTTTGTGTAGTACTCTGTGATATGTGATTTACGGATCTTTTTATTGTAACCAGTTTAAATGTAGTACAGAACTTTTACCACACTCACAAATACCTGTTCAATAAGAAATTATGATTTTTATTAGTGATTTTACAGTTCAGACTACTGCACTGTCAATGCAAACTTTTCTACTTCAAACTTTAAAGTAGTTATTTATAAATATTAAACTTCCTAATATTTTCAGACATAAATTACTTAAGTGCAAGCAATGGGTTGAAAAGATTCTTGTTATAATATTACTTGCAGCTGCTATGACTAGCATCCGCATTTTAGAGAAATGGAATAATTACGAATCTTAAAACAGTAATTTTCTGAAATTACACTGGTTGCAGGCAAATTTCCTACTGTGAAAGGGTCTTTACTTGAAATTGTTCAAAATGGGGGAAGTATAACTCAATCTTGCAGTTGTTGGTAAGAGTAAGAAAAAAAGTAAAGATAGAAGGACTGAATTAGTTCAGACATAGAGGTCTATTCCTTCCACAGGAAGATTGTGTTGAGACCATGTCTGTTCAGTAAGAGGAGTTTAGGACTGGAAATCACAATTAAATATTGCTGTGCTAGAAATAAGGTCTAAGTCATTAACAGCGACTGATGACTAAGTCATTAACGTTTTTACCCATCAGTCCCTGTTAAGGCTTCTGGTAAAACACTGATACCATGAGATTTAGACTGGAGGGATAAATATTTATCTTTGTGACTTTTTTTTCTTATTTTCTTATTGGTCTTCAGAGATACCAAACCACAGATTACTTGAACCAAATTTTTGCCATCCTGATCACAGTGAAGGAGAGGAAGAATACACAGCAGGGTCTTCTGTATCACACTGGAAATGGGTGCATCAGTTCCTCCAGTTGTATCTTCCTCCCCACTCTCAAAATCACTTTTCCCTCTCTTGATCACTCTCTTTCTCTTTTCATGTATTTTTGAGCAGGTTTTGTCATAGCTAGGAATGTGGCAGGTGCTGTACTTACAGCCATAATAAAGAAGGAGGTACAAGCAGTATCTGAAATAGCCTAAGCTCACTGAAGTTTGCTGGCTCTCTGTAGGGCTGACAACATATTTGCTGTGCTTGTTTTGGTTCTTTTTTTTTTCTCTAGCTGTTATAGGCAGACGGCCTAAGAGCAGAATTTATGGCTTTTAGGTTATTTATTTTCCATTATGGTTTTTTTTTTCCTTGTTTTGTCTACAGGAAAAAGGCCTGGGTTCTACTAATGACAATCCCAATGCGTCAGCTGACACTTTTTGCTTACCCTCAAAGTATTTTTATGTAATCTAAAATATTGGACAAAGGATGCTGAGACAGGATTACATGCACAAAAATTTACTAAGGTTTCCGTACCTGATGGTAGACATAAATTCTGACTGTGAAAGTTAAAGTCCAGCAGGTGATGACAATAAAGATGACATGGTGAATTTTCACTGTGCTTTTTCTCTAGCACTGTATACTTGGGTTGGGAAAGTCTAAACTATAAAGGAAAGGGATAAGAAAATTGAGGGAAAGGAGAGGTGAGTTTCATGCATTGCTTCTCATGAGAAATCTGATATAACAAATATATTGGGTTTTGCACATGCAGGAGCACAAGAATAGCAACCTGGAAAAAAACAGTCTGAGAACAAGGCAAAACCCCTGCCATGGGAAAAACCCTGTGCTAGAAAAGCCCTACCACAGCAGCTCAGGTGAAAGGCACAGAGCTGCAAGTTAAAGAGGAGACAGAACTGCAAATGCTAACCTTTGCTTTACTCCACATCAGACACTGCAGCAAAAAGTATTGCAGGTGTGCTTTCTCTGCAGCTCAGTGGGCAGGGAAGAAAGGTGTTGAAGGTGAATGGTTTACCTGCTACTTTGGTGCCTAAATAGAAGACTAATAAAAATAGAAATTACAAACCTTGTTAAACAAGGTTTAAAATGAGTTACTTAAATTTTAGCCCCTCACAATGGAGCCAGAAAAAGTATCTTCTTCAGTACACGTTCTGTCTTCCAAGTTTTTCCAAGTCTTTCAAACTTCTAAATACTGTTTATTTCCCTATGTGCTTAGTTAAGTGTCCCCTGAAATCTGACCTCGATCTGCTGCATAGAAATGAATCTGATTACGCTTAGTCCTACAGCAGATTTAATTATTTACTTGCATCATCCTTGTAATGGACTTTCATATGTTTGAAGACTGCTGTCAGTCTTCTTATTTCTGGACTGTAATTCAGGTCTTTTAACCTTTCATCACTGCTACTGGTTTTTATCCCACAGCTTTCTCAATGATCTTGTTCATTCTTTTCATTTTTCCTTTCATTTCTCTTAGGGTAAGTTCCCCAAGAAAATGCAGCTTTTCATCTTGTGTCTCACACATAACCAGTCGTTGTCTCTTGTCTTTGACGTTGGAAATTCCTCCATTATTATGCTGAGAACTAGGTCTACCCTCTTTGGCAGCAGCATTGTATTCTTGACTCATTTAATTTGAGTCTACTATGCTGATAAATTCCTGCAGTTTTTCTGCATAGACAGATATTCTCTATTATTTATTTTCACATTTACATATTTCTCTTTGAATAATTTTGCATTTGTGCTTTATTCAAAATACTTTTCAAGACTAATCTCATCTTATTGCTCACAGCTTTCTATAGCTCTGTAGTGCTAGCAAACACATTCATCCAAATTGTTGGTGAAAATACCAATAATACTATGAATAACACCAACCAGGCTCATTTGCCTGAGGGCTCACTGAGAGCCTGTGCTCTCCAATTTAGTAGCAAACTTGCTACTGAGTATAAATTTTCAATTAAATGTGTGCCTTTCTTATTCAGATCTTGTTTCCTTAGTTTGCTTTTAGAATTATTTTGTGGTATATTGCCCAAAGTTTACTTAAGTCCAGGCGTTTCACAACTTGGATTTCCCTTTTTCACTGGGCCACCAAAGAAAATTAATTCAGTAATACCTGTTTTTTTCTTCACAATTCTATCTTTTCTGCTTTGTATAATATATGCTGTTTCTAAATTGATGGCTTCATAATTTTAATGCAATACTTTTTGAGAATCCCTGTTAGATTAACTAGGCCATGAGCCATGATTCTATAGATCTCCTTTCTTGTTTACACAGATGGGTAATGTGATAGCTAATATGCTTTCTTCTGGATTTGTCTCCGCTTTTCTAGCATTTTCAAAGATAATTATTAATAACTCAGAGATTACATTGGCTATATTCCTAAGCATCCTAGGGTGAATTTCATTAATTCCTGCTGACTCAGGTACACCTAATTTATCTTAGCATTCATTAACCTGCTCTTCCTTCGGCTCATTTACACTAGTATAGTTAACTGTCTGTCCATACTTAATAATTTCTGGTGAAGACTGACAGCAATAAGGACTATGCTGTTTTTCTCATGTCTTTATATTGCCTAGTGTTACAATTTCTGTTGGATTTTCAAGTCATTACAAGTCCCCTGATATAGCTGATGCAGCTATAACAGGATTTCTTTTTGCTATATATCTTTCTTTCTTCTAGAATAATGTTATTCTGCTTTTTCGCAGTCTTTTTCAGAGATAAATGAAAATGATTATACTTTAAAACTGGTCCAAATTTTAGAACTGTTTCCTTGCTAGAAGACAAAATTTCAGCTATTTTCTTGGTTTTTTTTAAATAGATATTTAAAAAAGTATTTTAAAGTATTGTTGTTGCAAGTACTAAGCAGGCTAAAGTACTACTACTGGACTTGTTAGTGTGAATACAATATGAGACACTCATATGAACAGTTGATGCTCAATTATCCAGTCTATGCTGTGAAATGAACACCCCTCACTTACCATTTAATAAGAATATGAGTTTGGGGGATTTTTTTCCTATGGGAAGTTTCATTTCCCTAGTAGATGTCTGAATACTGAAGAAAACAGCCCTACCAAAATAATTTTAAGATAAAACACTACAGTGTTATCTTGTACTCCCAATTTCTGTGGTAAATTGTTGTCACTGACTTGACTTCATCTGTTGTGATGGGCGACAGGATCTTTACTTAAGAAGTTCACTATCACTATCATGTGAGAAATAGGTTATGCTTGCAGTTATAAAAAGTGAAGAAATCGATATATCATGTGGCACAGAAAATGGGGGGCGGAAGAAATATTCTTCAATTGAAACCACAGTCTTCTAATTTAATCAACATTAGGATTAGCTGGAATCTGTTAACCACCTCTAACCTTGGCACTTGTTGCTCATCTTCTGGCCCCTCCTCTACCAGGATGTATATTGGTGCTGCTGGATTTGCTGAGACTGCCTCTTCCCCAGAAACAAAATAACCCTTCAGTCTGGAGTAGTAGATGATGACTCAGCTGGAGATGTATTTGTAGTGCTATAATTATGATGCTATGCGACGTTTCACTGATTGGTTATTTGATAATCTTCATTCTGTCATACCATTGACAATGGGCAATCCATAGGTGAAAGCTAAACTGGTCTTTGAGGATTTCTGGAAGTCTGTGATGAGCAATACTTCTCAGAAGAACAATAGACATCTTTGGTGTTATTTTCCAACAGGACTCATTGTATTGAGGGCACAAACCAAGACTCTTCTGTCACTGGGTAAGCAATGCTTTCATGTGACAGCTGAGGAGAGAAAGTCAGAGGTGGCTGATCTTTCCCAAGCCCCATATTTTGTGCCACTGACTATCAATAAAAGAGTTCAATGCTTTTATTAGACTTTCTGATGAACAGGGTTAGGATGTGAAATCAATGAAGTTCAATGAATTGAACTTTGATCAAGCTGACAAGTAAAAAGAAATGGAATTGTTGGGGATTGGAAGGAGGAGGAGAAAACCAGTCCTATAAAAGAAAATAAATAGGAAAATAGGAAAATAGGAAAAAGGTTCCTTCTTCATTTGGAATGATACTAGGGTAAAACAGAGATATTAATCTAAATTAATCAATTCACTTTTGGTAATCATGAATGTTTCCCAGATATAACTAATTATTATGTATGGTTTTGGTTTACGATAAAAGCTTATTTTCCATACAAACCACCCCTTCTCCTTCCTCTTCCACATAATGATGTTAGAAAACTATAACCTGATATGACTGCTATTTTCATAAGAGATTATTATGGCAACATATATGGATTAATGGAGGTTTTGGCTGAACAAGAATTGTAGAAATTTGCCCCTGAGATTTCATTAAATGGAGCCAGAAAAGGGAGAACTAATTACAAAAGGGGAAAGATTTCTATACTTTTAAACATGTGTGTTGCTGGGAACTGTGTATTTTAGAACAAACCTCAACAGCATAGCAACAAGAATATCAAAGAAAGCAAAAAGTAATGTACATGTGCAAAAAGCTATTTCAGATATTATTTGTCTTCATTCAATATGATACAAAGTGCTTTCAAGACAGTATAAAATGTGTTTAGAAATACAAAGCCAAATTTCTTTCCCCACAGAAAAATTAAGGCACATGAGTTTTATTTCTTGGGAAAACATCTCTGTTTTTTTAGAGGAATGGAGGAACAGAGAGGTGTTGTTCATGAGGGTATAGTGATTCTAGTTACCTCAGTTGTTGACTAAGTAGAGACTCCTTAAAGAATTTTTTTTTCCTACAGACTGCATGATGAGCTTGAAAAGTGAACCCCTAGAGAGAATATTCAGTTTGGCATCTAAAAATAGACTTTTGCAACTGAGCCCCTTTTGTCACTGTAGATAACTGCCCATTTTGGACCAGATCTCCATATTTTGTTTCTAGAGGGTGAAGTAAGTTATTTCTTGCCCTTTTAGAGAATTATCAAGAATTTCTGATGATTATTTTGAAACAACAGCAATGTTCCCTCACCTGTATCAAAAACATGGAAGAGTTACATGAATCTTATCAGATTTGGACCTGTGAAAATACGAATGTCTGTCTTTTGTATGGACAGGGTTGAACCTAAACAATTTCAGACTGAGTTTCTAACAATGGCACAAAACAAAAGAAAATGAAAAATACTTCCCCACCCTTATGAAGTAGTTGAAATAGTTCAGTAATATCTGGGCACATCTGGCAGTAATTTTGTGTTCACTGTCGTGTTCTATCATTTAAAGTAATGCTTCTGTGCTATCTGTGGGGAGCAATGATGAATACAATAGGCACCCCAAGTGCCTTGACACTGCTATACAGTCAAACTGCGGGACCTTGCCAATTACATGGCTGCTTTTCCTTGGCAGACCTCTGTGTTAATTCATGAGTACAAATCTGTCAGCACAGCTTGTGTCGTGCATTAACACCAGATCTGTTACACAGAGACAACTTCCCCCCAAAAGCAAACATCATACTCAGGGCTTTTTTTTAAGTGATATCTCACAACATGCCTACAGCACTGGTGAGCTCATGCAATAAATAAATAAATAAAATAAATGCCAGGTTTGGGACATAGATATTAAAAATGCAGAGGACTAAGTGTCATTGAACATATCTTTGTGAAGGGAGAGGGAAGATGAAGAATAATGTTTAGCTCTGGATGTCTGGTCTCTTTGACATACCCCTTGCTTTTGTGATGGTCCCTTGCAGCAGCACAAATTCCATAGTAACTGTATTGATGTAGTAATAAATACATGAGAAAAAGAGGAGAGGAGAAAACTAGAGAAACTTTAGGAATGTGGAAGATTGAGGGGAGAGTAAAGGAGGCCTTGAGTACAAGAGATTCAGGCTGGAGAGTTTCATTTTGAATAGAGGCTATAATGGTTCAAAGTGTTAGGCTCTGGCAGGTAACAAACAAATTCATTTGGACAAACACTTTGACAGATATTTCTGTATTCTTAAAATATCACCTTATTCTTTCAAATTTATGAGAGTCTCACCACAACTTCATTCTGAGCTGTGAGTTATCTAGTCAGCACTGGGTTAGTCCAGAAAAGATGTGCTACTGAATCACTTCAGAGGGCTGCAAGAAGAGGTGACAATTGAAAAAGAGATTAGAGAAACAAAATCTGACTTATGGATTTTCCCCTCTTAATTTATTTAAAAACCTTATTAATAATTAATTTATAAACTAAGCATTTAATTCTGAATTATTTATTTTAATTATGATTTAAAAAATCCTAAAAGTGATTCAGCAACCTGTACAAAACTCCCTGTGAATTCAGTCCAACTGTTGCCATTGAAGGAGTTGTGGTGGAATTCTGACTTCCCCAGTGTCATCTTGTGTGGACACAGATGCAGACTGGGATGAACTACTAGCTCAGTCAGACTTGCTGATGGTTCAGTGAAGAGCTAGTTTCTGGACCACAGAATTTTTCTAGATGTGCACGGACCCTATCAGCAGGAATTTTGAACCTCTTCTTCCATTTGTTTCCACAGTGATTTGCACATGGACGTTGCTGCCCAAGCACCACAAGCACCGAGGTGGACTCGGGGGCTCCTTTTGGAGCTGTTGACTCCAGTGAGAAAGCTCAGGTGGTTCATCTATTTATCTTTTCTTCAGACATTTTCTGATACACAGAGTCTCTGCAAACCATTTTTACTGGTTTGTGGAGCATGAAGTGGATTCACCCTGTATAGCATGATGCGGGGGAAGGTGGCACCATGGGTTGCACAGCCCCGCAGTTAGTGCTGCATCCATGGCAGTCATCTTCCAGTCAGCTGTAAAAAGTGCCCACATACGTGAGAGACACAAAGCAGTGTGCTCATCAGTTCTAGTATTTTTTAACTTATTTCTTCTACTGCTTTTTCTTTTTCTTTCTCTGACTGTCCAAGGCAAGAGCTTTCTGGGTAGAAAGCACCCCAGGCTTCAATGTTGTTGTTCACCACTCTGCACAATGTCTTGTATCCAAAGCTCTTTGCATCAGCAAAAAATAAGGTTATTGAACTGAAAGTCTTTATATGTAAAGAAAGAGCTAGTAAGAATTTAAAATGACATATTGAGCATCCTCAAAATCTTGGCTTTTTGGCCTGGCTTGCTTCCAGAGCTCCTGGAGGCAGTTTCACTCTTGCCTTGAGCTGATCCAAGCCTGACTGGCACCCTGAAAGACAGCCTTGTCCTCCACATATGACAGTGTGATTGTTACCACCTCAATCTTTGTGCCAGCTCCAGCTCTGGTTTGACAGGGTGATGAGTCTGTTTTGGGATCTAACACAAATGAAAATTAGCTTTTTTTCCCTTTTTTTTTTTTTTCCTGCATAGTTACTTTCTTTCAGAACCATGAAGTGCAGGGTCTCATGATCACCAGGATTGGCTGTCAGGAAGAATAAGGAATATGGTGTGCACANAAGTTTTACTCTCCTTCAGGACTGTTAGTATTTAGAAAGTGGCTTGCTGAAATCCAGAAGAAAGTGGATGTAATTCATGATTCACAACGATATTTTAGGACATTTTTTTCTGCAATATATATTCTGGATAATTTCCCTCTGTTGACAAACCTGAAATTGTACTGTTCTGATGGTCAAAAACCCCCTCAAATAATTGGAAATATAGGTTATATTTTCAATATGGAGAATAAAAGTGGCTACAAGGCCCAGTTTATCAGTGGGAAGCATATACATATACATATACATACTTCTTGGAAAAAACTCTTTAGAGAGTTTGAACCCTTCTTCTCTGCTGTAGTAAATTCCTACCTACCAAGCTGTCTGTAATGCCATCTCTGCTGACACATCTGCTGTTGTTTCTTATTATAAAGCATCCACCTGGGTCCACCAGGGTCCTGAAGTGCTACCAAGGTAAACTCAACCTTGTGTCTGGTAGTCAAGCCAGGTTCTCCTTGGGTCTTGTTTTGCTGTCAGCAATAAAGGTTCCAGAGGCTACACTCTGGGTTCAGCTGTAGTCAACTTGTTTTCTTCATGGGAACTACAAGGTATAACTGCAAGCAGAATCTGACTTTGTAATTGCAGCATAAATTCTGTTTATGTTGCACAAAATGGAACAGGATTGAGAGTCGTCTCTCTTAACTGCATTGGAGCAGCAGGATAACAGGAACAAAAAGCAATAAAAAAAAATTTAGTTACTGAAGTAATCAGATGACTGCGACTATATTCAGTAAGTGGAACTGTTCAGTAAGAAATTGCCATATTTGTCTGTTTGCTTTTAGAGGCAGAAACACTTAATTTTTTTCCACTTATAAAGAGTTTCTCTAATGTCTTTTGAACTATGTGGAGGGTTACATGCTGTTGTGTTGCAAGAAAGAGTACATGGTTTGTTAACATCAGACCCTAATGGGAAAAGCAATAAAACAAGTTAATTGCTTTTTCAGAAGGCTGAAAAATTCAGAAACTTTTTTAGTGCACATGCACATAACACTCACCTATGCTGCAGCAAGTCTTGGCTTTTCAGATAAGAAGAAAAAAAAATATTTATTAGTTAATATTCTTGTAAGTCACAACCAGCAGAGAACACATATGTTTGAGCAGCTACACCTGGCAGTGAACTCTTTTTGTCCCCTTGCTTTTGTAATGAATGTGCCATTGCCTGACACAAATTCTTCTGTCACATTGTCTGCCTCTAAGGGCACAAAACATTGTGAGGAATCTGTAAAAACTCTGCAAGTTAAACCCCTAGGAAGCATACAGTCTTCCGACTGTTCTTGCATCTGTATTGTCTGTTTGATAGCTGTTCAGACAGGCAAATAGCGACAGCATGTGCCAGCTCGCTCTCATTTCTATTTTGGTTCTGCACCAGTGTGTCTGTGGGCTTCAGTAGAGTCTCTACATATTTGCACTTGTTGGAGATCAGAATTAGGACTGCTGTTGCAGATGACCTTAAAAGTGTGATTACTTAAGTCTAAATCTCTGGCAATGAGAGGCAGACCCTCTCTGAATTGGTTCATTTGTTTAAATCAAATTTGGTAATGGTGGAAAGTCACTGCTTTTTGATAGCTACTCATCATTTTCCTTTAAATTAGATGACAATTTCAGCTATTTTCTGCCCTCTTTGAGTTGAAGAGTACAGACATCTTGGGGAATGGCAATGTTGTGAGATGTATATGTACGTGTATATGTATATGTATACGTATACACAAAGTTATTGGGCCAATACTGAGGGAAAAATTGATCTAATTATACCCACAGGAACATATATGGAATTTCCTGGGTGCTAATCCTGCCAGCTGCAGTTACCTCTGGATGTAAAACATAACCTCTGTCCATCCAGTAGTTTCCCAGAATGGTAAAGGACTTTGGTGACAGTTACCCTTCACTCCTGGGTTTTTCTTTCAGAATAAGACTAGCTGGACTTTTGGGTAGGCAAATGCTGGGCTGTTAGCAGGGACAAACTTGAAGAAAGCTGCATCAACCAGATAAACTCTAGAGGTCCCCTCCAACCTCAACCAGTGTGTGATTCTGTGAACTAAATTGCCTCTATTCTAAATGGAACGAAGATCACCCTTTAGGGCTATTTTGTTTGCACAGGATGAGGTTCCAGGATCTTAGCAGAAACCAGGCCACCTTCTAATCATGATGTGAAAGGCAAAATCTGAAGTCTTTAGATAAGCACTTGGATAAGCTTGCTGGTCTTCAGTGTATTGAGCTTTCAACTCCAGAATGTATAATGCACTTGCTGAAATCAGAAGATATTCAGCTTCCTCAGGAACCTTGAGGATTATAAATGGGTTTTTGATGGACTCTCCATCTAAATGTTAAATAAATAGGAATTTAAATACACCTGGTTTTGAAGAACACAGTGTTGTTTAGGGTTTTTTTGCATTATCTGATGGCCTTCAACAGAATTACAGCTGATCTTCTGGTGAAAAGTGATCTCTGCAAACATCATAAATAAAAGTCAGGAAACAAATGCTAGGAAAAAGGTTTTCAACATGTAAGTAATGCAGGGATGTCAAAAAAATTTGTATTTTTTATCTTTGAATACATAAATTTATGCATTTATACATGAATGTGCATGAATAAAGGTAATATTTTGAATATATCTGAATCTATGCATTTTTATAGGTCTGTTAAAGGTATGTATGCTAGATAGCATGTAGCTCCACCTGATGTACAAAGCTTTCACAGGCACTTGGATTACTAAGACTCCAAACAAGATCTATTTAGTAGGATTTTGCTGGATTTGGTGTAACATTTTAGTTACATTTCAGTTCTGTGCTCACTTAAAAGTTCTGTTGGCTTCAAAATTTGATGCCACTTCAGGTCATGTTTCTACAAGCATTTTTACAACTTCTAAAAGGTTGGTTATGCTTTTTTCCTCTTCTGAATGTTAAACATGAGGGTTTTACTGTTATCTTGTGCATTGTTCTAATAACAGCCAAAAATGAAAAACCTTTCTTTGATGTGTTGATAATTCACATGAAAGAATATGAGGGTTTTTTTTTTTTGTAAAAAACACTGTTCCTGAGTTCTTTACTGAACATAATCAGAAATTATTTTCCAATCGTGACACTTGAATTATTTCTCATCCTCTCCACAATGCAAAATCTTCCACTCAGTATTTATTCATTTTCCCTCAAAAGTTGATTTAAAGATCTTTTCTTGAAGAATGCAAAAGAAGTCTTTTTTTATCTGTTCAGAAAACTGGCTGCAGAAAATATAGTAACAAAATAATTCACACCCAGTCTTTAGAAAGTCTATTTTAAATTATTATTTTATGAACTAGAAACAGCTTTTCATTTACCTTAAAAATATTCAAACCCAGGAGGTTTATAAACTAGAAGAAAACTACTTTCTTCCTAAAATTGCCTGTCTGACGATATTATTAACATATGAGGACAGGGTATCATAACAGCAATTTATTTATTTATTTATTTTAAATGTTGTGTGAATTAATTTTGAAAGAAGCTTATAAACATGACTCTGGCTGATTGTTTTCTTAATTCATTTTTCAGAGCGCTTATTTTAGTTGTGTCTGAAACTTGTAAATATTTGGGAAGAGCAATCTTTCTTCTCTCTCAGAGGCAAATACTAAATTCCTTTTGCTTAAGGTACGTGCTGACTGTAGAAAATATTAAGTCTGAGATGAACTTCTCTCCATTTTATTTTGTTTATGTGGAGAAAAATAATATGCTCTCCCAAGGCTGAAACCATCACTAAAAGAGAGAAAAAGAGGTAGAGATAATTAAAAAAAGAATTAAATCAAATCATAGTAAAATAGAGACCTTTTAAATACCTACAAAATTGGTAACTTTCCAAAATTCACACAAAGATAAAGTCTAATAAAATACACTGCTGTCTTTCTTCTAGAATGTAATGGCCTTCGAATATTCAACATATAGGTAGGTATTGACAAAATATTACAATAATTTACAAATTCAATATTGCTTCTATGAAAGAAAGAGAGAAAAAATGTTATTATTCTGTACATTAGAGGTATGACACATAGATAATTCTATCAAAAAAAAAAAATTTATCCATACCTTAAATATCTGTTGCTGTAGAGAATAGAAGATGATTGCACCAGAGCTCATTTCAGCAGCCTTTCAGAGTTTCTTTTGAGTTACAAAGAAGATGCATTTTTGCTATTCACTGGATAAAGACAGTATTTACTAAGTTGTAATGTTTCTAATGTGTTGTTGTATAAGTGCAGCACAGTGTAAGAAGACTCTCCATTTGTCATCAGATCTAAGTCCTGTAAACTATGGAAGATGGTGCTATAGTTGCCATCTTGAACACTTTTCCTAATGTCCCGCGTATTGGTTAAGTGAGTCACATGTGCATTTGGGGCTGTAGCAGTCTGATGAAAGGCTCTAGCCTATAAAGAATATTGGTCTCTGAGGTGGGAGCTGCACGTGGGATTTGGCTCTACTTTACTCCTATTAGTCCAAATTTACAAGGTTACAAATGTGTCTTCAACCATGCATACTCTTTCCTTTTGCAAGGTCTAAAATTGAACCTACATAAGTTAGAGGTGCAGTACTAAGTTAATCTCTGCGTTTCTGCTAATTCTCTAGTTCAGGAAAGCAAGTAACTCTTTCTGGCTTTCAGTCATGTAAGGTGTCACTTAAACACTTGATTAGTCTTAACATCTATTTAAGACCCAGTGACTTCAAGCTGAAGTCTTAAGCACATGATTAAACACTTTCCTGATTAGGAATGCTTATATGATTCAGAGCCTAAGAGCAATGGGTTCAGGACACAAGGATTTGGTTAATAATAGGTAGTTTCCTTTACACTAGTGTAAAAAATTAGGAGAGGAGAAAAAATTAGTTCTAAATGAGAGTACTTAATCAGGATCCTGACAGACCTCAGCTGAGCCTTTCACAAAAGCCCATCTCTTTTTAAGAATAGTAATAGTCTGCATTTATGAAATATTAAAGCAGTTTTGGAAAAAATAACTAAGTCTGCCATTTTGAGGGGGGAGCAACTCTGCAAATCCATCATCCTTGTTTTCATGTTAAGGTGATCTGGATAAAACCAGGAAAAATAAGGAGCTATGGGCATCAGAGAAGTTCAGTAGGTTATTCTTTAAGGGGAGATAGGGACAGCAGTGATACTATTGGCAAAGCTGAACAACAAGCTAGTAGCATAAAAGCTTTGGTTGCAAAAAGCACCTATGTAATTTTTCCTGAAAATTTTTCTTAGTACATGTGTCTTCAGCTTCAGGCATGGTTACTGTCTTGAGAGGAAAATGTCTAACATAGAACTGGATACCCTAACCCTATCGACCGTGGCACTAGTAACAAGACCCAGGCAGGTAAGGAAATTTTACTGTTACAGATTTTTATTAGTATTATATAATGTCAGCAATGTAAAGAGTAGAGCCTTGACTTAGTTTCCTGTGTGCAGTTTTTTGGATGTGGAAGTTATTCTGGTCGATCTCCTGTTGCCTGTCCAAAACAGTAAGGTTCTACCACAGGTCTAGTCAGTTTTATGACCCTAATGTGGAAGCTCTGAGCATCTAGGACCATCACAGATTCTCCCTAAACCACCTCTCCTCTTACTTCTGCTGAACACAAATTAACAGATTAGATAGAGCATTAGTCTGTAAGTCAGTCTTTATACCTATATGATCCTCTGAAGCCTTTGCGTTGTATGCGGAAGAACACAAGGTGTTCAGGCTAAATTAGTTTCATAGGCTTCTTAATTGGGAAAGGGTGAAGAAGCATCTCCTTTTCAGATATACCCCATTACTTTATAGATTCCTGTAAAGATGGCATGTTTTCTGCTCTGGAAGAGCAGGGCCTCTTGTCATAGGGTAAGGGTAACAATTTTAGACTAAAAAAATGTTGATTTAGAGTATATGTAAGGAATAAATTTTTTTACAGTAAGCGTGATAAAAGACTGGTACAGGTTTCCCAGAGAGGTGATAGATGCCCCATTGCTGGAAACATTCAAGGTGAGGTTGAATGGGGCTCTGAGAAACCTGATCTAGCATCACAGAAACACAGAATAGTTTAGGATGTAAAAGACTTAAGATCAAGTCCAAATGTAAACCTAACAGTATCAACTCCATTACTAAATCATGAGCCTAAGTTCCATGTCTACACATCTTTTAAATGCCTCCAGGGATGGTGACTGCACCACTTTCCTGGGTGACCTGATCCAGTACTTGACTACATGAAGTAATATTTACTAATATTTACCTTAAACTTTCCTTGGTGCAACTTGAGGACATTTTCTCTCATTCTATACCTTGTTACCTGAAGCTATATCAGTTTTTTACAGTAGAGGAGCTAATACTTATTGAATTTCTTCAATTTTAATTTAATAAGTTTGTAGGTTGTTATTTTCTATAAGAAAGGAAGCCTTTTCTGGTGGGAATTTGGAGTTTAAATCATTAAACAAAACAAAAGAGGAAGGGAGCAATTAGCATAGAGTAAAATATGCTGGACAAAGTTAGGGTGCAGCCAAGATTTTTACCTCTGCAGTTTTATTCAACACATCACTTGTAAATATTTCTGTCATATAAAGTAAAATTATAAAATCCATATACTCCACCCCCACAAAATTTTACAATTACATAACCAAAGTTATTAATGAATCTGCAAGGAAAGTTTTGAATAAGCAAATGACAGATGCAGCTATTTGAAGTTTTTTTAAGTCCTGTGGTTTATTTTTGAAATTGTTCTTGGCACTGTAAAGTATTTCTGAAGATTGTGAAGGGGTTTAAAATAAGAGAATCAGGCATATCTGCTGATATTTTCCTAATTTAAATTGGGCATTAATCTTGTGATTGGAACCCTATCATCTGATGTACAAACAACAGGTGGTGAGAAATAGCAAGTTCTTCAATTAGAATAACATCTCTCTTCCCTTCTCTACATATTCTCTTCTCAAGATATTCTTGAGCAGTCAATTAAGTCTGTGAGCTAAAATAGCATAAGAATTATGCAACAGAACAGAGAAATGCTCCATCTAGACTGGCATTCTGTCTCTGATGGTGGTGCAGATGACTGCATCATTCAGACATTCATGAGAGGCAGAAAGGTCTGACTATCATGGAAGATTTACAGAACCAGAGACTGTATTGATTCTTACTGCTGAGCTGTTCTAGCAAAACTGATTTTTAATCCCAGTATGAAGGTGTATTTATTGGTTTTTAAATAGAATGTTCCAGTGTTAATGAACTCATCAATATAAAAATATATTGACTCTTGTGCAATCAGTTGGTTTTATTAAGCAGGAATTTGTCTCTCCTTAAATCTATTATATTTCCTATATATATATCAGCATGAATGAATACACTAAGCAGCAACCTCTACAACTTCATTGGAAGACATATATTGTTGTTGGAGCACCTACACATAATTTAATTACATGCAAGTTAGCAGAGTAAACAAAAACAGTGAAATGCTGCTTTGTTTCTTTTTTCAGTTCTTTAAACTATCTTTAATGAAGTCTAGCAAATCATTGACTACTCTGAATCTGATGTACTTACTGCTTTGCAAGCGTTGCAAACAGTCATGAAATTCAAATGTTTCTTGATTTCAGTAGGGTTTTACTACGTAATTTCTCTGACATTAGTTACAGAAAAAAGCAAAAAACCTCACTTGCAGTAAGTCTGAAAAACTGCATGGCATCAAAGTTGGTTTGATTTAAACATATGCAGGGATTGTAGATGAATAATTCAGAAGTGTCCTTAATGTGTCTGTTAATTTTTCATTAGCAGTTGAAAAATGTCTATCAAATCAAGCTTCTCCTACATCCTGTTATAAAGTATTACATTGTAGGTCATGATGTACCATATCACGAAGGTGTTACGTCTGATTACAATGAATGCTTATGATTATCTATGGTGAACTAGGATATGAAATGCTTGTCTCAGAGATGTCTTTTCCTAGACCTGATTTTCCCCATGGAAAACTGTGCTGAAAACAGGGATGTCTTGTCAGCAAGAAATAAAGACCTTTCTTGTTGAAACACTGGAACCATTCTTTTGCTTTTAAAACTGCTGTAGCCTAAAAATACACTAGCTTCTTTTGTGAAACTGATTTTTTAGCCTGATGGTTTCAGTTTCTCATAAGAAAAGCAATATTATCTAAAGAAACATTTAATTATATTATGTTGCATAAATATATTATATTGTATATTTATATGCATCACTATATATAATTATTTATAATATCTAAAGAAACCTCTTTTGAATGTGTGATTTTCCATTATAATATTATTCAATATAATAAAAATGTAAACAATGACACACATGAATGTAATATTCTCATTTAACTAAAAATATAACTTTAATAGTGGTCCATAATCTTCCTTTGTGTAGCTGTTTCCCTCAAATAAATACCATCCATCTGAAAGTTATTATTTTCTTTCTTTTATTTATGCTCATAAGATATCAAAAGTAGTTTTTTATTCTTGCCTACAGTTCACTTATTTCTTAGTAAGTTCTTATGTAGCTTTTTGTTACAAAAACAATCATTACCTCTTCTAATTTTCAGTGTCTTAGTGGTTGTTAAAAAAAATTACATTGAACTATTTATAAATGAACATTAATCAGACCTTGGGGATTTATGTTTGTAGTCGTGAGATGTGTATGTGTGCATGAACACAGGTGCACATGTGAATGAAAGCCAACTGACATGCCTAGAAAGTCAAATATCAAATAAATGTATGAAAATTTTGAAAAAATCTATTTCTATATAATTTTTTTGCTTTCACTTTAATTTTCCAAGGAATTAGCTAGAAAGTACCGCCTGGAATTTTATATGCAGATTTCTGTTGTATGATGAAATATAAAGCCAGTTTTTGAACTAATTTGCGTTACTGTAGTCACAGGCAGGGATGGGTAAAGCTGTGATATTCAGGGAAAATAAAGGAAACCACAGGTGGTTCAGCACCTTCTGCTACAGAGTATTTGCTGCACTGAGCACTATTAAAAAAAAGCTATTACAGCCCTTATATCTTCCCATGGTAAATATTCTTCTGAATCAAAATAGCTGTGGTAAGTCTCTTTAAATGAGTGTTTGATTGATTGCTTATTTAGTCTGAAACAGAAAAGGCAATCCTTGCTCCACTCATTAGAAAGGACCAAAAGCCTTTTCTTTCAAGCTAGAAAAAGAAGTATTTCCCTCTGGTTTTGGATGGAAAGAGAGGTCCTGCACTTCCATGTGCTTTGATTTCTACTAATTTTTCTTTAAACCACTTTTCACAAACATAAATCATTGCTCAGCGCTGGCCTTTCAGCAAGTCAAAGACGGCATAGCTCCACTAACAGCAATAGACTAAGCTGATTTGCACCAGCTCAGAATATAGACAAAAAGGCAAAAAAAATCAATAGTCAATCAGACCCTTTATTATTTTTTAATCTGTGATGTCAGTCATGTGTTACAAGACAATGTCTGATTATTTCTTTTCTAAGATCAAGCTTCAATATGGACATTCAGTTCAGCATCAAAAGTTGATGTGAGAGGCCTTGAGGTCCTTCACCTCAACCTTTCTGAAGCACAAGTTTAATTGAAAGGGAGCAGTGCTAACCTTCTTTCATGTGCTTCATTTTACATGGCTATGCTTTGTTCTCTTTTATTGAGATGTCAAATTGAGTACATCTGGAGATTTCCCCATGTGGTACTTTCAAAGCATATGATTTAAACTTCTTCATTTTTCACCTGAGATGAAACATTTTCAATTCTCCTGTCTACTGTAACTAAAATTTCCTAAAGCCTGTCAAACTTCATGTGAAGATCCAAGCTTCTACAAACCACAGATTTAAGTTCAAAAAGATAGACTCTGTGGTGCTGCTGAAATTGAAGGATATCTTTTTCCAGGAGTTGAGGCCATTCTGGGCTTGAAGAAACCCATTTAAGACAAAGCATCACTAAGCAAACCATAGGGGGAAATCTACCTTGTACTGTTCTCTCCTCAGTCATCCTTCTTTTCTGAGTTGTCTTTTGTCTCAATTGAATACAGGCCAGCTACAAGGGACAGTAGCTCATCTTGTAGAATTTTAGAATTCCAGTAGAAGCAATGGTGCGTATAAAGTGCACAAAGTTATAGAGGAAATATATTTTTGTGGGAATTACATTAAAAATGTGAAACAGAAGCCTTAATGAAAAAGATGAATCACTGCACTGCCCACTCCTGGTTTCTGCACCATAATTGGTAGCAATAATAAATATATTAGGAATGTAAATGTCGATTATTTAGATAACTTCAGGTAATTGGGAATAAAGAGAAGGCCATCATGAAAATAAAGACTGACATCTCCCCTGTGTTGGACCACATCCTTATAGAAGTACTGAAGTCAGAGAGCACATGCTGTAGTGCCTGACCTCCTTGTTTTATCCTTTAGAAAATGCTTCCTCAAAAAATCTTCAAGAGTAGATGCATCATTCCCAGTAAAGGGTGATATTAGAGGAAGTGAGGTCTTCAGGGTTATTCCTTCCATTTGAATATCAGATAAGGCGGTTTCAATAGTGATATCAATAGGGATCAAAGGAGTAGGTGAAAAAGGTCATGTGGGTGGGTGTGGTTTCATTTAATTCATACTAAAGGAAATTATAGTGATGTGATTGGAATTTCAAAGGCCAATACAAGCTTATTGAATCAATTCCATTAAGTTTTGGTTTTGAAGAGCACAGAGCCTGTGCCTGAGAATATACAATGAAGCCATAGTGTTGGAAAAAGCTAAACTAATGGTAAGAATATAATCTTTACCTTAATAAAAAATATTTGGGCTTGACTACTTCAGGAAGACAAAAAAAGGAAATTATCCTCTGCTTTTTGTTTTTTTTTGAGATAGACATGGAACTGGACATTGAATGACCTGGTTGCCAGTAACAGTGTGGAAATACAGCAGACTAGGTTTATATCACATAGAATGCAGCACCTGGGTTTTGCTGGTGAATTTATGT
This sequence comes from Piaya cayana, assembly GCA_013389865.1. Classification (NCBI taxonomy): domain Eukaryota; kingdom Metazoa; phylum Chordata; class Aves; order Cuculiformes; family Coccyzidae; genus Piaya; species Piaya cayana. Next base: position 48,950 of record WAAB01009519.1, read on the forward strand.
ATATGCTGAAAAGACAGGTGCCCAAAGAAGACAGAGAAGGTTGAAGGGTTGACTGCTTCTAATGGCTATTGAAGGTCAGTGAGAAGGATTTCAAAGGGATAAAATTTGAGATGCAAACTGGAAATACGGGCTTGAAACCATTGAAATATATATAGTTTAGAAGCCATAATTTCTGTGATAGACGTAAGTAGTGCTCATGTAGTTTATCAGCTCATAGACTTAACAACAGAGCAACATTTTTTAGGTTTGGTAAAATGTGGAAATTTGTTAACATCACTGTAAAAATAAGGATGAGAATATTTAACAGTGAATTTTGCAGTGTGCCATGTGTTGTGGAAACAGATTGTGAGCTGAAAGAATGCTTACAAGCCACTGAAATAGTTTCATCTTTGACAAAAAGATCACAAAAGTGTTCCCTATACTGGAACCCCTTAAACTGTGATGTGGCATGAAATGACACATCAAAGATCTGTTTGAAATTGGTGACTTGATGAACTGATAGAAAAATAGCATTCAAGAATTTGATCACATTTCTGTAAGAAAGGGGTGGTACATGATGCGTTGACTCAAGATCCCAGATGCCTTTGCCATCCTGTTGTAAGTCTTGGCAGAGAAGTTCTGTCTGTCCAATGAATTCCTTATGTCCTGAGATGGCACTTACAGCTCAACAGGATGATATCTGTACCTAGCAGGTCCATGGGTTTTATTTCATGTAACAAGAAGGTCTTGTTGGTTATAGTGCATGACCACTAAAAAGCGAGCTACGAGAGGTCATCTCTCTCTACATCTCCACCTCAAATTTTTGGAGGGTATAAGCAGCTATGTGTCTAGTTCTAACCTTTACAAATCAGAAAAAAAATTTACATCTCAGGCACTCTGTTGCTTTTTGCTGTATTTTTCTGCATACGCAAAAATTCTTTCACTACCTTTCTGAACAATTTATCTCAGAAAATGACAAAAATATCCCCCTTGTAAGTTAATATATCACAGCAACTTTACTATCCAGTTATTTTTAAAGTTCTTTCACTTGCTTGATTTTACAATTCCCTGAAACTAATTTTTTGAATGCAATGTTTTGGGGTTTTTTAAGTTTTCCTTTACTTTTTTTAAATATTAACAACTTGTTTTTAATGAAGTTATTTGACTATATTTTATACTAGTGTCCGTGAAGCATTTAGGCAGAAACTTTAGGCAGAATTGAAATCCCAATGAAAAATGCTGGCTTGTTTTTTTTCTAAAAGTCATAAGTTCAGTTCTGCCTTCCACTACTTATTTGTTTTCATTTTGATGGGATCTTACATACACTTAGTATTTTTCTGAAATGTAGTGGAAACAAGAATTCAAGTAGTGTCACCCAGTCTACTGCAATTGAGTTTAATACTCCTGTACTCTGATTCTTTAGTCAAAACCAAATCTACATACAGCTAAAAGTCTGTAAACTTCTTCTCTTTCTAGCTAGAAGAGAGCTCTTAGTAGAGTCTGAGCTTCTATTTATGCTGCAACTTGCAACTTCACACTAATAAGTCATACACAAAGGAAATGCCATATTGAATGAAAGCAGAGTATTTCTCTGTAATTGCTTTAGAATTGTGAGCCTGGCTGGATGAAATGCTCTCCCTGATATAAAGGGTCCACTTACCAAAGCTGTGTTTGACTTCTGAACACTTCAGATCTGGGCACCTTCCCATTCTTATTTATCCCACTATAAAGAAAGAAGCTGCTTGGATTTATTTTTCCCTCCTGTTCAATAGGGTAGGATTTATTACAACATCTCATGTTAAAAATGGAGACTATGAAGACCTGGGATGACTTTGTTCTCCAGGGACAGAAAAGATGTTGTTTTCATTTGGACACTGCCACTGCCTTCCTCCAAGACATTAAGCAATCTTTTGTGTCTTCACTAAAAAATGGTACTTATTTAATACTCATTTGATAATGATTCATAGCTGGAAGATGGGGATGGAAAGCAATTTTGGGCCACTGATGACAAGAATGACATTGAGGTGGTAGAGCATGTGCAAATGAGGGCAATGGAGTTGGTGAAGGTTCTGGAACAAAAGTCTTACGAGGAGTGGCTGAGGGAACTGGAATTGTTTAACCTGGAGAAGAGGAACCTAAGGGTAGATATTATTGCTCTCCGCAACTACCTGAAAGGAGTTTGTAGTGAGGTGGGTGCTGGACTTTCCTCCCAAGTAACAAACAATATGACAAGAGGAGATGGCCTCAAGTTAGGCCAGGGGAGATTTAGATTGGATATTAGAAAAAATTCTTTGCTGAAATAGTGGTGAAGCTTTGGACCAAGCTGCTCAGGGAAGTGGTGGAGTCTCCTTTCCTGGGGGTGTTCAAAAACATATAGATGTGGCAGTTCATGACAGGGTGCAGTAGGCATTGTGGTGTTGGTCTGACGATTGGACTTGCTGGTCTTAGAGGTCTTTTCCAACTTTAATGATATAATGGTTTTATGATCCTATAGTCATTCTTTTAAGAGTTCTTAAGTTATACTTGTGGATTGTTGGTCTAGTTTTGTAACTGCTGTGCTGATTTTGTGAGGAGTTTTAGATCAATGGTTTTGATCAAATNGTAACAAACAATATGACAAGAGGAGATGGCCTCAAGTTAGGCCAGGGGAGATTTAGATTGGATATTAGAAAAAATTCTTTGCTGAAATAGTGGTGAAGCTTTGGACCAAGCTGCTCAGGGAAGTGGTGGAGTCTCCTTTCCTGGGGGTGTTCAAAAACATATAGATGTGGCAGTTCATGACAGGGTGCAGTAGGCATTGTGGTGTTGGTCTGACGATTGGACTTGCTGGTCTTAGAGGTCTTTTCCAACTTTAATGATATAATGGTTTTATGATCCTATAGTCATTCTTTTAAGAGTTCTTAAGTTATACTTGTGGATTGTTGGTCTAGCTTTGTAACTGCTGTGCTGATTTTGTGAGGAGTTTTAGATCAATGGTTTTGATCAAATGCAATTTTGTAAAAATCCATTAAGGTTAAATATAGCAAAGGGATTGTTGTTGACCTGCTGAAGGGAAACACGAATCAATAAAAGGTGCTCAACACCTAATAGGGAAGAAATGGGATGACTCTGCTAACTTAATATTTGCAAAAAATTCCTGGAGGAAATTGGATTCTCAGCATTTTGGAAATCAAGACCTGCATACGTTTCCTAACTGTAAATTTAGGAATCTAGTTTTGGGATTCTGTTTGTTTGCAAAATTTCTGCTAAAACTTTGGTTTGAAGCTGGCACACTAGCGTGGAGCTTCGATGCTAGCATGTAAAAGACCCATCATCCCTGGATTGCAAAATCTTCTTATTTAAAGCACAGCACTCAAACAACAGCATAAACACCCCCGTCTTGGCAACAAACCAAGACTGATGTGCAAATGAACTGTATTCTTAGTGTCTCTCTGCACCCACTGCAGAGTGGATGCTTGTCTAGCATGGCACATGCTGTGGCCCCTCCCTGCTCAGCTGATGGTCTAAAGAGCTCTAGGCCTCTCTCAATATCACAAATTTCCAAAGTCATCAAGTTCACCTCTGGATTGCAGAGAGAAGGAAGAGATAAGCAGTTATGTCTCTGCTGTTTCTATTTCAAAGAGCCTCTGGAGATAGATTTAAGCTGGTAGCTGTAAACTACCTTTGCTTTCATCCACCTACTGCTCACTTTATTAATTTTTATATGTTTACCATCAGCTCTCACAGTTGGTACCTGTTTTTAAGGATAAGCTTTTGGTTCTTTTCTCTGTTCTTTTGCCTTGTAGATGACTCCTTATTAATAAATTCCTCGATAATATGACTTTACAAAGACACGTTTACTATTACCATTTATAATGTCACACTGAAAAGACATTTCTGTCTGTTTTTGTAGCTCCTTGAAGTCCCATATGCCATTCTACAGGAGAAATTTTTGTGTTGAAAAGAATCAGTGTTCAGTGAGAAAGTGTTTCTCGAGCCCTATTTTAAATCTGAAGGGTCATCCTAATTCAGTTAACAGTATTCAGGAAAGAATAGGGACCCAGGAAGGAATATATACAACAAAATAATATGCTTTAGTCAGAAAATACATAGATATGAGTTAGAAACATAGATTTTTCTTTCTTTGTACTGAAGACTACGAGTCTCAGGGGATACCACAGGTAGCTGAGGAACATATTACATACAGGTGACATAGGTTACTGACAAGTACTTTTAATCAGCCATTTCTCATGATAGATGAGTGAACTTAGTCTGTCTGCCCAGCCAGAATGAAATACTGTGTGAATACTGGTAGGATTTAAAAGCTGCACAAAGAAGTTTTAAGTCCAGCTATTTTGAATTTTCCATATGTTTCTTAAAATCTTGTTTGTTTGAAGTGGAAACTGTCATCAGGTCTATTCTTACACCTGACAGTCTGCTTTGCTTCCCTTGTCTGCTCCATTTTGTCCATCTCTGTCCATGCTGTTCTGTCTATTGTTTGTTTGCAGAAGAATGATTGTGTTCAGAAAGAGGCAAACATGAGAATCCCAAATATTTTTCAGTGCAATAACTCACAAAGATGATCCTATTTTTTGCCTTCTCTGTTCCTGTCTTTTTTTGACTGTTAGACCAACCAGGTTTTCTTAGAATAATTTGGCTAACTTAGTAACTGTTGGGTTTAAAAAAGTTTTAAAAAATTCACAAAAGCATGTGCAAAACTTCAGTTTTCAAGTCCTCTTATATTTAATTTTTATTTTGTATGTACTCGTCTTAGAAATGACATCTCACTTTCTAAAGCTGAGGCACATCACAAGTGTGAAGGAGGAGTTTTGTGTTGCTCTTGTCCAGCATACCTTTGTAAAAGCAATTTGCCTTTCTTGGATAGAGACCTTCCATTTCCAGAGGTGTCAAATTTCTACTTTTTATGGTCTTATGAAAGTCAGAAAGTAATCTCTCAGCTGGAGAATTGCTAATCCAGAGGGGATAGCTTAGTGATCTAAACATCCAGGATCAAATTAAGCCTTAGTGCAAGAGAAAGTAACTTGTCTGACTTCAGTGGAACTGTGCTCATTTACATCAGAGATGAATTTGTCCTGCAAGACAGCATGAACATAGATTCCAATCCCAGCATCCAGGGAGAAGTTAAGAGTTATCAATCCAGCAGTATGAGAGAATATTTCTCATGAATGCTAGGATAGGAAGGGCTATCATGAATAAAAGTGGAATCCTTATTTTCCTGATAGACACAGTACACCTAGAAATGAGGAAGGCTTAGCAAGTTTTATCAAATATACGGCATATCACACAGGGAAAAACCCATTTAGAAATTAAAGCAATCTTTATGCAGATGGAATAATTGCACATCCGGTAGCCTAGTACATAAGGCAGCTGACTGGAGAAGTGATTACATTTGACCGTAGACGTGTTTTCATTTGACTGTCAGAATCTATTTGTGTTGCTGAAATTACAGACATCAGAAAGCTTCTGAAAGACTTAAAATCTAGGTATGGCTATTCATATTAGTCTTCCCCAGTGTATTATTGTCACATATGTAAGTCTTTGCAATCTCATCTATGGCAGCTATAATAGAGGTCAGGAGAGAGGCATTGCTTTATAAAAAAAGGGATGACATAATCCTAATCTACATGTATTGGAAATTATACCAGTACTGCTGAATAATGGTTGGTTGCTCCTGAGGATTGTTGCTGTTTGTAGCCTTAGAGAGAAGATAATGAAACAATCGTCCCCTGGCATAATGGGATCCATTGTACTTTGCATAACTCAACATCACCTGGCTCAAACTGTGGAGCAAAGGGTGTCTGCTTGCTTCCAGAAGATTCAATACTCACAAAAGGTCCATTTCAGGTGTCTGTGTGCATGTTTAAACTGCAGAACTTCACCATGGAAAACACTGCAGCTCACTACATTCATGCTATGTAGGAAGGGGAAAAGAGGCAGTTTGCTGTGAATCTGTTTAAACAGAGCTTCTGCTTCAGGGTCATGGTCTAACCTTTTGCTTTGGGCTTCCTGGAGTCTCACACTTGTCTGTTTACAGCTGATATTTTGCATTGTTAAGTGTCTGGTTTTCTTCAGGGGTGTCTACATTTCAGTGGCATGTGAAGTGATCCTGACAATATGGGTCTAATATATACAGACACTTGTAATCAGAACTAGAGTGTCAGAGTTTGGTGGGCTCATCCAAAGTTATGCTGTGCTTAATACAAAGGAAATTGTTTCCTCTAACATATACCAGAAGGATATATTTTCCTAACTTTTGCCCTTTCAGGTATTTGATTGGAATATTTATGCTTATAGTTTATGAGATTAAATAATACACTAATCTATCTGGTTGTATAGAACAATAGTCATGATTGGATCCAATTGGAAACTATGTTCTTTTAGAATTAGCACTTCTCACTGCTGCAGCTAAAGGACAAACAAGAAGTTTGCATCCTTTGAACCATCATTGTGAGTTTGCTCACTCTCTTACTTTTGCTGATCCTTTTGCCAATTTTACTTAAGGGACCACTTGAAAAATATTTTCAAGACCAGTGAGTGATCGTTGCATAGCAACTGTGGTAGACTCGGGTTTAAACAGAAAAGATTGTCAATATTGTCTGCTTTATGTTATCTGTATTGAGCAACACAGAGTATTTTCAGGTGGAATAATTGTAAAGTAATTGTATTAAGCAATTGCACTGTCTGTAGTACGCAGTGTGAAAGGGATCAGAGGACAGATTTTTTGCAACTGTTCTATATTAGTTGTTCAGGCCAAATAAAAAAATACATTTGGATATGTATGTTTGGCATCTTTTGACTTGATCCGTTTATGCACTACTCAGGCCTAAATTTAAGGATTGACATGCATCTTCTGACAGCTCTGAGTATACAACATGGTATACACAACACAGGTGATGAAAGTAGTGAAAGAATCTAGATGTACCAGGGTAAAATTAACAGCTGATAGATTGGAAATATGTAGGAAAAAACATAGATAGTGACACACATCTTTTTATATTTTTCAGGCAACACCAATTTGTACAACATTGTTGATCTGCTTGAGGGAAGAAAGGATCTGGACTGTCTGGATTGATGGGCTTCTATGAAGTGCGAAAAGGTTAAGTGACAGGTCATACCCTTAGGCCACAACAGTGCAAGGCAATGCTACATGGCATTGGAGAAGAGTGATTGGAAAGCTGCCTGGTGGCGAAGGACCTGGGGGCGTTGGTTGACAGCCAGCTGAACACGAACCAGTGTGTTCCCAAGTGGCCAAGACAGCAAACGGTAGCATCCTGGCTTATATCAGAAAATTGTGGATGGCATGAGCAGGGAAGTGATTGTCCCCTTGTACTTGGCATTAGTGAGGCTGCAACTTGAATACTGTGTTCAGTTTTGGGCCTCCTGTGACAAGACGGATATTGAGGTGGTGGAGTGTGTGCAAAGAAGGGCAACAAAGCTGGTGAAAGGTCTGGAGCACAAGTCTTATGAAGAATGACTGAGGGCACTGGGGTTGTTTATTCTGGAGAAAAGGAGGCTGAGGTGAGATCTTATCATTCTCTACAACTATCAAGGTTGTATTGGAGTGGGTGTTGGTCTCCTTTCCCAAGTTACAAGTGATAAGACAAGAAATATTGGTCTCAAGTTGTGCCAGGGGAGGTTGAGATTTCATATTAGGAAAAATTTCTTCATGAAAAGGGTTATCAAGCACTGGAACAGACTGCCCAGGTTAGTGTCAGAATAACTATCCCTGGAGATACTTAGAAGATGTTATGCTTAGTGACACAGTTCATTGGTGGAGTCGGCAGTGTTAGTTTTATAGTTGGACTCAAGGATCTTGAATGTGTTTTCTAGCCTAAATGATACTGTGATTCTATAAGCTCTCATTCAACGAATCTGAGAAGATCAACAGAAATAGAAAAGCCATACAAACCCTGAACAATAGTGATAATCTTTTGTGGACAAAGAAAGCACCATATCTTACAGACGGCCATGGCTGGAGAGCAAGAAGATAACTTCCAGTCCTGATGACTCCCTTTCTTGGGACCAGAGACTGTGCTGCAGCTGTGCTCCAGTCTACACAGTTGTTATTTGGGTAAATAGTAAGGTTGCTGCGTACAGATGTAACCAATGTTTATCCCATTACTTTCGCTGGTGTGTCCATTGATGGCAAACTAGATTTGAGAAGATATCATGCCTGTCAGAAGGCTGGACATGTCTTCCAAGCTATTTGCATCTTTGATAGGATGAAGGAACCCATTCTTTCAAACTGTCTCTCCAAAGCTTTTAGTTCTTGAGCTAACTGTTTATTCTAACGGAGGGTGAGCTGAATGTGTTGTGGAAACCTTCCACAACAGCTTTGTATACATACATCAGACTAAGGAACTGGAAAGCCATAGAGGGAACAGATCCATTTAGAGCCTGTGGAACAAGGTGATCATCAACAATATGTTCTTCATCCCCTAATAATCCATGTAGCCAAAAATGAGAATTAGAAGGTAAGAGATGACTCATTGAAGAAGTTGCTGTGTCCCTGGGGATGAGGGATGACAAAGTCATGGACTTCCAGAGGCAAAGCAACAAGGACCATCTCATAGTAGGAGTTAGGATGCAAAATTATGTCCTCCTGGCAGTCAATTCAGGCATAACAGAAACATTTCCTTGTGCAAGTTTCTCTTTTTTCCACTTAGAAACAACTCAATTATAACCCTTCTAGGGCCTGGCACGAAGTAATTTTTCCTTTGCTCACATTAATGTCTGTCATCTGCCCTTTTGTCTCACTAATAATTCTCAATCAGTCTGCTGAAGTGGCTCTTGATACGCTAACTGATCCTGCCCTAGTAGGTAATATTGGAAGGTAACATACCGGTAATGTGATTCATTAGGAAAACTTCATGTAGAAATAGCTTAAATATGAGATTTAAAAGCTAGACATGCTGGCCAGCCTTGTCACAAATAAAATACTGTTCTTATTTCTGCAGGCTAGACTGCAGCTTTGATTAAATATCTCTGCAAATGTGTAAGTGGGAATAAAACTTGATTTGACAATCTGAGTTTTCCTGTGGACCTGAATGGGCAAAAAGGGCAGGGAGGAGTAGCAGCAGTTTTCTTCCTCACCTGAAGAAAACCTGTTTTACAAAGGACCCATGATTAACGTGAACATATGGGTTTGGAATAACTGTCTATGCCAAAATCAAACCATTCATTCAGAGGGAGGCCCTCTTTTTTTTTTTTATTATTATTATTAGTCAGAAGAAAATAGTTATTCAGCAAAGCCAAGGGAAATGAGCTTCAGTGCACCTCAGTCCTCTCCATGGATTGATCTAACACTAGGGTGACCCCAAGTGATTTTTTGCCTTTGGGACACAATCTGACCTTTACCAATTAACGAACCACAAATCATGATAGAAAAATCATCTTACTGCCTTACATTTAAAACCAGTGCTAAATATTAAAGTAATATTTAATTCTAAATATTGAAAAACCAAGCTCACCCACATCTTCATTTCCTTAATTTTTCAATTGATTTGCATATGATACATTATGAAAAATCAAGTTTATTCACCTTATGATTTTCTACCTGCTTTTACATAAACATTTTTTGTTTGTGGTCTGCTTGGCTTATTTGAATTAACTTGGAAATCCGTGTAGCTTTTCATCCTCTAAATGACACATTATCTCTCTCTCTCATCCCTGTCAGTCTCTACAGGCAAGGATTGGTTGCTACAGCAGTCTGTATTAAAGCCATGGTTCTGGATGATGAACCCTCTAAAACGTGAGCTTTTTATTTTTTTAATGCCACAGCAGATTCTCAAATTGTATTCTGCTTGTGACTGAGGTACCAAAAGCATCTTTTTGAATAATATCTTCAGGTTATACAGTGGTTGAAGCTTCAAAAAGTGTGACAGTCCATTCAGCTTCTTTCAATCACTGTTGGGTCTGACCTTTTTTCGGTTGACTGAAATAAGAATCCTCTTGTAAGCGATTTTCCATGTCTCAAGGGAATAAGGCTTCTTCCCCCTGCTTTGGCTTTTGATGGGACCCAGAGACTCTTCAAACCTTCCTTCAGGTAGGTAATTAATCGCAAACACCTTGGAAGGCAAAGGTGCACACTTTTTCTTTTTTTTTCTTCTTCTTTTTCTTTTCTTGATGGGTAGATCTTTCATTGTTATGGGATTTGTGCTTTTCTTTCCACAACCACATTGGTTTTATCTTTCCTATCCCAAATGTCAACCAGTGGGAAAGTTATTTCCTTTTTGTTTTCTATCTTCATCTTACTACCAAGTAACAAGTGACAGGATGAGAGGAAAAGACCTTAAGCTGGACCAGGGGAAGATTAGATTGCCTATTAGGAAAAATTTCTTTACTGAAAGAGTGGTAAAGCATTAGAACAGGCTGCCCAGGGAAGTGGTGGAGTCATCATGTTCAAAAACCCACATAGACACTGCAGTTCATCACATGGTTTAGTAGGCATGTTGGTGGTTGGACTTAATGGTCTTGGAAGACTTTTCCAGCCTTAATGATTCTATGATTCTATGAATCTTCCTTTTTTGTAGAACTGGTTAACATTCACTTATTTTTTGTTTCTTTCTGATTTATTAATAATGAATTTATTCATGTAGATGAAGAATCATAGGAAATATGTATCTTTTGATAGTGCAAAGATGGGTTGGGGAACAAAGTAAAGGTCAATGTTTAGAAGGCAGGAGAAATGTCCAGGAAGTCTTTTTGAGAGACATATTATCTGAAAATTATATTTTTAACAGAGTTAATAGAAGTATATCAATACCTAAATTCACAGGAAGTCTGCACCCACAGTACAGTCTTCCAAAACATTTTACAGGAGGCATCTTCTATGGTGCTATAGGATGGTCTTTAAATACCGCTCAATGCTTCAAAACATTCAGTGTTGTACTAGTACAAATGGAATGTTTATGCATGATAAGAGGAAAAAGTATCTAAGTTGCAGGTTTCTTGCCAATCTGAAAGGCTTATAAATAGTCTCACAAATGATGTTTTCAATGTCCGTTGCACCCTGATATAGGGTAGGTGGAAATGTTATGAGTGTAAGCCCTTCAGTTCTGTGCTGTCTCATGTTTTATCCAGAACTTGCAAGTATGAAGGGCTTATAAAATAATCATGAAAGAGAAGCAACCTGTCATGCTTTTGCCCTGTACACCCTTTCCTTCATTTGAAGGGGTCTGTGTTGCATGTTGTATTTTCTGATTTACAAGTCCTCCTCTAAACTTAGACTTATCCAAGGTGACTTCTGATCATATACTGGAAAGCCCAAATCTCAGTGGGACAGAGAAGACTCTTTTGGCCCAGGGTTTCTTGAGTAAATAAGTGCATAAAATGTAGTTCTGGCTACTCAGTGACATTTTGCAGTCTTATGTCAGGTTTTGTGAAACTGCTCTTCTCAATCATCTCATTCTCCTGAAGAGATACTCTGAAATCTGAAACAACTGAAATATTTTACACGTGATATTATTTTAAATACTAAAGAGTTATAGAACTATGTAATAGCTTGTGTTGGAAGGAGCCTTAAGGATCATCATCCCATGGGCAGTGGCACTTCCAACTGGATCAGGAGGACACTCAAGACCCCATGCCCCCTGGCCTTGAACACCTCCAGGGCTGGGGCATCCACAACTTCCCTGGGCAACCTGTTCCAGTGCCTCACCACCCTCATAGTAAAAAACTTGTTCCTAATATCTAATCTAAATATCTTCTCTTTCAGCTTAAAATTGTTACTCCTCATCCTATTGCTGCACTCTGTCATATCGAACCCCTCCCCAGCTTTTCTGAGGGACCCTTTTAAGTACTGGGAGGCTGCTCTAAGGTCTCCCTGGAGCCTTCACTTCTCTAGGCTGAACAACCTCAACTCTCTCAGCTTGTCTTTTTTATTTTTCTAAAGGTTGGTTTGCTTTTATTCTAAACAACATAGTAACATGACAACTGAAATGCAAACCAAAACATTTCCTCTTGAATTTAACAAAATATTTGATCTGACCCAAAGCAGTTTATTTTAACATTTTTCTAGGGGTGCCTATGAACTGACATTGCAGTTATTCATGCATTTTTCCTCTGAGTTTTTTTCTCAGTGTCTTTGGACACTATATAGTGCCATCATTAATTTTTCTGTTTTTTTTTTCTTTTTTTTTCCCAGAGAGGAATTATGGGCATGGGAGTGGATCTGGGTAGCTCAGACTGTTCTATTAACTTCACATTTCTTTTCCTGTTATCACTTTTTGTTGTATAACTCATTTGCAAATAATAAAAAGACTTTCCTCACTTCCAGCAAAGGTGTTTGATTTAATTGAAAGCAACCAGCAGGTGGTTCATGTAAAATCTCATTAGCATATGATTGGTTTTGACACCTGTTGGAAGGAATGCTACGTTATCTCACAATTGGAAATAGACCCTATGTTCAGGTTAATGGTCATGGATTATAATACATAAAACACTAACTTTTTCAAGATTTTTTTTTAAGAGAGGATATTTTCACAATCTAAGGTAGTTTCATAGTCTCACATACAGAGCATATTTCAACTTTGCTTTATTCCCTGTGTTCTTCTGCACTGGGAAAGAATCATAAACAGATGCAGCAGGGTGAAAACCAAGCCCAGAGATTAGAGTCAAGAAATTGTAAAGTTACTTAGTCTTTGGTTCTCTGAGGCCTAGAAAATTTGGATAGTTCAACATTTTCCAGTTGAGACACAGCCACTGATCACATTTCCTAAAATGGTGTCTAGGTTAGAACATGAAGATAAAGATTTTCATGAATCTGATCACATGCTGAAGATCAATTTTAATATTCCATGGAGAGGAACAAAGGAGGGCAAAGAAATTAGACAAGATAACTACTTGGATGATGATGTGGTGAGAGGAAATAGTTTTATATTCAGTTGCTCTTCAGTGTCTGCTCCTGGGTTGCTTTTATTAAGATTTTTAAAACTGTGAAAATCCTAATCTGCTGGCGTGTTTTTTAACTAGAAAACCACTGATGAGAGATCAAAATATCTGTGCAGATGTCGTATGACCCTGAAACACCTTCTGAGCACTTCTGAAAGTGTGTTCAGGTCAGGACTGTGACACTTGATTGCAACAGTACTGCAGTACAAATGGTGAAGGAAATTTTTGGAGTCTATTGTTTCAATGTAGATGTTGGGGGCTGGTTTTAGTCTAAAAGTATTGAGAGAAGTGATTTTTGTGATTCTCTCAGAGAGATTACTGTGAACGTATGCCCCAGAAGTGTAGTTATCTTTTGTTTTCCTTTCACGTGTACTTATATTCTCACTTGCAATTGTTGCGATCTCCTAAAGTTTTGGAGACATACTGTATGCATTTACATAAACAAATGTGTATTCAAGGTGTAATAGAAAATAAATATATAAAATGTTAACATAATTTACAACTGTCAATATAATGTTTATATTCTGGCTTTTCCTCATACATACAAAATGAAACATGTGCAAGTAAATATGACAAGGAAGGCTTCACGAAGAACAAAGAAGTGGAATGTGTGTGGCTGTACTTCTCAGCTCATGCCCAAATTGGCAAGAAAAAGAATATTGAAATAGTCAAGTTATTCTGCCTTGTGAGGTATATCTTTTTTGTGGACAGTCATACAAACTCACCATGCAACAAAAATTATTCCTTGATGTCAATGAGTTTCCTATTTATTCATTACATTTTTTTTTCCCAAAAGATTTAACTGTATCACCAGAGGGATTTGCACATCTTCATATTGTCGAGTTCTGATTCTGCTTGCACTAACTCCAGTAAAACAGATTCTTAATTAAGGATAACCAGTGTATATATAATGTGATTTTCACAGTCAATTGTCTGTTAAGCACAACAAGGATTTATTTTGTCAGCTTTCCCTCTATATCCATAAAATATTGTTTGACCTTGAAATAATTTTCTCAAAATTTCCCTTCTGAAAAATAACTGCACTCCAGTATGGTTTCTTTGATCATTAAAGAAATAGTGAAATTACTCTGCTTCATTTTTAACTTCCTTTACAGACTAGAGTGAAAGATATCTCGGAAAAATCATTCAAATTCTGTCTCCTGGGCTTTTGAAATCCATTTCCCAACAGGGGGAAACAAAGAATGAATTTTTGGAAAATGAGAACAGTAACACAGTTAACCTCATCTAGCTGTAAAGTATGTGTCTTTACAGCTGCATCACCAGATTTGGTAAGTTATTTGCAAAATAGGCATATATAGGGTAATTTCAAGGAGTGACTGTTTTATTTGTTATTTTAAGTGATTTGGCAGGGTACAGAGCTTTTGTTTGCCATGTGATAGTGATAACCACTTCTCTGCAGTGAAGACAAGGAAATGCAAATACAATTATTTTCTAAAAAAATTATATATATAAATACATGGCTAAAAATTAATGGGATATATAATTAGTTGTGTCTGTATTGCTACACTGATGAAAAAGTGTGTAGCACATCCTCATCAGTCTCTGAGGCGGTTGGAGTGACGAAGTCCAAGAGTTAAGGAAATGAAAGTATAAAATACGCTGAGTGCTGTGCTGAGCCAGGGAGGAAGTAAGAGATGTTTTAAAAGAGGTACATCACCTATGAAAAAGATGTCTTGTGTCAGCAAACTAGATATTACCTAGGTAAGGCAGAATACTTAAGATACCATTGTATGAGATACAATGAGATACAGAGAAATGTAGATAACAGCTTGAGGGTGATAATGGGATTTTGAGACTCAGAGCTTGTCTCGCCTTTTAAATTTTTTTCTTTGATTTGTTTTGCCTTTTTTTTGGCTGTATCAAGTGTCCCTGTAATCCTAGCTTCTTTATATCCTGAATACTGTAAATTTTCTTCACTAAAGCCATAGCTTTGATAAGAGAGAGGTAAGTGGAAGCATTACAGCAAACGAGAGACAAACCCAGAAACGTTCAAAACCGGTGAAGACAAGAGGCCACAATAAGAAACAAGTGAAATCCCAAGAGACAAAAAACTCTTGACACTCAGTCTTGTTGCCTGTCCTTGTGGAATACATTCAGCACATGAACAGGGTCCCAGAGCATCTTGAGTTGACTCTGTTTTTAATAGTCAGTCACTTAAAATTATATTACAATTCTGATGAATCTGCTGAAATGCGCCTGGAGAAACAGCAAGTTGTTGTAGCATTTAGCATAAGGTTTTATTAAAGGCATGTTTAAATGATTCACTGAGATGATCTAGTCACAGATCTTGTTGCCATCTAAAGAGGCAATAAAAGACTTTTAAAGTCTGCTGACACTACCACATCTTCGCTATGGTCCAGAGACAAAGGTGTGGATTCTGTTCCTGTATGTGTACTCTGACTACAGAACCTGTGGCATCTGGATAGAACAGATCTGATGCTGTGGAGAAACATGTGAGTTACTACTCCCTCAAAATGTCACGCTTCAGCATCAGTGGCCTGAACTTAGTAGCCATTTCTACTGATGCTGGACTATCATATGTACTGTGCACAAGGAAAATAAACAAATGCAGCTTTCACTGCCCTAATCACAATGATTGGACATTTCTACCTGGTACAATGTGGCAGATGAAATGAAATCAATTTTCACAGGGAGTTTTCCAGTGTTTCTATTAGGAATTATTCAGATTGACCCAGAGCAATAGTTGACAAAATACTTGTGAGAAATATGACCACTATACACATTAAATCCAGAGAAATACAAATTGATTTTCATTCATGCAAAATTAGAAATCTCCCTCAGCTTGCTGAAGCCTTTATGCAGTTATAACTGCCAGAGCATGCATCATCTGGAAAACATCAGCCTTATAAAATGTTTGCCACTCTCAGATTAATAATGATTCTTAGACCTCATGACTTGGTGACTAGTGGAAATGATTTTGAATAATTCCTAGTGGGTTTTCTGAGAATGCTGTTGACTTGAAGAGAGTTTCAAGCTGTACATATCTCAAACAATAAAAATAACTGAATCATTAGGTACATGGAACTAAACTTGTCACAAGATCTGGAATAATCAGCATTGAATTAAATAGATTTTGGCAATAACTAATTGATTTTTTTTTCTCTTGAAGAGCAGTTCCAATAGTGGCAATACTGGATTTCAGCCAATATTTGGGTTAAGTTTAAATAAGTGCTAACAGTGTATGTTTTGGTTTTGAAAGATGTTAGGGGCAGGGCAGGGGCATGAAGGCAGAAATCTTGTATGTAGAAAATGACAGATATTATTTTGCTTTTCTGAGTGAGAGAGACAAAGTGAACTCACTGCAAACAATTTTGTATTTCAAAGGACTGCAGCTTGCAAGATGACAAGTACCAATAAGAAACTTGTTGGTGGCTTTTGCCTGCAACAAAAAAAAGGGCTCACTAGACGTCTCACTCCAGTCAGTGGAAGCTACATTTTGTTGGGAAATTTTATATGAGCAAAACAGCACAAAGTTGTCACTGAGGGTTGTGTAGTTCCAGTCACATTTCTTCGGAGGTGAATCAGCTTCAAAGATCCCACAGAATCTTAAAAATGTGTAAAAATAAAAGAACAAAGATGGCAAAAACTGAAAGAGAAGTAGTATAACATTACTTCTGAGTAATGTGTGGTAAATTAGTTCTAGAAATGCTAAGGAAACTTCGTCTTTAGGAATGGACAGAAAGTAATAACTGAAAGTATGGATAAAACAGTTCCCAAATGAGCACCCTGCTCCAAAGACTGACCAGCTATAGATGAACTTCGCAGATACTTGTCTAACCTATTCTTAAAAGCTTTCTGCAAAGATTTTAAAACCAGTCGCCATCTTCCCTTCATAAGCAATCTTTTTCCCACTAGATAAGTTTTCGTCTAAACTACCTTAAATCTTTTTTGATTAATTTTATCCTTTTAAACATGGAAATATTGACAATCATTTCCTTTCATCATTGTTGCTATGTGGTTGGTGAATAGTGTGTCATTTCTCCCTTCAGTCTTGTAGTCTTCTACATCTATATCTACATATATGCATGTAAAAGCTGTGTTCCAAAGAAAAACATTGAATAAATGTTGAAGCTTCTTTGCATTTTCCCAGGAGTGGGCACACATCCTAATTACTGTAGGTATGATTTGAACCCAACTATTAAGAGTTTTACCTTTCAGGACATACTGCTCCAAGTGGGTGTCTGGAATGTCATGGGGATGGAGGATAAATCCCACTTCCCACCCATCCTAATATGGTAAAATATGTAGGAATCAGTGATGGAAATTGGTAATGAAATGACATATTCTTCTAAGTGTTCCCAGTTAAATGCTGTGACAGACAAAATCATTAGCTCAGTATTTCCTAAATCCAAGAAACCCAAACCAGTGTTACTTATGTGGACAAGAAGATCAGCTAAAAGCTACCACAAATTTAACTGTAAAGGAATAAAGACTGGCAAGATCTTTTATCTGATGGACTCATCCTAAGGTGGATCTTTTTAAAGGAAAACACTGAATTAGAAGCTACCTGATGAGCCAACTTGTTGCAGAATTGCCCCAACAGCTGAAAACTCTGCCATATTCAACCACATCAGGACTCAGAAAGCTACCCAGGTTGATCTTCTGTGTAGATAGAGGGGAACCTCAAATAAGACAATGATGGTATAGATGATGGGTATGAGCACACTTAATCTCTCTAAATGAATTACCCCTCATTGCCAGAATGGAGATTTTTTTTTTCATCCTGACAGGTCTTAGAAGACTAAACTGATACAATATATCAATCAGTCATTGTTACCATCTATAAGTCCTATCTCAGGACCACATCTTCCTTTGAGAAATACTTAGCTCAAAAGTACTTGCTACCTGGCCTAGTGAGAAAATGTTTGTCTTATTTAACATGGGATTTAATACTGACTCAAAATGGAAGCCTGAAAACTTCTATTCTATTTATAGAAAATCAAAGAATTTGTACCACGAGAAAGTAAATATATGAAGAGATCCTTTCTTATCTGCTGGAGTTACTTGTGGTGTGTGGGAGCCTTCACTAGTTAACTGAAGCATCAGATTTTTTATGTGCAGTGTCCAAGGGGTCTTGTCCTTGGAGCTGATGAAATAAAAATGTTTAGAAAAAGCCTCCCTAGCTTTTCAGGCAAAAAATGTATTTACTCATTATCAAAAACAATAAATCTTGTGAGGAAGAGTCAGGCATTTGCTCCCAGCTATCATATAAACTTTTTTCCTCAAATCAATAGCACATTATGCAGCAATGCATCAGACAGTGGGCAGTTATATTGAGTAGTTATTAAATTAGACCTTCATCCATCCACATCTATTTGTAGTTCATTCTCTAGCCTATTCCTTATGCAGGGGTAAAAGGTAATGAAATTAGGAGAGTTTTTGCTGGGACTTTCAAAGGCAGCTATAAGCGTTACTTGTGACCACAGACTGTCTTTTAGTGAGACACAAATAATCTGGCTTTTCATTTTTTTGGAACTGCATTGACAAAATTTATATCTGCTTCTGAGAAATATCTAAGAACATTTCCTTAGGTTTCCTTTGTTTTTTCTATTAAAATGCAGCACTAGAATTGTTTAAAAAGCCATCTTACTTCTTGAAGTGAATCTCTAATTATCAGAAGTCAATTAAGTTATCTGAACTATCCCAGTTTCCTGATTCTGCAAATTTGGGATGAACATATCAAACAGAATCTCTTTTCCCCCTTACACTTACGCTTTAATTTCAGGCCCAGGGTGTGTTTAAAAGTTCATATTTTTAAAAATATGTACTTAAGTATGTTTATTTAAGAGCTATATTTTCCTGTCTTAAGAATATATCTTGCTGGAGAAATATTGAAAAATACTTTTCATCTGAGATATCAAAGAGAAGTTGCTGAATTTTGGATAGTAGAATTCAGGTAAGTATTAGATTTCTTAGGACACAAAGAGTGATATTAAAAGAAATGTAAAGTAAATATAAAAAGAAGAAAAAGAGAAATCCAAGAGGCATAAGCAAATGAAATGCATATGTAAAAGATGCTGAGATTCCCTTGCAATTCAATAAGAGATTATAATACTCATAACTTCCTTTACATTTCCAGGATCTTTCTCGATCAAGGATGTTCTTTGAGGAATAAAAGGCAGGGAATATATGCTTATGCAACATAAAAAGATTAATTTAGAGGCATAGAAACTATCAAACCTTTATTCTCAAAGTATTTGCGAGTATTAGATATGAACAGAATGCTGACCTGTAATCCATTTTGAATAGCACCAATTGTAAAACCAAACAATGATCAAACTCATATAAACAACTAATATATATGAAATAAAAATACAGATTACTCTCTGGCTCAAATCACTGCATAAAGTGTAACAGATCCGTTGAGTTAAGAGTATCCATGATTTACAATGGCCAATGGTTTGCCCTGTATGTCTTGCACTCTGACCTTCACGAGTGTCTGGGACTCTTTTTTTCTCTAAGACACTAATTTCATTGGGGAATTGTGCCAGTGAAAACAGGGCAGAATGGGACCCTTTCATTCTGTGTTTCCATTTCCCAGCTGTGAAAGTACAGTGTATTAATCAGAACAATCAATAGTCCCCTGACCCTCAACTAATTCCATTCAAGGAAAAAGACATCACCTCTCTTTTTGATTAATCAGCACTAATTATTCATTTCTGAAAAAAAGTCCATTAGAGAAATAGTTACTCTAGGAGACTCAGGGCATGGCTTGCACTCCACTCAGGAGAATGTCTAGATGAAGAAGTTCTTTTGAAGTGCCCAGGGGTCTCAAATTCCAGGAGAATATTTGCATGGTGACCAATGATATGTGATTCTGCCCCTTCAAGGATCTTCTCTCAGTTTGTTCATCACTCAGCCTGTACTGATATTGGTGACTGTGCTGACCCAGGTGTAGGATTTTGCAGGTGCAGTATCAGTACAGGCTGGGTGATGAACAGATTGTTTGACAGCCGCCCAGCAGAGAAGGATTTAGGGATACTGGTGGACAAAAAAGTGGACACAAGCCTACAATGTGCATTGGCAGCCCAGAATGCCAACTGTATAGGGGATGGATGAACAGTTTTTACCAAGATCTGTAGTAAAAGAACTAGGGGTAATGATTTTAAACAGGAATACATTGCCCAGAAAAGTTGTGTATGTGTGATCAACCTGATAAAGTGAAAGATGTCTCTACTCATGGCAAGGGGGACAGACTATATAAACTTTGAAAGTTCCTTCCAACCCAAACCATTCCATGATTCTATAATCTTGCTTGCTTTCTTTGTGGAAGTCCCTACTTAAAATAATTCTGGTAGGAGGCAGTGGCTTTCCTAAACTGTGATGGAGAAACATAATAAAATATTAGCATGATGGAGGGATGAGAAAGAGATGATCTCTGAAAAGTAAAGCTGTATGGGCATGTTTGATTTGAAGTTTTGAATGATCGATGTGTACATTCTGGAGACTCACACAGTAGTCAGCACTTGCCAGTTATTCCCCTGTTACCTACTCAATGAATTAATTTAATGAGAGCAGGAAAAGTTCAAAATTTCAGCAAATTCTTTCATGCAGCACTTCTGAAATATGCCCTGTCACCCATTTAAACTGTGTTGTCCTCATTTTATTTCAGACTCACGGAGAGAGAATTAAATTTTCTCCTTTGTGAACATTACTATTTACTTTTTTTACCTGTCGGTCATTTAAATGTCAGTAGATATTTTAGACTTCTCCCTTATCTTAATGAATCTGCCTCCCAGAGAGGATGTGCATGACAAAAATAGAACATTTGTAGTGCTTTGTATTACTGGGGTTTTATTTTTTGAGATGAAATTATTCCACATTAACAATTTTTAAAGAGCATTAATGCACTTTAGGAAACCAAAAGCATGTTAATCCAGATGTCATCAAGAATGCCATAATGATTAATTCTGGTATTTAATGAAATTAAGTTTGGACAATATGGTTACAACTTTTTTTTTTTCTTTTTGTTAGTTTTTTCTTTATTATTTTATGCAAAATTTTTGCATTAGAGTAAATCCGATGGTTCGGACAGTTTAAATAGTTCCAAAGTGTCATGTAAGAAAGAAAATCAGGCGCTTTTTTTTGGCTGAGCTAATGGTTGCTGGAACAAAGACCAGGAAGCAGAATCACAGTGTGCTGTCATAAGATGAGTTTTTCTGTGAATTTCTCTGATGCAACTGAAGAAAATACACTCCTGTTCTGATGCAAAGCAGTTTCTGTATTCATTTTAACTAGCTCTGCAAGAAAATGCCAGTATATTGAGACGCCCCAATTAAATTTTGTTGATGCAGTGAACTTCTTTATGGCTCAGCAGTGACACTGCTGGCAATTAGACTAACAGCATAGCATCCATCACTCAGAAATAATCAGTTGACTTTTGCATGGCAATATGAGGGGGTTTCAGATGTTAAACACTGTACCAGACAACCCTTTTTCAATTATCCCACAGCTTTTCAAGGGGCATGTCCATTCTTATTTATTTATTTATTTATTTTAATCAAAGAAGTGAAACACCTCTATTAGAATATTTCATTATATGCAAAAGCATGTAGAAATCATGTAAGCAGATGTTAAAGAATAGATATACTTATCTAGAGAATACAAGAAAGACATAAAAAGTCATCATTATTTAAATTAATTTTTTTTTAAAATATAGTGCTTACTAAGTCATTTCCGTATCTTCAGTAATTGTCCTAATTCCATCTAGAAACTGTACTGCCTTAGTTAGAACTGTATGGTTTTAGGGTGACATGCTCAAAGTGATAGGAAGATCAAGAGGGGATTGGAAAATGTGAGGAAAAGGGAAATGGTTCCTTATTTTTTGATTAAGTTAAATCAAAAGAATAAACCCTATTTGTGCTTAACACACTATTCTGTGCCTGAGAGGTAAAGTTTGCCCAGTGTCTGATCTCAATAAGTAATGATTGGTACCTTCTCCCCTATATTGCACAGCTTTTGTACATGATGTTGCAATCCCTGCTGATACGCATTTTTTAAACTCAGGAAGGGCTTTGGGAAAACTCCTGACTGTTTAATACCTTATCTGTATGTGCAGGTATATATAAAGACTGCAAGCTTTTCCTTACTCCTATCCAAGTGCTGCCCCAGTTCATAAGATAAAACAGATTGCAGCAGTTATTGGGAAACTACATCCTCTTGGCACAAAAATAT
>WAAB01009520.1:0-55537 GCA_013389865.1 Piaya cayana
AACTTAGTGTAATAAAAATAGCTAGGAATAACATTAAAACAGAATACAGAGAATCTAACCTCTTTGCACGGAATACTACTCTTTAAAAATTATACTTAAAAACCCTCGGGCAGCAAAATATATAATTTTCATTCTGGAGAAAGATTGATAGCCTTAAAATGTATCTTATCATGCAAAAAAAATTCTTTATGCTAATGGACATTCCTTATAATACTACCTATAGGTAATTAGAAAGAGGGCAGGAGACCTTGAGTTCACATTAATAAAGTAGTACAGTGAGGGAGGATAGAGAATAGCTAATGTGTACTGCTGTCTGGCAGACAATATGAATGATTATTGAAAGGATATTTAATTTTGATACTAAATCAAAATTTTGTTAGGAAATAGAAGATGGACATTTTTTCCTTCCTGAAAAAAAGGATAAAATTACATCTTTGGCTGTTTTTAATCATAGGTTCAAGAACAGTAAAGGCTCTTCTTATAGCTACTTCCCTTACTAAGAAAAGTGTCCCAGAGATGTGGGGACATTTGGTTTGGTTTTGAATATGGTAGATACTACTTTTCTCCTGTCAGAGTGAATGCAGAGGAAAATACCCAAGTATGTGTGAAGGGAAAGAGAATTGTATAGGCTCTGGATAGTATCAGTAAGGTGTATCCATCAGTATCAGGATATAAGGAATAGGAATCATCCTTCCTGGAACTGTTTGATAATATGTACACAGGAAGGAAATAAGAATATGAGAACCGAAAGAGATATTTTGAAGCAGTATTAGAGTATAATAGGAATGATGTAACAATTTCATAGGATCATAGAATCATCAGGTTGGAAGAGACCCACCGGATCATTGAGTCCAACTATTCCTATCAATTTTTTTTTGTATTCAGACATAATGCACTGACTTCTGAGACAATATTAGGAGCTGTAATGTGTATCCTGAAGCTTTCCTCTGTGATTTCATATAGGATTGAGTGGCAATGGCATTTTGAGTTCATCTGTTAGTAACAAATGTTGTGCCAGGGCTACTTTCAATTTGTGGTCATGCTGAAGCTCTGACAGGTTTGGGTGGAATTACCTTGGTTTGCTGTAAACATGAATATATAAACTTGAACAAACACCATGGTGGCTCAGGCACCTTCAGTTTCCTCTGGAAATCCAGAGCTTCCACTGGCCTCTGGAGCATTATGTGGTCCTTGCATGTATGTGTGTAAGGGTTGAAAGAGGAGTGAGAGCAAGATGAGATTTCGTGCTCTATTTTCCTAATTCTTTACAAAAGAAGTAGTAAAAAATGATCAGATGAAGGCAAAGGCATGATGAATAATGTAATATAAGCTTCAGTAAGGATTATTCTTTTTGATTAGCTATTCTTAAGGTTTCAGGAGGTCAGCAGTGTCATAGTTTCCCTTGTTATTTCAGTTTTGATGATAGCTTCCTAGGTGCACCTCATGACATGGTAAAATCTCACTCCAGTTCTGGGTGGTTTAAGGGAAGAACTGTCTTCCTACAAAGGTTGTTGCAGACTTTTACCTCATTGTAAACTGCACTTTTGGAAGTTATGTATACTAGCAAAGCATAAAGGGAATATTTTTTAAATATCAAAAGGGCTTGATTCACTTTCCTTACTCTAGGTGTTGAGTGCCATTCAATGTGTCTTATGGTAATCTTATCCGGCTGCTGGCTCCAGCTCTTGGAAATCATGGGTCTCCTATAGGTTTTATGTCATATATGCTGGCCTATGTATGTGACTTAAATACCTTAGGATATCTCAGAGCTACTTAGATTTAGGGAACTGAACTACTCCCAGAATCTCAAATCAGGAAACAAACAGGTCAAGACAACTGCAACCTACCATGTTTGAACTTTTGCAGTACTGTAGATAGGAACAAAATATAAAGCTGGAATCATGTTAACTCTAATCGTGTTTGCTGCAGTAGAACTACCCATGTGGAGGTATGTATTCTGTTTGCCATACAGAAAAGAACCAAAGCAATAATAGTTTCGCTTATGATGATTTCATTGTTGTGGTCTTTCTTTTTAAGGAAAAGGCCTTGAACAGGATTTAAAAAAAGGCAAAAAAATAAATCTGCCTTATGTGGAAATCTCCATACCTTTTAGACAGGAGAACGTAAATCTCCATTTTTCAGCATTGTTAAGCATGCAGTAAAGTAATGCAGTTACAAGACTTAATGTCAGTATCAAGCCCACACAGCTTGGCTCTATTTTTCAGAAGAAACTTTTCATGTGTGGCTAGAATGACACTAAAATAGTACATCTAACAGCACCATCAGTGCTTTTCTGCTAGGTTTAATCTCTGAAGTTGGGCTTTTGCTATAGAAGCTCAGATTTCAAGTAGAATGTGCATTAGGTTTAGTGAGCTGTTTGATTTCATTACAAGGCATAGGTCTGCTGTGCTTCTCTGCCTGCACAATCCACCTACCTTTGCACAGAGCGCTCTCATGGGAATCAGGGTGTTCATACGATGATGAAAAATTAAACTTTCCATTTGATGCTCCTTTTATTGAGGCTCTGCAAGAGGCTGTTGAAATACCTTCCATGTAATAGGCAGCTGGAGAAAAGTATTATCCATCTGTGTGAACATAATGATTTATGTGAATATGTATTTGTCACTGTATCTGGTAACAAGCTCCAGTGAAGCTCGGAGCATTCCTTGTGGTTACCCTTGCAGTGTTGTCATTACATTTCCTGTTAGACTATGATGCTTTTTTGTCTAAACACTTGTTCTATGTTAGTTTCCCTGTACACTAAGTGAAGGAGCGCTACTCTTAACCAGTTAATCCTTTCTGCGCAGGAGGTATAACCTGCTCAGAGCAGCTCTCTCTATACACCGAAAAATACAAAGTTATCTAAAAGAACTGTCAACCCTAAACTGGAAAGGAGCAGACATAGAGTCTACCTGCAGTGCAATGTCTGCAGCTTGTGTAGATGGAACGGAGCTTGTTTTAAACTTGAAGCAGCTTGTAATGTAGCTGCCACACCATCAAGCACAATGTGAGCTTCAAAAAGCTGTCAGATACTTTGAATAGACTCTAAGGCAGCCTTAGCACTGACGTGATATTCAGGCTGCTCCAGCCTCCTTTCTGGCAGTTCTCAGATTAGCTCGTTGAATGCTGGGGATGGAGGTGTCCTGCTGAGCGACAGTGATTTCGGTATAGGCTCCCCTATGGCTTCAACGTTGTATTGGCTGAAGGAGCTTCCCTTTTTGGTTTAGGAAAGCAAGTTATACAAACTCATTGGAGCGTTTTCTGTTCTGTTGTTTTAATCCATGTTAATAGTGCTACTTGCAGTGCAGCAGGTGCTCTCCACCTCACAT
This sequence comes from Piaya cayana, assembly GCA_013389865.1. Taxonomy (NCBI): domain Eukaryota; kingdom Metazoa; phylum Chordata; class Aves; order Cuculiformes; family Coccyzidae; genus Piaya; species Piaya cayana. The sequence goes on from WAAB01009520.1 coordinate 3,330, forward strand.
TGTTCCATGTTTCTGCAGTGTTCTGGCCATGTATGTTGCTGATTCCTCGCCTCTGAGACTTTTTTTTTTTCTTCATTTTTGCAAAGAACATTAAGCATACTAGCTTTTAAAGTGGACAAACTGCTATTAACAATTTTCTATGTATTAGTGCTAAGATCTTTTTAATGTTCTTGTTCATAAACTCTTTAGCCTGTGAAGCTATTAATTCCTTAATGAGTGAATTACCTCGTTATTTCTTTCTGAGGCAACAGTGTTGTCCCAGCTGTGTGAACTTTTCAGGATATTCCCAAAGAAACTAAAAAAAAAATAGCAACAAGGTCAAAAACCCTCCAGGATTTCCCACTAGCAATTAAATTCATCATATGGAGCTCTCTAGTGGCCTCTTGGTCTCACTAATTGCCTGTAGTGCAAAGTAATTTTATGTCTAAAATAGCTTAGATACTGTTAGCTTGGATGAAGGCCAGAAACCAGGCCAAAAGTTATAACTGATAAATTGGAACAGAATCAAAGCTAGTGAAAAAGTAAACTGGCTTGTCCTGTCTTTTGCCTTTCACATCTGAAGCTCCTGCCTTTCTTCCTTTCCTTTCTTAAGATGAGTTAATGGTTTTAAACCGTGCAGTTGGCATTCTGCAAAGGAAAATAGTTTCCCAGTTGCTATCTATGAGCACTGGCTTTTTTTTTTGCCATGTGTCCTGATTTTCACTGTATTTTATTAATAAAGAAACAAGAGCAGACCACAAACAAAGTCTTCCTTTCTGGTTTCCTCCTCCTTTCCCATCTCTTTTCCACTGCCTGGTGACACAGCGGTCAGAGGGAAGAACTAGCAGTCTGAGGAATATCTCTTCCTGGGCCGGTACAGGTTCTAGATTTTCCTTAATTCAGGTCAATCCCTGAAGTAGTTTGTTGCCTTTTGTTTTTTTCTTCTTCTTTTTATAAACCTGATCTATCTCACAACTCATACTGTCCATGTAGGCAAGATGGATATCCTGAACCGTTTATTTTTTAATATTTCAGGATAGGGGCTTCTAAAAGATAACAGAGTTTTTTTCCCATAAATCAAGTCAGCAATGACATTTCCCTGTGTATGAGTATAGAAGAGGGTGGTTTTTTTATCTTCCACCTGGAGGCTTTGGGTATAAATTACTATAAATTAGAAGATACTGTGTTTCTGTGATATCATCTTTTATTCTTGATCCTAAAAAATAAGGACGGTTTTCATTTATTTTTAGTGTTATGCTAGGATATTACATCATCTCGATGATCCGGTGGGTCTCTTCCAACCTGGTTGTTCTGTGATTCTATGATCTTTACTAAACAGGGCTTGTCTGCTGAAATGAAGGATGCATTTTACGTTCAGCTTGCCACAGTGCCCTTTGCTATTGTTCAGTGTGGCATAATAATAGCTTGGCTGGTTTTTGCTTTCCCTACACTATTTGCAGTATGGGAGAATTAAAAAATCAAGGTTTTAGTGTTGCTTGTCAAGACGTCTCGAAACTCTTACTTCGTACCTTCACTTTTCATCTTGCAAACAACAGAGTCCTGTCTATTCACTTAGGTTTCCTGAAAGAGCAAAAATGTTCTGCATTTTGAGTGGAAGTGTGGCATAAAATAGTATTTAGAAAAATGCCATCGAAGTTCTTTAAATGTAAAAAAAAATTAAACAATCTATAGAGTTTTCATACTAAAGAAGCTTTCAGTGTAGTTTTATTTTTAATTTTAAGTTAGGAATCTCCAGCAATTTAGGAGTCTAAAATTTTGATTGTGAAAGAGCAAATATAGTTCAGTGGTGGTTTATATCTACTATCCAAGTGCAAGTGCTAATTTTTTGCTAGTTTATGGGACATATAGGTTAGACTCTCAGCAGCTGCCCTTAATCTCACATTGTCTCACAGCTCCCTAAGTACCTCTCCTCTTTGTTTTGTCTTTTAATTGCTCTGCTTATGTAGTCCTTCTAAACACTGCAGACAATTGTCCTTTCATTAAAATAGTTTTATGGAAAGAAATCAATATTAAATTATTCTGAGGGACTCTTATAATTATTTATCTATCAGTAATATAAAGCAAGGAAGTTCCACTTGTGCACGTGCTTTATTTAAGTTTATTCTGAGAATTGGGCCTAAACCAGTCTGCCAAATCAAATCTTGAACTTATGTAATAGTTGGAATGTTGATCTGAATACTGTGACTGGCTTGGATTCTCTGAGGATATGTTCAAGCACTGAAGTCAAAGCAAGGGTCTTCACTGGAGCAGTGAGTGGGTGTAGGTATGGACAAGGTTCTGAGCCCTGTGATTCTAGCTCACCTTGAGTCTGCTTGTAACGAATGGTCTCTTCTAACCTGAATTGTTCCAGAAGCCAGATGATACTCATTAGAATAAGCATTGGGTAGTATGCTAGCTAATGGCAGCAGTCAGTCTAAGACAGTCAATCAAACTGATCAGAAGTAAAATTTTATGTAGCTTCTCTGAATAATATGAATGTGTAGTAATTAGTGATTTAATCTATTATCTTTAAATTACTGATCTAATTGCTAACCTTCCTGCATTATAAATGTCACAGTGAAGTGGGAAAATGAATTTTTGCTTGTCTGTTGAAAATAAAGCCTGTATAATAGAGAATTAAGTCCCAAAGACCCCTGTTTGTTTTCTAAATTACTACCAGCCAGAGCTAAATGTCATACTGAATTTAACTTATAACAGCACGTTCCACTGTCTTTTTGAGATGGATAGTCGGAGCAGTGGTGACAGAGAGAGAGAGATTTTGAATAACTACTCAAACCCTGGCTTATTTTCAGATTTTTTCTCTGGAGTTCATGGAGTTACATAGAGCATGTTCTAAACCACTGCAGAGATCAGTTGAATGTCCTTTACCAGCTGTATCACATGTATATTCCATGCAATTCTCAACAATTTCTTTGTTTGAAATACCATGTGAGTGCATTTTATAATCTTTTGGAAGTCAACGGGATACGAATACTTGCTTAGATATATTTGACTTTTCTGAAGATGGGGTAATGTTAGGGCTTATTTTACTTTTATTCTGAAACAGAGACCATAGTTTAGGATTTTGTGCAGGGAAGACCTGGCCACTAACTAGGAATGTGTGTATATGCATATCAATACTGTGAGCATCTTTCTTTAACTTCAGCCTGTAAGAATTAATGTAACATCAGCAGGAAAGGAAGGACTGTTTACCAGTCTCATTATCTATCTAGAGTCTTATATATTCTTTTTCCCTTCTTTAGTGTTCAGGAAGTAAGTAGTGAAACATCTTTTTAGGGAAAGCATTGTCTGAAATTAATATAAATGTGTTAATACAGGAAAATCTGCCATCTCTTGAAAATTAAGAGTGTTGCCTGAAGTTGTCAAAATATAGCAATGTTAGAGTCACACCAGTGACTGCACTTCAGTGTTAAGTGTTTGGTATTATTGTGTATGAAGAGTCGCCTGTGAAATACTGATACAAGATTGATAATTGTTTACCTCAAACTGGAGGGAGTTACATGTGGGTTGTGAATCCTCTCAGCGAATCAGGGAAAATTTTCCCTAGCTAGTCACTCTTTACAATAGAAATAGTCGCTCTTTTACAAAAGAAAGAAACCAAACACTATCTTGTCTATCCTAAGGTTAGTGTTTGAAGGCAATGAAAAGTATTGTTTAATCTGAAGCTAATATTCAAGCTAAAAGTGACCCTTCCTTTTTCAGCCCTGAAATGATTCTTATTTCCATTTCTCAAATAGCTATTACTTCTGTCAGGAATTTAAAACTGTTACGTAACTCCCTTGCAAAAAAGGAGGCAGATTTGGAGTACTTTCTCTTTTGACAGAGGTGTATAAAAGTAATCTTTGCAGTCTAGCTTTATATATCAGTCTCTTAATCCAGCCTGGAGAATGCCTCAGGCTTGTTTTAGACTTCCCTAGTACCCACAGAGTGCTTACTTTGTGCTGAACTGCCTTGCCAAAACAGTGGCAGTTCTAAAATCCAGGTTTTCAAAGTAGCCAAATTAGGCTTGCAACAGTGCGCAACCAGGTCTCCATATTACTGTGGCGCCATGTGTAGCGATGAAAGAGATGCAGACCTCGCAGCTTTCTCTAAGCATGTTCTTTTAGTCAGCACAGCATACAGAAGTCAAATTAAGCAAGTACACTGGCTTTTCTCTTTCAAGCAGATTTTATACAGTTTTTTGCTTCCCAAAATAAAACAAAGGGGATATTTTGTTTTGGCTGTTCCACAGTCTAGTGACTGTTTTCAGTCATGACTCGAATCCACGTATTCCCAGGCATTATTTTTCCAGCCTGGTCTTCTCACGCATTCGAGATGTGTCATCCTGCATGTCTAGTTTGGAACACCTGATCTTTTTAATAATGTTTATTCTAATATGCTTGGTACCAGTTTCATGCTTTATCTTAGTCCCAATTAATTTTCTGTATACTTGGTGATGCTCCCACAGCCATCTGATAACATGGAGGTGAAATTACCTTGGCATGCCCCTCGGGGACTGTGAGATTTTGGAATTAAGTTCATTTTAGCTCCGGCATATATGAAAGATATGAATGTGGTATAGTGCTTAGCCATTATTAGAAAGATTTATCTTCATTTACGGATTTGTTTTAAAGAATATGCAGTTCAGACTATCTTGACTATTGCTGACTGTCCAACGAAAGACTAGGATCAAAATGTATCTGCATGAAGTAAATCAAATATTTTATGCAGATGTGTAAGTAGGTAGTTACTTATTTTTAGGAACACCTACTAGTCCTTCAATATTGTTATACTTTAAACTTTATTAGATCAAATCTAGAAGCAAAAGCACAAGATTTTAGTCTGCTTTTAGATGTAATTGGATGACATTCAAACCAATTTGATTATTTAGTTAGCGTTGACAATAAGAAAAAACAGTTGCATTCAAGGATATCAGTGTTTAACTTCAAAACTAAGAAGCACTTCAAGTTTCTGAACTGAGTTAAAATAAAGGAACAATAATATTTGACATATATATGTGAAAATATATAAAACATTTAATACTTATACATGTGTATCAGCATGTGTGCATGTATATATTAATGTACATTTTATATATATGCATTGCTATGTGTACACCCATGTATACCCATTATGTATGTGCACTTAAAATTACTCATTTTCTTAAAAAATGTAGTACAGGACAAGGTTTATACTGTTGGCTGTATAGTGGGTACATTAGAAAAATCTCATTTTGGCTCTTAATTTTTTTATGCATTTTGAGTGTGTAACTGGGAATACTACTAAACTTATTTTTATTCCATACTTGAGTTTGGATTATGTAGACATATTTCAAATCAAACATGCTTCCTGCCAAATGGCAAGTACGGTTTTGCAGTCATGTGGAAAAGCAAAAATCTCTATTTAATTAGATGCTGACAGATATTTACATATATATTTCACCATTTCCAAATATGTTTATATAGTTGTAAGCACTTCTGTTTTTATAAAGCTAGCTCTTTCTGATCATGCAGAACTGTTAATGATTCAGATTCAAAGAAACATAAATAATTTAAGAGTGACCTGGGAATTTTGTTGCTGAAATGCTAAACTGGAGTCTAGCAATTGTTGTTTACCCTATTATAAGGTTTCCAGAATACTTGCCCTTGGGACAATCCTGGAAGCCTGTGATAACATCTTTGTTGTACCCAAGGAAATTCTGACTAATTTCTGGTGATTGAGCAAGTGGCTTATGAAGGCAGGAGGTGAAAGCTTTCCATTCCTCCCTGTGACGTTGTCCCTCTGTGTGGAAAAATATCTGAGATTCAGTAGCTAAAGGGGAGAGAAAAAAAAATCAACAAGCATCATGTGTGTACTGGCGAGTGTGATTTTGCATTGCTCTTTGTTCAACACCTGTCTAAGAAACAATTGTCTTTGGTTTTGTTTCAGGATCAATGGGCTAATTCAGTATTTAATGTAGTGCTTTTTATATAAATTGTCATCTTAGGAATGACTTACATATCAAGAACTGTTACCATAAAAAAAAGTGAAGTAATTTAATGCAGTGCAGAAATAATTTTTTATCACTATGCTAGACTACTGTGGAAAGCAGACAGCTGGCTTTAAGTAAAACATTAATATATTGACTTTGGAAATTAAACCAAAAGCCTTATTCAGTGAGATGAATGACCAAAAAAAAAAAAAGCAAACACTACTTCAGAAATCCAACTCTTGGAAGAATAAGGAGGCGTCTTAGAAAATGTTATTTTGGTGTGTCTCATCTTCTGGTTTTCCCTTGGCACTTAGCTGACTGCAGGTCATGTATAATGAACATGCTCTAATACCTAAGTCAGGATCTCGACTTCATTAACTTCCACCTAAGGAGAGATGCCTCTAGCTGATACGTTCATTCATTTGGCAGTTTCATCAATTCTGGAAGAAATACATTTTTTTTTCTTCTGATCTGAAGCATTAAATGGTCACTGAAATTGAATCTCAGGTTTCTACAGAGGTGAAAAATATTCCATAACGTGCAGTTTCTACACTAACCAGCAGCGATTTAGCCATAGCCTCTATTTTGATGTAATAGTGATATACAGGTTTTAGGAAATGGACAACCCACTGGACTTACAGTTTCAAGTCAATCTAATTGACTTGAATTGGGAAGATAAAGTAATATACGAGCACAAATTTGTTGAAGAGTCTCCTCACTTCCCCTCACCAGGAGGAGTGAGAATTTGTCTTAACTATACACAGCTTTGGATTTTCAGCATCAGTTCTCTGCTTTGTCTTTATAATCCCCATAAGCTTCTCCATGATCAAATGTGAATCTCGGCACCAGTTTCCCTTTGTTCCCCAAATACACACTGTTTTTTGGGCAAGTTACATGAAAATGGCCAGCGCTGTCTGGAAACCATCCTGCAACGTGTTAACTACAAATGTAGAGGCTGTCAGTGGAACTTGTAAAAGTATTTGGTGTCAAGCAGAACTGAAAAGAAACAGAAAGCCTGCCTCTGTAGTCTGCCACTTGAGTGGCCCTATGTCACAGTTCCCCTTACCAATCTGATATATTCTGGCAAGGGAACCTGTATAGCCTCGGTTCCTGGAAGCACTTTCTATGGAAACATTTGTTCTTATATTTACTGATCTCCCCTCTTATTCTAAAACAGATCAATTTTAAGATAAAGTTTCTTGTCTTTTTTGTGTCTCAAGGCCACTGGCAGCAGCTTCACTCTCTCCTTCTTTCCCTCCTCTCCCCCACTCCCCCATTCTCCCTATTTTGTTCCCATAACCTAGGTGCATTTATTCATCTGATATACAGTTTTCTCCTTTTCTTGTCGGTCTTTGTGTTATGTTATTGATCATGGATTTTAAGGGCACTCATCTTCACCAAAGATGGGCGTATATAAGCATTATTAGATGTCCAGTGAAAAAGACTTATGCTTCAGAAAGAAAGAAAATTCCTTCTTGCTATGTTGGAAAACTTTACCTTTTTTCTAAATGAGGTTTCTGGTGAAGATAAGGCATTGTCTTTGAGTGAGTTATGTAACGTTTGGGGAATTTGGACAATTGAAGCTACACAGCTGAAGCCTATTCAGATGTCTTAAAGAAAAAGGGTTGTCTAGCTCTGATTACATGATTCACTCTGCATTCTTTCCAGACCATTATAAGGCTTTAGTCTTAGCTGTTCAAGAGTGAGAGGAAATGAAAACTGACCTGCCGAGGAATCAGGGTCTATTTCCATAACAAGTTAAAAATGGGAAGTCTTATGACTTTACTGTACTTGAAAAGAAAATATAAAAGTAATAACTGTAAGCTATATACCCTAGGATGTACAGCGTGTAGCAGAATTATGGCAATAGCAGATTTTTGTGTAGAAGCCAGATTATAAATGTGATGTGAATGCACTTATGTAACAGGAAAAATTAACTGGAATATTTATTATTCTTGTGAGGCAGACACAAGACAATGCCACATTATACATTAGCTTGGTCTCATTATTTGTTAAGTTTATGAATTGTGGCAGTTACATAACATATAACTGCACATTAGTGTGCATTTTGATGATGTATTTTTGCAATGATTGCATATATTGTATACATTCTATAAATCGTGTGTAGGCTGCACTTGTCTGAGAACACTTACTGATCCTGGGCTTGCAGCAGTGAAATAAATTAAAATTTAAACATTAATAGTTGCTCATAAAGTTGAGATGGAAAGAGAAGGATTATTTCACTGTTTATTTAAAAAATGAATTTTCAAGGGAAGATAGAATTTTAAAGCCTCACTACTTTTGCATCTTTGTATGTATAAATTTATGGTTAACTGCAGGGCCTTGTCTTTTCGTGTTGTTTTTATAGACCTCCTGTAATAATGTTGTGGTCCACTATACAGTTCTGTTCTTGCAGGGCAGATAACCACACAGCTTTGTCAACATGCATTTCATTCCCTTAGTCCTAAAATTAGTTTTTCAAGGCTGGTGTCTTGCAGTATCCTGGTGAAAATGAGTCCTGATTCACTTGATAAATTACTGAAGGTGCATTTAATCACTTTGATATCTTGAAACTTACTCATTTTAACATTTAGTTTTCACACATTATGCTCCTTAAGTAGTGCCTTTACTTTTCACCTTTAATGAGGAACTTTAAGTCTTTGGAATTTTATCTATATTATTTTTTATGTTCCTCTTCACAATTTCATGTCATCAGTCCATTTCACTGGGGGACAGTTGGCCATCTGTATAGATACTCTCCCTTGGAATGATGCTCAACATTGCATCCACTTCGGGCATAGTTAATTTCAAATATTATTTTGTTGTTCTACTGTGTAGCTGGTGGTGAAAGCAGACACCTGTTAATGGGAGATTTGTCAAAGATTTTTCCAGTTAAAGAGGGTTTATTTCAATCATTCTACAGCAAATCATAATCTCTTTAGCTCTGTATGTTCTTAATACTGAGTTTTTTCACATGATGCACTATTGTTGTGCATTGACCTTGTCTACCCATTGCCCACTAAGGTGCTCTATTACTCACCCTCTGGCAACGAGCCAGGGAATTAAAATAGAATGAAAAGCTTATGGGTCACAATAAAGGCAGGAAGATCTCTTACCAAGTACCATCATGAGCAGAACAGACTTGACTCAAGTCAATCAACTGATTTAATGTATTTATTTTAATTGTCATTACAGTAGAATAGTGAGAAATAAAGCAAAAGTAAAGCCACCTTCCTCCTACCTCTCCCTTCTTCCCAGGCTCAGTTTCCTGCTAACTTTTCTACCTCCTCCCCTGAGTCGTGGATGGGGATGAGGAACAGGGATTGTGGTCTGATCATAAGGCTTTGTCTCTCCTCCTTCTTCCTCCTCATGCTCTTCCCCTGCCCCAGTGTGAAGTTCCTTATATGGGCTGCAGGGCTTAATGAATTTGTTCTGAATGGGTCCTTCCCATGAGCTGCAGTCTCAGGAATGGTCTGTTCCAGTACAAGTCCCCTACAGGGTCACAGGTCCTGCAAGCAACCTGGTCTAGTGTGGGTACCTCCATGGGCTGCAGATAGGACATCTGCTCTCATGTGGTCTTCCGTGGGCTGCAAGGGGACAACCTCCCTCACTGTGGTCTTCACCACAGGCTGCAGGGAACATCTGGAACTTGAAGCACCTCCTTCCCCTTCTTCTTCACTTACCTTGGTGTCGGCAAAGTTGTTTTGCTTGCGTATTCTCGCTCTTCTCTCCTGGCTGCTGTTGCACAGCTTTTTTTACCCTTTATTAAATCTGTTACCACAGAGGCACTACCAATGTCATTAATTGGCCCAGCTTTGAACAGCAGTGGGTCTGTCTTGGAGGCATCTGGAACTGTCTCTCTTTGACACGGTAGCAGCTTCTGCAGCACTCCCCATCCTCTACCAAAACCTTGGCATGTTAGCCCAGTGCAGATATTAAAAATTGAGATGCATAATGGAGGGAAATACCATATCAATAGTAGAAGCTGCAAACAATTGGATACAAGGAGACAAATCTGTTTAATTAAAAGAACGGATGCTTTACTCCCTTCTGTAAGCCTTTTATTTTTCTAAGGAATTTTGCTTCTATGTTTGAAATATCTGGAATTTTAATGACTTTCCTACTTCTTTTCTGCCTTTTTCTCCGCCCCTTTCCCCTCTCCCCTAGGAATTTATTGTGAAGTTTTGCATTTAGGGACTTCAGTCGGACTACTACTTTTGAACTTTTATCAAGAGTATCCCTAAACATGAAGTGGTGATGGAATGGCTTGTGTAAACCTCAGATGAAGTACTTACAGCTGTGCATTTCTATTTGGTATGATATGACATATATGCTGAATTGTGTAGCATTTATTTGTGATAAAATATTAGTGTCACCTGTTGAGTGGGGAGTTTAGATGAAAGAGAAGTTTCTAGATGGCTTTGTCATCATTGATAAAGGAAGAATTTTTGAGTTATATTCTGATTAAAAGCATCTGTCTTAACTAAAACATTTGTGCTTTGTGTTAAAGACACCTAAAACTTGAATACATGTTCCTCTCAGTCATTCTTGAAATTTATTATTTTAATACTTGCTTAAGACTAGCACCAGCAATTGAAAGCAGTGCCGAGAAAGCCTCTAGGGCATCAGAACTTCCCCTAATGAAAGCTATTTGCATTTTTTCCCTCTGTGTGGGTACATTTTTCAGACCTACTTGCATCATGCCAAGAAATCAATATAACCCATAGATTTTATATGTTATAGTTATTTTGCATAGTAAGTTTTTATTTGGGCTGTTTGAGTAGGTTCTACTGTACTGCTTAAGTACTGTTAGTGTATAAGTGAAGAGAGATTTTTAAAAAATCAGAGCTGAGTAGGAATGAGGACAAAGTATTAGAAATGGCTCAGGTACACCCGTAGCCCAGAATGACTGGAACATAACTTTGACTGTCCTTGAAGAGAAGAGAAGAGCAGGAGTTATAGAGTTTGCGAGAAACAGGTGCTGGAGGAAAGACTGCCAAGTTCTGGGAGAAACCATGCAGAATATCTTGCCAAAGCCTGAGAAAATTAGTGTGGTTGTGATATTATGCAATATAAAGTGGAAAGAGCTTAAGCTAACTAATCACCCTTTACAAGTTAAGGCTGCACATTTCATTTTAACTGTAGAAGTATCTGGATTTGCTGAGATGAGAATCAGCATGGTCCTCCTGTACTGCTTGTAGATTATGTCTTTGAGTTTAGGATCTTAAAATATGTCAGTCCTTAAAACTTCTTCACCATATGATCTGCAGAAAAATACATCATTTCATTCACTTTCCCTATCTACTTAAACAAGATGTTTTCTGAGCTTAGCAGGAAATGAAGGGGTTGTGCTCCATAATCCCTTTCCTTTGGTTCATTTTTCTCCATGACAATTCAGGGGTAGACATCAATGATTTAGTCATTCTACTCAGAGTACCAACAATAACTTTAGTTATCACATGAAAATTTTTAAAAATCAGTACAAAACATCCCAGTATCTCGCAGAAAACTCTTAATGCCCTACTGAGATAGTAGCATATGAAAGTATATTATTGTGATAGCTGTGTAGTTAACATATACTGCTGTTGTATTTCTCATTTTCTCCACCCAGCCTCTCATAGTTTGCTCTAATTCTCTTTTATTGTTTCCTAATTTAGCCTGTAATCTTTTTGAAATAACTTATTGGCAGGAAGAAGCTGTTTCTATTACAGCAGTGTGGTTGCAATACTCTTATTCTTTATTTTTCTTGGTAAGGTTTTTGTTCATGGTCTGTAAGTAAGTGATTAAAACAGATAAGGTTAAAAAAAGATTGTGTGGATGAAGTTCGGATTTGAGACATTGTCAAATATGACATTAGTGTCTGCAGCAGCCATGCAGTCTTTAACTCTGGGGCCATCTATTTACTCTTTGCCTCTTACTGTCACAGATTATTGTGAAAATGAATTAATTGATCTTAGGCTTAATTTTATTTTTTTTCTTTTTTTTTTTCGTTATACCACAGTTAGCCATGTTAGCCCTTTCTTAATCAACAGGATAAACAGTAGGATAAAGGTTAGTTATTAGTTCTGAGTCTCTGAAATGCTTACAGACAAAAACCAATAAATACTAGTTAGCTAAGAAGCAGTCTGAAGGTTTTTGCTCAATTCAGTTTTGGCATAAGCAGCTATTACTCAGTTTATTTGGGTTGATCTGCATTGATTAGGATAGTTAGTGAGTCTGGCATACTCTCTTTTTTTCTGTGGCACTAGCCTAGGGTGCTTAAATATTCATGACAGAATTGATATTTGAGCCTAAATCTTCATTTAGCAGATCAAAGGGCTGCTTAGACATAGTGTAGGAATCAGTCAATGCAGAAGGATTTGCAGGTCTTTGGCCTCTGTTTGCCTCATAACTTATCTACTTTTCAATTGCTTGTTGCCCACAATTTCTATGGGGCAAAAAAATATAGGGCACCAAACCCTCCCCTAAAACCTATTATTTGTGCTGGTTTACTTGAGACCGCTTGCTGTGAAGAGTTACTGAATTAACTCAGGTGGTTTTTTTCCTTGACTTCTTTTGATACTGAAAAAATCCCTATAACATCTGAGTAGTCTGTAAAAAATACAGGAAAAATTCTATGTATCCTTTCACTTTGATTCCAGACTGCTACTAACGCTTTCCCAGTTTCTTTCATTCCCTATGGCTGCTGCTAGGGGGGTAGTTCACCTTGAATGCTTTTTACTGAAGTAGAATAGTTATTTCAAGGCAGTGAAATGTAAACTTAATCTTAAACAAAACCACTGTATTAATGTCATAGAATCACCAGGTTGGAGGAGACCCACTGGATCATCGAGTCCAACCATTCCTATCAAACACTAAACCATGCCCCTCAGCACCTCATCCACCCATGCCTTAACCCCCTCCTCCAGGAAAGGTGACTCAACCACCTCCTTGGGCAGCCTGTTCCAGTGCCCAATGACCCTTTCTGTGAAAATTTTTTTCCTGGTATCCAGTCTGAACCTCCCCTGGTGGAGCTTGAGGCCATTCCCCCTTGTCCTGTCCCCTGTCACTTGGGAGAAGAGGCCAGCATTCTGCTCTCCACACCTCCTTTCAGGTAGTTGTAGAGAGCAGTGAGGTGTCCTCTCAGCGTCCTCTTCTCCAGGCTAAACGCCTCCAGCTCTCTCAGCCGTTCGTCATAGGGCCTGTTCTCCAGCCCCTTCGCCAGCTTTGTTGCTCTTCTCTGGACTCGCTCCAGAGCCTCAACATCCTTCTTATTGTCCCACATATCTGTTGTTGTCTTGTTGTCCCACACATCTGTTACACAGAACAGTTCACAGAGACATCTACACTTAAAAATAGGTATGTAATGCCGTGTGTTAAAGTTATATGTTCTGTCCCATTCTTCACAGCGATGCTAAAGATACTGTGGCAAGTGTCTCAGGGGAAAGAAGGAAGAGAAATAGAGCAGTATTTTTAGAAGGAAGTAGAGGGTTTATAGGTAAGCTATAAAGCAGTGATACATTGTGTTCTGTTTTACTTTATGTTGCTACTTGCAAGACTGAGGAGATATTTTGCTGAAAATCACTCACATATTTGCTGGTGTGTGTCTGATTTTAGGGCACCAATAAAATGTCTGAAAGAAGGTGCTGATTTTTGGACAAGGTAGATTCACTCTTACAGTGTTTCTCACTTGTGAAGTGAAGGCAACTTTTCTTTATGCTTTAACGAGAGGAAGCACAATTATAATGTTTCTACTATGCTAAGTGTAGTTAGTTTTTTGTGATTTTTTGTGTGGGCTGTGCCACGCTGCTGTTTGTAGTGTAAGCAGGAGGAAGGTTAATGTTGAGGGTGGTGGTTAAAGTAGGCAATGTGCAGGATTAATCACATAAAAAGTTGACACTGCAAATGTATTGGTTCCAATAATTATTTCCAGTTCTTTTGTTATAAATGATAGCCAAAGTTTAGTGTACCCGTAGCAAAAAGACTGTATGTAATCAGCTTGTTATGTCTGACCATGCAAACAAGTGTGTAAACCATCGTGAGCTGTGGTATGTCTGCAGCATCTTCCATCAATTGCCATCATGTCCCTGGTGCAGGCTTCCTTTATGACCTCACGTATCTCGACCCTCTCCTGAATGATGTTTCCAGAAAGCTTGTCACTTGGGAATGAAAAATGATGATACGAGGTGAAGCTTTGCTTTCCAGCCAGCACAGATCTGAGATCCTGAGCCTGCATTATCACCATCTGGCTTCAGATCAACGGACAAGTCTTGATGTTGAACACTTTTGTCTCAAAAAGGTGTCATGGTCAATCTGTTTTGTATATTAGAAAAGCAAGGGAAGAGCTGTTATGGTGCCAAATAAATAAGCCTGTTAGTGATTGCTGAATAATGTCAAACTGTAATAATAGAGTGTTATGATTCTTTCTTACATTTTCACAACATTTATCTATCTTTTTTGAGATCTCTTGAGTGTAGTCTTATTTATTTTGTCCATATTTTTAGACTTAAAGAACACTGTCAGATAGCTGAGGTGTCTACATAACTTTCAAACACTTCTTTTCTTTTTTGAAATGCTGGCTTTGTAGGAAAAAGAACAGGGGGTGGTAGGACAAAACTGCTTTGTTTGCTGTGATCAGTCTGAAGGTCACTAGTATTAAGGCACTGGGGAACTTGAGTAGACAGCTACTTTTTTCAGGGCTGCCCTTCAAACTGAAGTCGCTAACTTAAGGCAGTATCAGTATCTTTTCATACCAGCCCATGAGAAACTGCAGTAGCATTTAATCTACAGAGAATTTCCTTGTAAATTCCCAGATGTACATTGGAGAACATATTAGTATGTCCTGTCAGATAAGGATAGATAACTTCGCTGGCGCTTAGAGTATGCGTGTTTTGCTTCAAACCTCCTTGTACGTGCAATGTGCGATTCACAGAAATTTCATAGAATCATAGAATCACCACGTTGGAAGAGAACCACTGGATCATCGAGTCCAAGTGTTCCTGTCAGACACTAAGCCATGTCCTTCAGGACCNAACCTCCTTTCAGGTAGTTGTAGAGAGCAATAAGTTCTCCCCTCAGCCACCTCTTCTCCAGGCTGAACAACCGCAGCTCTCTCAACTGTTCCTCATAAGGCCTGTTCTCCAGCCCTTTCACCAGCTTTGTTGCTCTTCTCTGGACTCGCTCAGATTTCCTGCATCTCCTGCCTGCTCTCTCACGGCAGGTGCTCACATGTTTAAAATTAAGACAGCTACATCAGCAGTAAGCAAGCAGAATTGAAACCTGAAGAGGTGGGTTTTTTTTCAATATATAATGACTGTCCTGAACATGTTCCTTATAAGAAGGAGCTGGTTCTGGTATGTCCTTCTACAGTTCTGAGTAATAAGGGTCACCTGCTTGTCTGTATATTCTGGGTGTGGTTTCTGTGGTGCATTTTCATTTTAATGACTTTTTTCTGCTTCTGTGAATTTCTCCTTGTTGTTCAGTTCAGGTAAAATATTCTTTGTTTCCTGGTAGAAACTGTTTTGTGTTGTACAGCAAATGAACAGTTTCCTGTTACTGGAAGCTCACAGCTATTCCACAGCACTCTGTAATATTTTAGTGTTACGATGGGCTAAGTTGTATGGGTTTTGCTTTGATGGGTTACTCTTTTAGGTAGACTGCCAGCGTTTTCCCAAGGAACACAAAACAGTATAGAGAAATTGTACTTCAAAGTGGTTTATACCTCAGCAACATTTTTTGAAACAAAGAAAAGTCACTTCTTCAGTTCAAGGCTGTTTTCTGCACTAAATATAAAACACCTGCAGAGAAGAGGATGTGCATGAAAGCTTTGAAGAAAAGGTCACAAGAATTCTTTATAATGAAAAACATTAGGCAGGCTGCCTGTAGGTGTCATTACAAGCTGTCTTGCATGTGCCCGGAGGCCTAATCGTAGAAACAATTAAGTGCAAACATGTGAGTAACTTTAATTGTGTACCTGCCAAATCAGTAAGACAAATTAAAATCTTCAGCATTTGTAAAATCTTTAGTTTACAGTTTCCCTTGAACTGCTAGGAAAAAAACATTTTAAGGAAATGTGGAGATCTTGTCTAATAATGTTTGGTATTGTATTGCAAGGCATTCAAGAGCTCTTTTACGTAATACTTATGCTTTTTTATTTTGTGCTCTAAATTTCGTTATTTTGCTTAGCGCATCAATATCTGGACAAATAATTATGGTTTCTGTTTTCTGTTCCTTTCTGTGATATACTTTTTCATCTTAAATTAACATTTCATTTGCTTTTTAGGTTTGGAGAATATATTATCTTCCATATTCACATATATTATAAACTAGGTGGTTTACATAAAATATCAATGCATTAACTGAGAATTAAAAAGAAAGCAGTGGGCTCTGCTGGAAAATGAAATCGATCTATAATTACCTGGTTAATTGCGTTTATCTGTACATTGCACTGGGCACTGTCAACTGTCTTACGAGGCATCATATTTTATCTGTTTTATTATATATGTTATAGAATACTTCTGCAGGAAAGTGAAAATGGTTCTTTTGCTTTGTACATCAGTGGATAGTGAAGTGTAAATACTTGAGCATATGTATTGAAGATACATGGTCATAGTTTTTCTTCTTAGTAAAAAAAACTTGTTGGTCAAGGTGAAAAACAGTACTTATGTGCATTAATGTGATCTGTTAATTTGGTTTAGCTTTCTTTGTATTACTTTGTAAGCACATAAAATGATTTTATCCTTCATATTGACTACTGTCTTGGACTGATTTAAGTGCTTCATCTTTATTTTATTTTATTTTGCCCCTCTTCCCTTTTTTTTAAACTTTATTGTCAATTATAGCAAGACTACAGTTACATGCAGAAGCCCCAGCTGAGCACACACATGGAACAGCACAAGAAATCTGCTGTTACCTAACCAAGACCTTTTTATTTTTTTTAAAATTTATTTGCCTCTGATTTCAGTTCATGTAGCACACTGTTAAAATGCAGAGGTCCATCCCTGGAACAAACCAAATAATAGTGAGAGTGATGTTTTCCTTACTGGATTTTTCCCCTTCATAGAGAAGAAACTGCATTACTCTCTGCTACCTCCCTCTTCCAAAGAAGTCTTTTGACATCCTGCTCTTTGTTCAGTCCATATCAAATTCCTCAGTTGTTCTTATTCTCCAGGCTCTCCTCTTGCCCCAGTCAGCTCACTGTATTTCAGTTAACTTCTGAAAGAAAACCTAATGTAAATACTTCCTCCTATTTGTCATACTCAAGCTCTTTCCTGTCTATTTTTCAAAATACAAACCTTTTTTAATATCTTCTGTCTTAACTGAAGACAAGCTTGATGCCATTTTAGTGGCTTCTTTTTAGATTTACCCCTCTTAGGCTGTTTAGACTTCTACTTTCCAATCTACTCTTCCTCAAGGCCATCCTTAATGCCCTTTGCTCAAAAAACTTCAGCTTCTAATGACTACTTCCTAGACCAAACTTAGAATCAATAGCCTGTTCTCCTTATTTTAGACCTGCCAACCACATATGTCAAGACTTTCTTCTTCAGGTCTTATCCGTTTTGGCATCAGTGGGTATTTGGGTCTTGGTGGTTTCTTCAGCACAGAATGCCCTGGCACTGCCTTTACCACACTGTTGGATGCCATCAATCACTTCTGTATCCTTGTCTTCTTCATTCACACCTCATTGAATTATCTGACTACATTAATATATCAGATAAAAGGTTGACTCGGAGCTTTCATGATCTTTGCTAGACATGTTTCATTTTGTTCAAAATCCAGAGATAACCTCCCTGTCTAGTTGCATGTAATGTTTATTGCTGGATATCAATCCAGCCTAACTATACCTAGCAATGTACCTCTGAAATTATTTATGCTCGCTGTTGTAGTTTCTTCTGAAATGAATTACAATAGTAGGATGCTATTGTATTTGGCTTCCTGATTTTCACCTTCTCACAAAGTTGTTCCAGTAAAATGCCTTAGTTCTCAGTTCTGAGTGATTCTTCATTTCAGGAGCACGTCTTATCACAAGCAATTTAGGCATCAGATAAACCGAGGCCATAATAGGGATTGTATTGTTATTGTGTACATATTGATATCTATTGATTAATCTTTCTTGAAATAAAATATGCAAAATCTACAGAACTATTAACTGAAATCTAGTACGAAAACTTTTGTTGATGGTATACCACTGAGACTTTTTTCAGGAGCTGTCTTTTATTGAGACAATCCTTTAATAATCATCAAAATTTTATTTCTATATAACACAATTCTTTTCATGTCAGAGAAGTTGTCTTTCGAAGGCTTCCCTTACCCCCTACAAGTTTTTGTTACTCAATGGAAATGAGTAGCAGCTGATGTTTCTTCCTCTGAAAGCTCCCATATATAGCATGCAACTGGATTTGCACAAAAATTATGCATCAGAAAACTGACTGAAACTGCTACACTAGAGGAAACTACCAGATACAGTTTTCTTTTCCCAATGTCTGCAGAGCCTTCAGCTGCGATTTAACTGGATGAAACTCATGTCATACAAGACTTTATTCGTACCAAATCTTACTTTGAATGTATATGCTACTACAGAATTGGTTAGTGAGTTATACAGCATGTTGTTGTTCCAAAGAAGTGTTTCAGCCCCCGCATAATCATGCTTATGAGTTTCTCTATGTCTAATGGCAATATGTACTTTGTAAAGGTCATGGGGATAGATAATTACTGAAAGCTAAAAAGACAAGTAACTCATCCTACATCAGGACTGTAGATCACTGCAGGGTCACTAAAGGTGAGAGGAAAGACTCATTCTCACATCAGTCACAGAAGTTCTTGCTAACACCGTTTTTTAAATGCATTAATGATACACTGTGTGAAAATGGTCTTCTGTATCCCCTGGCAACCGGAAAGAAAATGTATCTGTTCTATTCTGGTGGGCTTCAAGAACATACGTGAAAAGTTGTTTGTTTTCACAAGACAATCACTAGAAGCCCAGTCCCACCCATTCTTCAAAAAGAATTTGTCATAAAGAATAAACAAAAAGTAGACCTCTAGAGTGCTATTAATCAACGATTTAATCTCACTTTTATTGAGTTGTAGGGCAATATTTTTGGTATTATATGAGTTATACCAGTTCCATCAGTGACTTTTTCATGCATGAAAATTAATGCTGTCTTTTATGGAAATTACACTTATAATATACAATTGAAACTTGAGATGTGACTTTTGTCCTCAGAATTTCTCAGATTCCTATGGCAACACAGTATCTTATTATTTTATTGCTTGACATGGTGTTAAATTTTATTCTTTAGTCTGACTGCTTAGAATAAAGAAAACATAGATTCCATATTTCACAAAACTTGTAAAAATATGGAACATTTACTTTAAACATAATACATCAAATGAGTGATGTATCTTTGTGTAGATAACTGAAATTCAGCAAGTCAAATGCTTAAAGGCTTGTGTCAAAAAAGTACAAAAGACATAGGTTCTTTTTCTCAGGCTTGTTTTTCAGCAATCACACCCTGTTCTCTTTCCTCCCAGCGTCTAGCAATTGGTGCTATTTTTAGAAATTATTCTGATAATAATCACTCAGAAGACTTTAAGCTGAGTTGTTAAGAGTACAGTACTTTTAGCTGAAGAATTGCATGATGATGTACCGAAGGCTTTGACCTTTTCAGCTCTCCAGTTTCCTTGTTTTGCTTTATAAATATAAAGCTTGAGCAAAAAAATGAAGTTTATCCAGAGGAGGTTGTAATTGCATTTACAGAGCAATATGCTTCTTCCAGTCTTGAAATAGAGATAAGCTATATTTCACACCAGCAACTGTGTAAGGAGTTTTCATGTGGGAAGTTAGACAAAACAGATTATTTGCTGTTTATGTTCATGTCCTAACTAATTGTGTAGTAGCTCTCTGCCCAGACAGTCCATACGGGAGAAGATACTTTAGTCCTAGAGGCGTCTGCTGACTTTGGCTCACAGGTTAATTTAGCCTTGCTTATGCAGAAGCCCTAAGATGGACATTAAATTTGCTCACCCGAGGCACAGATTTAAATGAAGAAGCAGAAGAAAGCCTTGTTTCTCTTCAGAAGTACTTAAATGATCATGAGAATTGAAACTTGTATTCATTTTCTAGTATAGACCATTAATCAGCTTTAATTGTAAATGTATTCAAATGTGATTGCTGAAGTGAACGTATTGCTCAAAGCAGATGTTTTGTTATTTTGACTTTTGTGCATTTTTACTTCTCCCCCCTTAATTTTTCCTTGTCTTTTTCTGTTCTTGTTTATTTCATAAGTTGAACCTTACTGTGTTTCACTACTTTAGGCCCCAATTATACGTGACACTACGTGCAGGCAGTACCCTTCATCTGCTTGAAATGGCTTGCAAAATTGAAGCATCAATCACTTAAATCTGTTACTGTTGGGTATAAGTCACTGCTGTCTAAATCTGTTGAAGGCCCACGCATGTCTTTTTGTAGGTTTAGAATTATGTAAAATACTACGTTCAAGGGAAAACTCCCCTCTCTAGCCAAAATTAATTCCAAATGTGAATTAATTTTGCCACTTGGTGGAATTAATGTGGTTTCAAAATAGTTTGGGACTATTTACTTGTTCAAATACTACATGGAAACACTGTGCATTGTTTTCTTTTCTGATGTTTAGGGTCAGTTAGGAGTCAATGTGGAAAGAACGTCACAGGAATGCATTTGTAGGCATTTCAAATCCCATGTCTTTATGTACAAGGAGAGAGGTATCTTTTGGGGCTCTGGTAATTGTTGAAGGATGGTTTCTTTCTACTTGATTACCCTACAAGTTGTGCAATATCCCCCTGAAAAGTTTAGCAATATCTCTAGTTAATTTCAGATTTATGATTTTTCTTACTTTTACTGCAAATACTCAATACATGTATTTGACCCAGATTCAGTTTGCATTTGGTGAGATGGTTTCTTTCTAGTACAGCCTGGTCATAATTCATGGAGAATGGCATGGTCGCACATTTTCTTACAAGATCCATAAGATTGTTAGACTGTGTGGTTTTAATTCTTGATTTAGGAATGGTAAACACCTTATTTTCTACAATACCACGGCCTGAGTTTCAGGCAATAAGGCTCATTTTTCACATACTCCTAATATAATCATTTTCTGGTGATGGTTTAAAAAGTTGCAGATTTTTTCTGTTTTAGGAAATTTTGGTGTAAACATGTGGATGTAATAGTATTCATTGGGTTTTTTTAGTTAATGTGGTGTTGTAGATGTATTCTGAAAAAATATGTGCCTGCAAGTGGCTTTCCTAAGTGGGATATTCTTTCCTAAATTTAAGTTTAGGTACCTGCCTAGAAAATCCAGTAAAGAGCATTCAGCAAGGATCCTATCTTTTTTCTTTTTGTGTTCTCCTTTATGAATAAAAGGATGAAAATTTTCTATGAAATTTTTGTATGCATCCATTAAAAAGCTACAGAATGGCATTTTGCCTTGCTTATTAGATATGACAGTCTCTAACTTCTTTGCAGAAAACAAATGAAAAGTGATATACAAGCCATTTGTATTCACTGTCAATATATTGTCTTTAAGAGCCATCAGTAAAACTTGTAAATTCCTCTTCTTCTGAAAATCACTTTTGTTTAATGTAAAATTTCCCAGAATTCATGGTACTGAATTCTGTGTCTCTGGCTATGGCAAGGGTTAAAACTGCTTCTGGGCATCTATCTATCACCCTTCTAATACAGACTTTATAGCAGTGCAGGACAAGCATAACTGAGTGAAAAAAAAAAATTGGAGCCATTATACTAGAAAGGATTGAAACCAGACAGTAGGATTGCCTTTTGATCATATGCGGATATGTTCCAGACCCTTTGCAACATTCCAGTGTTGCAGTGAGTGTTGTATGTTTAAAAAAAAAAGAATTAAAAAAAAATGTTTTTAAGAGCCATCACCATGTGCTCGGATTGAAGTAGAACTGCTGGCAAAAATAGTATGTTTGCCAAAAAACATTTGACTCGACTCTCAGAGTAACATCCGTTCCTAGATTTTCCTTTGCTTGCAGCATCTGATAAAGACAAGTAGAAAATTGCCTTAACTTTCAGTGGCAAGAAATGAACTTTTTGTATTTAATTTAGCACCCCTGAAATGTTGGGAGAAGCAGTAGAGTAAGAGTGAGAGCACATGAGGAATAATGTGAGACAGGCTTCTCAGCCCAGCTGTGTTGATGGACATCACGTAAACCCAGAGTGCTTCTGTTGCCTGCAGGTCCTAAAGTCTTTTTGGATGTTTTGAATCCATTTGAATATCAATTTTCCTTGGATTTCTTGGAGGTTTCAGGAAGATGTTGGGGAGCTAGCTTTTCCTTATAACTTAGAAGACAGCTCGTGCCTAGAATGAAGTAGTCACATGCAATTTGCTATTCGCAAGCTTGCCTCTGGAAGCAGCTGATGCAGCGACAACCACATGGCCTCCCTGCAGCAGCCAAGCAGTGTTAGCACCTGCCATCACCTCTGTGGTACTGAGGAGTGAAAGATGACACGATGCCAAGAAAAGCTTCTGTCTTTACCGTAACTGAACCTACAGAGATTGTTATAAGGAGTGGTTGCTGCTGAGAGTTAAAATTGTAGTGGCAGATGCAAGGAGAAGGGAGAAGAAGCAGATAAAAGAACCTAAATGGAGCCACGTATAGAGATTGCCGTCAGATAAGCCAGGGTGCCAGTTGCTTTGTGGTATAACATGAATATGAATAAACTTCAAGCTAGTAGTATGAACATAGGGGTTTGCTGACATGTCTCTTCATTTACTTTGACTCTTTCTCATTTGTTTTTGTAATAGTTCTTCCAAAGCTGTTGCAAGGAATACTGATTTATCACATGGTGATTGAGCCAGTCTCTTAACCTTGCTTTGCAGAATTACCAAACAAGAAAATAAATAAATATATAAATACAGTAGTGGAGATGCATGTAGCAAGACTTCTGAAGAGAACAGATGGTGTTTATTTTTCAAAAATATTTTTCCTTTGAGAAGTTATTTATATATTATTGTAGTTAAATGAATGTGAAAGGTGTGTTCAATTTTTCTCCCTGGTTTCTCTATTAATGTTGAAGCGTAGGAAGATATTATACTCATTTGTATTCTTGCACATAATATAAATGAAAAATGAATATTTTATAGCTAGTAGCTTTATAAAATGTGATTCAGATATCTCAGCAAGTTTAGTATATATTTCCATTGCAAAACACAGAAATGAAAGCAAAATGCTCGGCTGAGGTCTCTAAAAGTAATGACTATTCAGTGCTTAAGTACTAGTACAGGCAACTTTACACCATTCCTTCAGAAATTGCACCACATTATGGCCTCCCCAGACTCTACAGAACTTGTGGCTGAGAAGTTGTGTCAGAATTAAGGTTAACTGTATGGAACCTGATGTATTTTTCTGACAAGCAGTATTTGACCAGCTTCACTGGGTATCTTTTTAGTAGCATACCGTTCATATGACTGCTACATCACAGCAACTACATAAAGGGATTCATTCAATTTTATGCATCTCTGCAAGTGTATTTTTATCTCTGTATTAAAAAATCTATTAATATGTATATAATGTATAATTTTAATAAGAGATATATATATATATGTATGTTTAATACATTATATGTGTCACCCTTATATACATGGGCTGAAAGGAGGTGAGCGTGGACCAAAGGAAGGGAGAAAGGTAGATAAGGTGGGAAGACTTTCAGGTTCAGTTAGATGGCACTACAGGAGTAGCGTTGATGCAGGCATGGGAAGCACTGTAAATGAAAGATGCTGCACAAGTATCCTAAGAGGTAAGGAGAGTGACAGTTTTGACAGATTTTGATTTGCGCCAGGGTGGGACTTGCAGTTCCTGTTGTGCCTTACCCTTCTTAATCTTTCACTTAAGCATAAAAGCTGCTCTCTGAAGGCAGAAACTCAGCGTACCATATATTTAACAAAATCAAGGAATATTTGTTCTGCCTTGACCAACTCCACTTTGCAACCCACTTGCTAAACCAAAAAGCAGGCTTAGCATGCTTTGAAACTGGGTCTATGCTAATCAGAATTTCTGCGTTTCAGGAGCTGAAATAATCCCTTATTTCCACAAAGGATTGAACTTGCTAAAAGCATTGAAGAACATTACTACTAAAAACACTGTGGAGCAAATAACATGGCAAAACTTACTTGCTAAATGTTTACCTTTCATTTCTAACAACATCGTACAGAAGAAGTGTTGGAGCCAGGGAAAGCATATTTCAAATTGTTAAATGTCACTTGCTTCTTTTCTTGCAGCAGGGAAAAAGAAAAATCTGTCTCCCTTGATTTAGCAACAGACACATACAGATGTTTCCTTTAAGCTGTTATTGGGGAATTCAAGACAATTTTGAGACTGAAGCCTCGGCATCTAAATAAGTTATAATACCCTGTCAGAAGTGGTTCCGTACTGAAATTGTAAAAACCCTTCTGAGATCTGATGAAGAAGTGAGCATATTTGCAGTCACAACATTTAGAAAGTGCAAAGTGGCTTGTTAAAACTTCAATGAAATGCATAACAATTGAAGGCATCTGAGTCTTTTTGTAATACACAGAAAAACAAAGCAGCCTCGCATTTAAAACAGCAGTGTGAAAATCTGGCAATGTTGTTCTTTATCCTTACAAAGCAAAACAAAGGACAAAAACAACCAGAAAATTGAACAGCAAATTATTAAGGAAAACCAGGCTGTCTTCACTATGTTCAGATTTTTTAAAAAAATAATTATTAATGTTATGAAACATTGTCCTCATTCACATGAAAACAATATGTGACAGGGTAACTGCAGGCAGAAAATTGACCACGGTGTTGCAGGAGATATATATGTCCATGTGTACATATGGGCAAAGGGATGTACTGAACAGTAATGCATGTGTAGTTTGTTGGACATGAGTTCAGTGCATTAAAAAAATGTGTACCTTAAAGAAGTATATTAATTAATAGCAAGTGCAAATACATTTTTGTCTTGAAAGACAAAACATGTTACATAGGCTGTAAGGAGATCATGAATGTCTTTCAGATCTTCATGGAAAACAGTTAATTGTATGAGTATGTGAACATAGGAATTGTTTTTCTGAAATTGGCACCTAAATCCATGTCTGGCTTCAATAGTGCCCATCTGCAGATACTTCAGAGGAACTTAAGGGACAAGCTGTTTTCAGGACCACTTTTTTCCTAACCTATAAAGACAGTTATTTCCACATATCCAGAAGCATATGAATGTATATCCTGTGTATGTTTTTATCCTCTTTAATGTATTGTAGATGCATCTTATGTTTATATTAACATCTGATCCTTTTTGGCTTCAGCTTATATCTTGATCTTAGTATTTTATGATACATAACGACACAAAACAGGCAAGAATATGTGAGGGAGGGAGAAGAAGCAGTTCTGTTATCAAATTTGCTCATTCATGGTCTAATTAATTGACTACTACTTTTCTAAGTGTTTTATTTGGAAGGGCAGAAAAATGATGCATCTGTATGCAGGGTAGATGTAGGAGCTTGAAAAAGCCCAGAGATAGACTCTGAGTGGATGCAGACATTTTCCTCAAGATTCACGCTCCGGCTGTAGTATGGAGTATCAGTATAGTTACTGCTAGTGCTGCAATGCAGGCTTTGAGAAAGGAAATGTCTATGACTGGAGTAAAAAAATTCTCTGAAGCTACGGTATGAGACAGCCATTGTATTTCCTACTAAACTAAATGCGGTTTGATTAAAAAAAAAAAAGTATATTTGAACCTGAAAATTCTCCTGCAAGGAAAGAAAAGCAGTTGAAATAGGCAGCCTGCAGATTAAAATCCCAGGAGAGTGCTTGGTTCTCTCAATTGACTGCTGAAAGAGCAGGAAAAGCTGATGTTATATGATATTATTAGGGAAGAATATACAATAACAAAATGTCAAGGCTGGATAGTATAGTCAATGAAGTATGAAAGAAACAATAGAAACTGAAGAGGAAGTAATGTTTTGCTCAAGGAAATCGGTACTCCACTGTGTTGTTTACAAAGTGTTTGCATCTGTGAAAGCAACCCCTCTGGTTTTCATTAGGATAAAAATATAACTGAAGTTGCATTTAATATAATGTGTCATAGTAGCAGATTCAACTCACACAATGTCAGTCATTGATGATCCTGGGGTAATCTGTCATAGAGAGATGTTAACCCCAAAGTCATCCAAATTACTTTTGAAATTACGTTCTGCTTGCAGATGGAAGTGAAGGGGTTTTTTTAGCGATTCACTTGAGTTGAATTTATTGTTTGGGAAAGTATAAGTGGTTTTCTCCTACATATTAACAGACCCTTCATCTAACCTGTGTTAACCAAGCAAACTTGTGTGTCTGTTTTATTCAGTCTTGTGAAGGAAAACCAGAAATAAAGACAAACTGGAAGGGTGAACAGTGAAAAATCAAGGTGAAAATAAAGAGCAGAAAAGAAGGAATATTTGCTATTAAATAAATGATTAGTCTTGTATTGATCTATATGTCATTTTCTATTATGAAAAATGTGGCATTTATAGGCTTATAGAATCGTAGAAACACCAGGTTGGAAAAGACTTCTTGGATCATCGAGTCCAAGCACTTATAAAACAGACTGTTTTTCTGTCTGTCTGTACTCAGTTGTAAACCATCAACCTTCAATTCTTGAGCTTCTGTTTAGAGGCTTAGTTCAGTTTTCTACTTTGTTTACAAATTTAAAAGCAAATTTAATAAGGTGTTTTCATTGTGACAGCTACCAGATGTTTTGTATGTTAACTATTCTTATATTGCTACTTTTTCAAACTGAAATATTGTAATCGCAATTTGTGCCTGGTTCTTTGATAGACTTTTGCATTTAATATAAGAAGGGGATAGATCACTTCTGTAGTAAATTTAAATGTTTGAGTAAATTAAATATGTATTAAATATAAATTAAACAATCTAAAAAGAAAATCTGAGGCTAAACTATTTCAAACACTGTAGGCCTGCAACAGACCAGGGACTGGTTATATAGTCTTTATGTTGCCTGCTGATTTTAGGCTTTATAATTCATTTAGCCTAATTAAAAGACTAAAAGATCTTTCTAGCTATTGTAAAAACAAAGCAAACAGCAGTCAACAAAATAGCCTTCATCCTGATCTTTTGTAACTGAAAAAAATGTTGTGCAAAATATTATATTTAATGTGTTTGTTCAGGGTTTCTGCAAACTTTGAGTCTTCTAAAATAAACAGCAGTAGACATACAAATGCTGTTAAGTGACAGATCAGCATCTTATCTTAAATGAGGTGAAATTTTCCACTGGCATTTCATGGCTCTGGTGATTAGCTTTGCTTAGATTTTAAGAGGTATCTAGGCTAATCTGTCTGTCTGTATACCAAGTCTTGAATGAGAATCAGTAGACAATCTATTAGAACTTATTTTGCTATCCACACCTCACACGGTGACATAAAAAGAGGTAGCAAGAAGTGGCAGCAGCTGTAATTTATGTTCTTCCGAGTGATGGGAGCTGCAATAAATCAGGTCAGATGGAAGATCCCTGCAGCCTTCTAAGCTATGGGAGCAGCAAGCTCTAGGCAATGTACCAGGCAAATACTTGAAAACAATAATCAAATGTCTCAGTTGATAATTGTGCTTATTAGTAATTACTAAGAATAATTAACTATACCTAGTAATAAAAGACACGTGAAATAGATTTAAAAATAATGATGTGGGTTGTATTCAAATGTGTTAGAAAAGAGGTCTAAACACTTTTTAAGGGTGCACTTGCTTTCTTCTTGAGTGTGGGGAGCAAAAACTCTTCATGATATTCAATAATGTAGTAACTACTGTAGCAATCACAACACTCCAGAAGTATGTAGGGAAGTTCCTGATTTCTGTCCTTGTTTTTAGCAACCCTTTGTAGCTTTGAGTACATCACTTTCCCTTCTTTTTCGCTATTATTGATGAAACAGGATGATAATATTTAAGCATAATTTCTCATAAAGATGCTCTGCAGAACCGTTAATAAATCCATTTGCAGGTTTGTATTCGTAAAGGTCTGAGATTAAAGCAGCATAGTCTACTGAGTCCTTTTGAATTGCAAAATATCAATTGAATTTTAATATTCAAACAGATCCTACCAGAAGCTATGTTAAAACATATGGAGGACAGGTAAGTGGCTGGCTTCGCTAAAGGCAAGTCCTGCCTGGCTTTCTATGATGAGATAACCGGATCAGCAGATATGGGAAAACAAACAAATGTGATCTGTCTGGAATTTTGTACGGCCTTTGACATGGTCCCCCACAAAATCGTTCTCTCTAAATTGAACAGATATGGATTTGATGTGTGGACTGTTTGGTGGATAAGAAATTGGTTTGATGTTCATATTCAGAGAGTAGTGGTCAATGGTTCAATGCCCAGATGGAGATACATGACAAATGTTGTCCCTCAGCTGTCTGTACAAGGACCAGTGCTGTTTAATTAATGAATGAAATAGATAGTGAGATCAAGTGCATGCTCAGCAAGTTTGCCGATGACACCAAGCTGAGGGATGCAGTTGCTACACCGGAAGGATAGGATGCCATCCAGAGGGGCTTGGACAAGCTGGAGAAGTGGGCCTGTATGAGTCTCACGAGGTTCAACAAGGCCAAGTACAAGGTCCTACACCTAGGCCAAGACAATTTGCAGTTTCAGTACGTGATGGGGGATGATGTGATTGAGAGCAGCCCTGCTGAGAAGGACTTGAGGGTGTAGCTTGATGAGAAGCTTAACATGAGCCAGCGGTGTGCACTCAGCCCAGGAGGCCAACTGTATCCTGGGATGCATCACAAGCATGGCCAGCAGCTTAAGGGAGGCAATTCTCACTCTCTATTCCATTCTTGTGAAAACCCACCTGGAGTATTGCATCTGGTTCTGGAATCCAGGAAGGATGTGGAACAGAGTCCAGAGGAGTGCCACGAAGATGATCCAAGGGCTGGAGCACCTCTGCTATGAGGACAGGCTGAGAGAGTTGGGGTTGTTCAGCCTGGAGAAGAGAAAGGCTCTGAGGAAAACTTATAGTGTCCTTCCAGTACCTGAAGGGGCCTACAAGAAAGCTGGGGAGGGACTTTTTACAAGGGCATGTAGTCGTAGGACTAGGCCATGTTGGATGGGGCCTTGAGCAGCCTGGTCTGGTGACAGGTATCCCTGCCCATGGCAGGGGGTTGGAATTGGGTGATCTTTTGGGTCCCTTCCAACTCAAACCAGTCTATGATTTCCTTTGTTAGATCAAAATATAACTACTGAGTTTGCTGGCTGCACTTATTTAATTTCCTAGTTGTGTTCAACTTTTAGATTATAAAATGATACTTAGTGGCATAACTTATGATAAAACTAAAACCATCACCTTGAAAGTGAGTTCAGCTATCATCCACTAAACCTTAGAATAAGCTGTAAAGTACAGAGATTTTCTTTTCTTCTCTTCAGTTATTATAAAGATGTATTTTATCTCTAGCTCTAATATCCACTGAAGTTTTTCTCTGTCAGTATTAACTTCTTGGATCAATAAATTGTGATACTGATCTCCAGAGAAGTCAGTGTCTGCCAGCTATCACTGCAGTATTTACCCTTATTGAAAAGCAGTTGTAACAAATTAAATTGGCTTCTGTCAGTGGATGATATACAGTGGCTAGTCTGTACTTTATGGTACAATTAATGAAGGTTGATACATAGGTCTCTTCCTAGAGGAGATCAGGTTAAAGACAAGGATTTGTAGCAAGAAAAATCCTAATTTATGAGGTGAAGGGAATCTGTTTTCATTTAAAGAACAGTTACTGGAAAGTGGCGGATGACTATAGTTTTCAAAGGAAGATGGCTTTAATAGTGTGCATTTATATATGCTTGATCTGTCTTGCTGGGAAAGCAGTGATTGCATTATTTAATTTGGCATTACACAATTCACATTGGTATGCAAGTTTATGAAAGATTTACTTTTGAGGCAGTTAAACACAAAGGTGCAAAAACTAAAACCAAGCCTATGAATACTTTAAAACAGCTCCGGAAAGTTAATCTAGCTAAAATGATGTGAATCTGTCCTAAAGCAGAATCCCAGTCCTGAATCTCTTAAAAGGATGGAAAAGTTTGTTTTGCCTTCCTTGTTGTCAAGAAAATTCCTGATAGTTAATCATATTTTTAATATTATTCTCTAAAGATAAATGATTAGTATGGCCTGGCAGTGACTCCGTGGTATCCATGCAGTTACACAGTGAGTATGTTGTATATTTAGCCTGATAAACTCCAGAAATGAGAACTGGGGCATTGATCATTGTAATAATGCAACAATTATCAGTAAAATTCTAATAATGTCATTTTGGTTGATTTTAACAGCCTGCTCCAAATTTTAAAATGGCTTAAAAGCACTGAAAGAAAAGCTCACAGAGCTGGGGTTTTTTTTGTCCTGGGCAAGATTATTTTCTAAACTGTTGTTCTGAGAAATACATTAATTGCTTGGCATTTAGACATTTTGAAAATGCACGTTCAGCTGATTAAGGCTTGCAACATTCTATGCCCTCCAGAATACTTAGAGATTTTCCAGCAGCACAGGCAAAAGGATCAGTCTGCAAAACCCAGCTGTGGTATCACTGTGCATTAAAAATACATTTAAAAAAATGTTACAGTTGCACAGCAAACTGCAAAAATTAGATGTCCTGATTTATCTAGCTTTGCCTAATATGTATAATTATAGTAAAAATTATGTTTAACATCTAATACAACTTCATCTACTGCAACTTAAAAGATCTGATTATTGCCTAATGGTGTAGTGTCTTCTAGATAACTTATAAATAAAATCTGTCAACTGTAAGCCACAAAGTGGGTGCTGCTTGTATGAGTGCAGAATTGATTTATGCAACATCAAATAAAAAGTCCTTTGGGTGGATTCCTAACAGAGGTAGGGGTTGGTTTTGTGTGTGTACGGAGAGCTTTAAATCACAAAGCGCAATTATGGCAAATACCCTGTGGACAGAGAATTTAGGTGAGAGGTGTAGTGTTGTTTGAAATTGTTAGTATATTCCTTCAGAAGAGCAAGCTGACAACATCTTTCAAAAAAGTGATTACTTTGGAAGGGATTTTTTTTTTACTAGCTCAAGAAGCAACCTGTTTGGTACTGTCTCATTTGATTCTCTGCTATAATGAACTCTTAGCGCCAATACATTTAATTAATTTACATTGGCAGAGAAGCCGCTCTGCATTCCTTAGAGAGGAAAATTACTGGAGCTATTGTAGGGGACCACTGAACGTATGTATACATAAACAGCTGTAGCCGGGCACAAGTTCTTTACGCAATGCTCCTCTCTGGCCAGACACAAACCATTTGCAGTCTAGAAGCTATATGGTCAAAGCACCCCTACTAGTATCCCCCACCTCTCAGCACCCTTTCTAGTTCAGGCATGGTGCCACATCAGTGTGGCATCCAGACCTGGGCTGGCTTGTGTCAAGTCATCACAGAAGAACGTGTGTTTTTCTGAGGCTGTGATGTGGTGTCCTGAGATGTTTTGTCAAAATAACTGTGGCATCCTCCAAGCTGTTTGAACTTTCTTAGATTCCAGCTATCACTGAAGAACTTGCCGCTTGCATTGTGTACAGGTAGCAATTTGCTTTGCAGATTTTCATGCTGAGGCTGTTTTAACGCTTAGAAGATTGGACTGCCTTCCTGTACACTTCTAATTGGAGATCAGGATGCTTGATTTGTTTGGATTTTGATTTTTTTTTCTCTCCTTGTTTGGGGTTTTTTTGTTTGGGTTTTCTGTTTGTCTGTTTGTTTGTTTGTTTGTTTGTTTGTTTTCCCTATTCTGTGTAAGTTAAAAGACAAATTGTCCTCAGGTGAACTGTTGGTTTTTGAGACAGAATGTTCTCACAGAGGAGCTTTCCAGTTTTTTTTGTACTTTGAGTCTAATCTAAGTGAGCTATGTTTCACATCCTTTGTAAATATTATCAGTCAGTTTCCTTGATGATGCTGTGCAGGAGTTCACCTTAAAATTTGTTACTTTTCTGAATACCAGAATGATGGATTCAACAGATACTGGCTTTCTGATGTATTGTCATCTCTCTTATTCCTCAACAACATCTCTCTGTTCCATGGGTTATAAACTACTTGTCTCTCTTTTTTTCTTAGGAAATAATTACCATGTCTCCCTCCTTTCTCCTTTACTTGCATCCTGTTGTCTTTTCTTTCAGGTGTGGTGTAATTAAACCTGATGATTTTCTCAGTAGGTGTTAACTTTGAAGTCTGTGTCCTGTATTTCAAATCTGACATGGATTTTTTACCCAGAATTTTATCTCAGTTTTCATCCTGTACCAGTTGGTTGAATAAAGCAGAATATTTCTGCATAATTATCTTCTGATTAATTAACTGTTACGACTTCATGAGTGGAACAATATTCTTCGCTTGCAGAATTTGGGCTTATCAAAAAGGTCATAGCGAATTCACAGTGATGTGAAACTAGATACCTGATTAGTTAATTGCATAAGTTGAATTCATTGAATTATTCTGCATTCCAATGCTACAGCATGAAAAAGGAACTAACTTCTGGCACATAGAAACTTTGGTTTTTTATGTTTTCCACTACACCTTTTCTTCCCTGTTGTTGTTGTTGTTGATGAACTTCTTCCCTTAAGGGAAATCTCTTGAGGAGAATTTCTTATTCTACTTTTCACCAAAACAGTCTTCCTATTGCTTGTGTATTTTTTTAACCCCGGGTTTTGTTCTTGAATTATTACCATTCCAAATTATTAAGATTTGCTACATGTCCTTTCATATCTGTCCCATCTGTAAATATAATGACCATCCTGATGAAAAGGTTACTGTAATATCACCTAAAGAAGAATGAATTCTTAGGTCTATCTTTCTAGCAATTTAACTGGATAGTCCACTGAATTAAACTGACTTATTTTTATTATTAACTTCATGGTTCACTGTTTGTTTTCACGTAGTAGTTGTTTGTAAGATATATTGAATCATGTGAAAGTGATCCCTTTTTTAAATTTTGATGCAAATACTTTCCTAAAACATATTGCTTTCCTATTGATTTTCCTTCTAAATTTACTATTGTCATCAAAAAACATTATTTTTTAAAATAAAGTATTTTATGGCTTGTTCAATAGGGACAGTTTGTGATGTTCTCAGTTGTCTTGTATCACTTGTTTGCAAAAACAATATGTTTGCATATTTGTGTAGTTTCAGTTTTTTAATATGGAGGTAATTTAAAATAAACTAAATATTAAGTTCTTGCCCATTAGTGAAATACTTTGTTTTACTAATTCAAGGTAAGTGCAGTACCGATCGCAGTTACTTTTCAACCTAATTATTTGGCATTTTCAGTGTTGATTTTTAGCTCTTTTTTTATTTTTCCCCAAATGTGAAAATATGTCTGTAGAACTTGATTGGAAATGCGAACTCCTGTGTGCTTTTCTTTCAGAGTACGGACATGAGTCCAGCTAGTAGCACCACCTCACTCCCTGTTAGCCCTCTTCCTGAGGACACATTCTTTTTCAAGGTACAGTTAATTCATTTCATAGTAACTATTATATAAGAATTTTAGCTAGTCATTTTATCTCATGTACTGTGAAGCACTACTATTACTGCTTCAATTTCTTTAAATTACTATGATATCAGCAGTTGTTCTTATGTATCATAATAACATGCAGTTTTCAATAAGTACCTGGAATAAAATGTTACTGGGTTTGAGGGGATTGTTTATCCAGCAGATTAGAACTGTAAGGCTGTGGTGCATTTTGTTACATGCATTCCTTTTTTGATATATACACACATATATATGTCATTTTTCATCAATAGATTTCTCTTTATTTTGCATTGCAAGTACACAAAATGAAACAATGCTTAGTTATCACAAAGAAACAGATGTTAAAGGTATGTCAAAGAACATTGTTGGCCTAAGGCCAGTGTAAGCCACAGGTCTACCATTTTAGTTAATTATAATAATAAATGGTGGGATGATATCTGCAACTTCATAAGATTTAAGCAGTGATGAACAAGAGGCCCTACGTTGCTTTTTCATCTGACTTCATGGTATCTAGCCCTGGGACCCTGACTTAGACAACCTGACTCTTTCAAGAGGTCTCCTGAGGCCATCCAGGTATTCAAAGCTGTGCTGTGGCTGCAGGTAAAGTGGTCACCTTGTCGTCTATTAGCTGAAACAAGAAACAGGTCACTTGGGTTGTCAGCACCATTGTCTCAACTATGTGTCGTGCTATGGACAAAGTTACTTCCTTACTATGGAAGAAGAGCTTTAATTAAAAAATTGAAGGTATTTCTTGATATCAAAAGTCTCCTTCCTATATACTTTATAGTAGAAAATGGTACTAGAAATTGAAAAAAAAACAGGGCAGAAGGCATTATTTAATCTTCCATTTTCAGTCCGTTTTCAAGATGGGAACATTTTCCTCTGGAATGAAGTAAAATGGAGGCCAGGCCAGGCAAAAGTCAAATATTTCACACAGCCAATACTCTTAAGTAGGAATAAAAATAATATAAAATGTAACAGTATCTGTTATTTCTCCCTGACTCACTTCAAGAGAGAGCTCCTGTAGTAATATTGCTCCTGTAGTAATGTGAATGACTGGTTTTACAAGCCATAACCCTCTACAAATACTGTCAGTCCATAATATTGACTTTTGATGATGGGATGATGCATTTCCCTTAGCAACATGATAATAACCTTTCCCATCTCCTTGCTGTAGAAATGAAGATTGAGAAAGAAATTCCATTCTGTGTTTCTGAAAACAGAAGTGTAATGAAGCCTGGCAGTATAAATGCTGTGTCTCCTTGGGATAGCTGAAGATCTGTGAGCTAATAAGCTTTTATATTAGACTGTGAAATGAAACCAAGCCCCTGTTCTCAATTGTACCTGGTTTTATACCAGAAAAGGAACTGTCTTTTCCTGGATTTTGTCAATTCATTTTCAAAAGAAAGTCTGCATTTCTGCATGAAAAAAGAATGCAAGCCCTGTCATCAAACTCTTATTACATCCTGCTTCACCAAAGCAGATGTTAATCTCACAGGATAAGTGGTCTATAAATGTGAAGGAGAACCTAGGCTAGTTCAAAAACATATTAAGATTTTCAATTTAATCTAAGGAAAGTTGGAAGCGAGTTTCCCATGGGAGTGCTTGCATGTTATGACATCTCAGCTCTAGTAACACTGAACTCAATTACCATATTCACAATATATTGTGCAGGCTGAAACATGCTGCACTGCCAGAAAGATCCACATCATGTGAGGTCATACTCAGAAATATTTGGAGGAAGGTCTTTTCCAGCACAGGAGGAGGTGCTCCACTTAGATCTATTGTATATGATTATTCCAATGGAATCATTATGTTCTATTATGTTAAGACAGAACCTTTAGAGGGGTGTCAGTGAAACCTAGCAAAAGGAATAGAAAACCATTTGGGAAGAAATAAGGGTAACCAGCTCCACTGCTATTTAATCCTCTGAGCTTAAACATGCAGCAACCCTGAGAAAATGAAAACATAAACATATCATTAATGCCATTCAACAACCTTCACTCAATGACTATTGTAACTAGTGGAATAGCCATAAAATCTGTTTTTTTTCTTGAGGAAAGAGCAACTTTTCACAGTAGCCAGAAGTACAAACAATTTTTCGTGTGGCTTTGTGTTTCCCTGCAGAGTTAGTGACACGCATGTGGAGCAGTCTCCCCTAGCTGTGCTCTTTAAAAGCTTAGCAAAAACCCCTGTTCAAATACGTATGCTGACAATGTACATTTGAAAAGCTTTTCTAAACCAATTTTTGATAAAACACACATAGACATTTCTTTTTAGTGAGTGTTGTTTTTATGTCAAATTTCAACTTTGAATACTCTGCTGTTTTCTGTGGTTAAAGCTATTTCAAAAGCGAGATCTTTCCCTGTATTATGGGAAAACTTTATTTCTTCTCTCTGAAAAAAACATCATCTTTGTTGGTGGTTTTGCACTTAAACTTTTCTGTAGGGAGGATCTTCCTTTGAACAGAAGTTTGTCCTTCTGTCCATGTAAAATATTTCTTGAAGAATTAGAGCCTTATCTTGGGGAAAGAATGTACTGTCACAGTTGAAGAATTTCAGAATTGAGAATTTGAAATACAACACAGCAGAATGGTATTTGTCATGCAGCTTTAATTCAAGTGTTATTCCACACCATAATAGCAAGATTGTAGCTGGCTTGAGTGTGACTGACTTAATTATGATTACTTTTATATATATATATTCATAAGCTGTAATTGAAAAAAACCTTTCCTTTCATTTAGAACATCAGTGAAGAAGGGAATGTTTCTGAAAGGTCAACTTACCAAGCAGTGTCTCGTACATTTTTTAGAACCTGTTCCTTTCTCCTACTCATTATACTGTGCTTTATTATAATGGTAATTTATTATTTTAAAAATTATTGTAAAATACAGTGACAGGGACTTTTAAGAAGGGGTCTGTGACAGCCACTTAATACATAAGAGATCTAATATTACCTAATTATACATTAGTTGTTATGATGAGCATCAGTCTCACTGTTTATTAACCACAACTGTGTTTTAAATAGTAACATAACAGTAATTGATTATAGCAATGTTTAATTGCATTTGAATTCCATGATTGATCTCAACCATGCTTTACTAATTGGTATTAAATGTAAGAAAAAATCTTTACATTCTTTCCTTTGTGCTTTGAGGGAGCTGAAAATTTCCTTTAGCATTTATTATCTTAGTGTGTTTTGACTTCTGTAATTAATACTCTCAATGCAAATTCACTGAGTAAGACAGAGATGACGGCACAAGTAGCAGAAGCTAACAGTCCTAAACAGTTACCAGTGCTATAAGTCTAATAACGTATAGATCTATGCTAAATTAGGTCTGTACTGATAGTTCTACCATTCATCCTGCAGATCTGCAAGCTTTGCTAATGTAAATCTTTCCAGGCACTAATGGGCATGGCACTCTGGCAGCTCATGACATTTATGCGTACAACTTTAACCAGAGATAAATCTTCCACCCAGTCAATCAGATTCATAGTTTTCGTGCAGGTGTTTGGAATAATCAGTATGGCAGTCACAGTAATGATCACTGGTTTGCCAAGGCAACATATGTTAAGATTATGACATTACACTGAAGAATGAGCTGA
The DNA here is from genome assembly GCA_013389865.1 of Piaya cayana. Classification (NCBI taxonomy): domain Eukaryota; kingdom Metazoa; phylum Chordata; class Aves; order Cuculiformes; family Coccyzidae; genus Piaya; species Piaya cayana. The sequence continues at coordinate 40,391 of WAAB01009520.1, forward strand.
AGAATGAGGTTTTGTCCTAAGTTAGAAATGATAACAAATTTGGCCTGTAGTTGAAAGTTTCTCATACTAATTTACGCACCAGCCTGCTTACCCTTTCTTCCTTAAGAGCACTGTTTCCAATATTTTAAGTATTTGCTTTCACTTTTTTGAATAAGAGCATTTTTATGTATTGTTTCTTTTTGTTTTCAAAATGAACTCTGAAATAATTACATAGAAATTATGAGTCATGGGTTAGAGTTCAATGATCCTCTTTCATGGGTTGGATGCCTGATTAGCTTTTGTCTCTCTCATTCCACTCTCCACCTGAATTTTTTACCTCCATTGAGCTGCATGTAAGCTCTGAACTAGATATAGTTTTCATTTGTTGCAGAAAATTTTTTGTATTTGTGCTAAAGTGAATAGAATTATAGAAATATGACTCACTCAGCCCCACCTCTCCTAATCTACCTCCCTATCTCCATCTTATTTTTATCCAGTCTCTCATTATTCTTCATTGATTCCTCCCATTCTTTTATTTCCTGTATCGGTATTCTACAACTCCTTATATCTTACTGGTGTAGCACAGACTTTCAAAAGTGATGGCATCACAGTGGCTTACTGTCTTTAATGACAGCCTTCAATCTTGTAATTTATGAGGAAAAACTTATACACCTGATTTGTTTCACAGTCTTTATCATTGTAGTGTATGAGATTTGCAACAGCACTGACTTTATTCTGATGGTAGGAATGAGAAGTATGTATTACGGGTCCTGTTGCAAGAAGCATCTTTGTATCTATTCAATCTCTTTTTTCTCGGTAACTCTGTGCACATTTCCTAAGGAACAGGGAGGGCTCTGCCAGCAAGTTGTCTGAGCAGAACCACATGGCCTGTTTCATCACTGGATGAGCACCAAAATAGAACTTAATGGAGAAAAAAAAATGTATATTTACATTTGTGCAGTTTTCCCTTGATGTAATAATGTCTTTCAGGTCTTAGTTTATCCTGTCCTGTAAACTGAGTCTGGGAAAAAAGTTGTCTCCCTCCCAGCATGCTCTCATTGATTGTGACTACTTGCTCATGTTGAAAATACACTATGTATGTGGCCACATTTGAACTAGTCTGTATATACCTTGTCTGTATTCCTTGAATAAGCTGTCCTATACATCATAGAACCAGAACCTACCTCTTCCTGCAGGTTTTGAAAGGAGGGGATACAGAAGACAATGGAAATACTGTGTCATGTAGAAGTACTGCTTTGCAATTTTAGGAATACAGTATGTAAGTTAGTCATTCAGTTGATGTTACTACATAGCAACTTTGGATTATTAGACTTCCCTACGTGAAAATATTTCATTTAGCTTTCTTAGGGGCAATTGGATGAACAGGAAGAAACAAATAGGAAAAATAGGCAGTCTCCCTAGGCAGAGTGAAGATCAGGACAGAAGACTGCCTCCAGGGCTAGGGCTCCATCCTTGTTTTGTTAGTGGCACTAATTAACCACTCTAACTGTAATGAAGCATTAAAAAAAACAGACTGTAGAACTCTGTGAACATCAAGGACCCCTCAATGGGTATTATTTTCTGAATGACTGATTTGTAGTTAGGGGAGAATTTATCACACAGACAAAAGTAGTTTTGAGTGCCTGTTGATAATGTTTAGCTGCCAGGCTTCATATCTAGAGAAGTGGTGTGTTAAATAGTGGTGTGCTCTGTGGCTGAGGGAGAACCTCCCATTGAGTCATGAGGTTCAGGATGGATGCTCCCTTGCTTCCCTTAGAGGAGAAGCTGAGGTGTGGCTAAATTTGTCCCTGGTCCTCGACTTGGCCAATTGTTTATGGCTAAATGGTTATGTAATTTTCCCTACTCCCTCTTTAGGAGGGTACTAGGTGAATATATATGTGTTAGCCACCAATCAGAATTAGTGTCACCTGTGAGAGTCCCCTCGTGGACTGTCACCACAAATCTGCTCTCAGACCCCCTCACAGGCTTTTCAGCTGACAGCTTAATAGTTGCTCCTACTGAGCCTGATGGGCTGTCCCTGGAAGAGTTAAAGTTTCACAATTCCTGCCAGAGCCAGGACTCTCACAGAAACAGTTTAGCAATTCTGAAAACAATAGATAATTTATTTAAAACGATGGATAAAAAAAGTTCAGAATTGCCATTGATAAAGTCACTTGCTGCATTAGCACTACAGGATTACAATCAGTTAGCAGTGGTCATATGTATATACACACACACACATATGCATATATAAAAGAAGTAACAACTGAAACTCAGGTTTGTAGGTATCTTCCTTGGGCACATCTGACAAAGTCAGAGATGTGACTCTTACACAAAGATGTCCCTTCTTGAGGAGTGGAAGAGTAGTCCAGACCTGTGCATTAGGTAAGGTGGTCATTTGATTCCTTCTTTCCTGCAAAAGTGTTTTCCTGTGCCAGTTTTATACGTTCGTGGCCCCTCTTGGTGAGGTGGGACTAGGTCCGTTACTATTTTCTGTTAACTGGATGTTGGCAAGGCCAGTTGCATTGTCAGAAGTGGGATTCAACAGTTTATTGTGCCTCTGGAGCTGGGAGCTCAGTATAATCTTTAGGGGGTGTTTCTGTTCTTAACAGAAGCAAAATCAGGCTGTGAGGCCTCTGCCTCATCCCAGGTGTCACTTAGCTGATTTGAGCATTAAACAACCACCTGACCCATCAGTCTTACAAGATAAAGCTGTTCTAATTGAAGTACTCCCTTTTGCAAAGTCACAATGACTTTGGTGTTTGTACCCTCTTGCAAGATTTTTCTTGGCAAGTCTGAGCAAGTACATTGTCCTATAAGAAGAAAAACAAATATTTATTCATTATGAACACATGATGGCATTTCTTGAGGTTACTGTTTCGTTCAGGGCTTGTAGCTCAAAGCTTGGTCTAAGAACAAAGTACTTCAAGAGAGGTAATAGCTGAAGGCCGTAACACCCAAAGTGAAGAAAAGTTGTGTAAGGTCAGAAATATAGTTGTCTTGGTACAAGGCCATTTCACTAGATTTTTTTTTTTTAATTAAATTTTGTTTCAGGGAATGTAGGTACGACATAGGTAATTTCCCAGTGTCACTGACATAATTATTGAAAGAATCAGGAATAAGATGGGGAACTGTGCCTGTACTGCCAGGTTTCCTTCTGCCTTTATGATTTGACCATAGATACCTTTCTTTCCTGGATTTTGTGTACAGGAATTCTCTTTTCTCTTAGCATGTTTTCCTTAGTTTATTGAAACTTTCTTCATAGAGTGAGAGTTAGCTCAGTATTTCAAAATTGCAAGCCATTGGCTTAAGCAAAATTGATGCTTGGAATTCTTTAAATCCATTTATATTCTCAGCAAGCTACATACAGGAAAAAGATTAATTTCAGTGTTACTAAAGTCTCCAAACCCATCCAGAAGCAAATCATGCTTCAACTAAAGGTATTCATCTTTACTCCTTTTGAGTTAACGGGGTTTCCTGCATAACTTCAAAATTAATGTAATACATAGTACAAGGGCAAATATTAGGTTCATTCAGGTTTCTCCCTTCAGGCAGACACATGCTGACACAATGAATTCTGGTGCATACCTACAGGATAAATTTTCCTGCTGAGTACTTTATATCTAAGAGTAAAAAGTCATAAAACTTGCAGCATTACAGGTTGCTGAAAACATGTTATCACTAAGACTACGAAAAAAGATTTTCTTGAAGCTCCATGGGAGGATCCTGATTATTCACAGTAAGAGCACTTAAAGTTCTTCATCCTACTCATATCAATACAGGTAGTAAATCCTCCCAGTTTCCCTTAGCTAGGAACTAATAGGCATAAGTAAATGTGGAGGAGGACATTGGCATTTGGAAACAATGATGAAAGTTCTTTTCGTGAGCAGAATTATTCCAAGGGTTTCAGAGTTGAATTTTGTTTCAATCAATGGAGCAGTGTCTATTGATTACAGAGGCATATGCCTTCAGTTCATAGGTGGCATGGATTATGTCAGAGGCTTTGAACACTTTAGAAGAGAGAATGTAGATCTGTACTGATTAGTTTAACCTCATCAATCATATTAGAGGTGAAATTGTAAATCTGTATTGACTGTTCCAGCTGGGGAGTAATTTTTGTGATTCTATTGTAAATGGAATCAAATCGGAGTGTTTTGATAAATTTCATTCAATATTGTTAATGCATAGGACTGTTTGCAGTGCAAGCACTTATGTAATACTACATGTTAGAACAATAGATGTGTCCTTCCTAGAATAAATTAAATGAACAGAGGACTCAAAAATGGGGTTTCTGTATCTCAGACAAGTATTCTTACAGTAGCTGGTGGCCTCTCTCTCTCTTGCTCTTTCTGGCCAGTGATTGCATTTTCCATCCAGAGAAGCTCTGAAAGACTCTTGTATGGAAACTTAACATGTTTTTGAAAAAAGTTTTGGCTTCATCTAATTAAAGTTTTCAAATGGAAAATGACTTTTCTATTAAAACACCTATAAACAACTTTCCTAGTGTTTAAATAAACAATGCTAATGACCCAGCCATTTGTTTTCAAACATAATCCTTTACTGTATGAAGTATAGGGTTGGAATTTTGAAATCATTATCAAATTGGATGTCTCAAATATACAACACAAAAAATAAGAGAGAAAATGATCTCCTATAGTTCAGGGAGACAGATATTTTGGTGAGCAATTTAGATATCCATTAAGGTAAGTGGGATATATTCTGTTAATTTAAATCACCTGAGGTATGGTGTAATTGCTAAAATGCAGACACCTTGAGCCACTTAAGAAACTCAGCTATATTTTGCCTTTCCCCCAGCTGTGTCTTTGGTAGAACAGACAGAGAGAGGTAAGGGAGTTTTTACTGCTGTTGTTTCTTTTTAGGGCTTGGGTTTTGTGGTGTGGTGTGTTTTTTTTTGTTTTGGTGTTTTTTTTGTAATCTAATTAATTTTTTCTCTTTAGGCTTGTCCCTTGGTAAGTTATAATCTCCCTTGCAAGCTGTATACTTTTACTTAGCTGTTTAATTTGTACAGTTGATTGGCTTCTGAGGAGACTTTGAGTGTGTGGTACAACTGAACTAGATTACTTACAAGAGTGGGCTGGTGCTTTTCTGTGTACCATTCCTCTTTTCCCTACCTCTCTATATGGTTACATAATACTGAAGTTAATTTTGTGTGTTGAAATGCTACAAGTATAATTTAGTTATTGTATTGTTGGGATAAGTTTCTTGTTTCTGAAGGGTGTGATGCGCCCTAATTTTCAGCCACGCGTTTACTTCATTGTGTTTCCTCTCGTCACTTTTTCTTAGTTCTAATCAAGTTCAGTTTGTTTATTGTTGGTAATAATATACATTTGCATATGTAAAGTGAACTTTTGAAGCCTAATAATTTGGTCAAGAATTATCAGGTTTTCATTTATCTGTTTCCACAATTTTTTAGAAGTTGGGCAAGTAAATGAACAATTTAATTTACTTATTTATTGAAGCGTTCTTAAATGTGACTGCAAGAACTGGTTCTTAATAGTGATCCACGAAAGTTTTGTAGGAAATAATCTTTATTCTGGGCTCCCCTTTTATCGGAGGTTAATGAGAGTAGTGAAACATGTTGGGGAGGGAGTCAATAGAAACTGTTGGTCACTTGTTCTTTTTTAAAAAGTCAAAAAGCTTAAATCTCCATGCTGCAGGTATGTTGCGTTGCTGTTGTGAGGAACATATATGGGCAAAAGTCATTCCTACTTCACACAGTTTACAGATAACCATGGTACTATTAAAAAAATTGTCATTTTTAGGTACTATAATGCACTTTTAAGTGCTTCTTTCAATAAGTAAGGCTGGATGTGGTGGACTTACAAAGAGCTTTTTCAAAAAGCAAAAAAAAACCCAAGGCTCTAGTTTTTTGACTCTGATGAGGTGAATAATGAACAAAATATTCAGCAGATTGTTTGACCGTAAATAATAGAGAATATGTGAAATGAGGAATACTTTTTTTTTTNCGATCCAGGAAAGTTGTGTAGGAAATAAACCTTATTCTGGGCTCCCCTTTCATCAGAGGTTAATGAGAGTAGTGAAACGTGTTGGGGAGGGAGTCAATAGAAACTGTTGGTCACTTGTTCTTTTTTAAAAAGTCAAAAAGCTAAAATCTCCATGCTGCAGGTATGTTGCGTTGCTGTTGTGAGGAACATATATGGGCAAAAGTCATTCCTACTTCACACAGTTTACAGATAACCATGGTACTATTAAAAAAATTGTCATTTTTAGGTACTATAATGCACTTTTAAGTGCTTCTTTCAATAAGTAAGGCTGGATGTGGTGGACTTACAAAGAGCTTTTTCAAAAAGCAAAAAAAAACCCAAGGCTCTAGTTTTTTGACTCTGATGAGGTGAATAATGAACTAAATATTCAGCAGATTGTCTGACTGTAAATAATAGAGAATATGTGAAATGAGGAATACTTTTTTTTTCCCCTTCTTAGATTTGGTATCTTCGGGCAAGGATGAATGCTATAGATGAGAAGGAATAACTGTTTTAATTTAGATAATGTTTTCAACTTCTACAGCTATGAGGGGAAGAGCTGTACACTGTTATGGATAACTTCTGATAAATGTTAGCAGTTTTAAAATGGAGTTCTAAGAAATTAAATTAAGTTGAATGAGAGCATAATAATAAAAGTTCTCTTCAGGTATGTGACAGAGAGTGGATGCATGCAGTTCCTTGATCTATGTATTAAAAACTTGATGCTTGTTCTTTCTTATACAAGGCAACTTACTTTTGTGATAAAAAGACCACTTCACAGAATCTGGTTTTATAGTTAATTCCTTAACAATTTTTGATTTTGGTTTGAGCAAAGAGGAATTTCTGTTTTGATAATCGTAGGTATTGGATGGATTGAGATAAACAAGGGCAGAGATGACAAAAAATGAATGGACAGGGATCCTTAAGTATAGAATGGAGGATCTTAGAAGGGGTAGGTGAAATACTGTTCCATCAACATAGAGTAGTTCAGTTTAGTTCCCAGGCAGCAGGTAATAAAGTTCTTCACTGTCAGCAACATAATTGTTCTTTCTTAGGAATTGGGAATGACAGGGACCTCCCAGCCAGTTCTTTGGGCTTGTAGTATTTATTCTCAGCAGTATTGTATGGTCCCAATCATTAGCTGATTAATTCACCTTAGGGCTTTTCATTTGTTACATTTTTGGATGTTTTCAGTAACCCAATAACCAAGAAAAGAATGAACAAACATGATTTTTTTTCCTAACTCTACATGGCAGGATCCTTCCAAAACAGAGTGAAGTTTCATGTTTATGTGAAAGGCAGAAACGCATAATCCTGCACATTACTGTACAGAGCAAACCTTGTTTTCTGGCACATCTAACAAGATGCATAAATAGCTTGTTAATATCAACATATCAGTAAATAGAAGTAAGGTTCGGGAGAAAAATTAGTGTGTCTAAAACTGAACAAAGGGAAGATTAGCTCTGAGGATTAAAGAGTTGCTTTCAAGGCAAACTAAATATCAAGTTTTTACAAGCAGCGTCAAACAAATACTATTGCTGAGGTTTTTTGTTTACCTTTCACTAAAATACCTTGAGCCAAGCCTCTTTCACAGGCTACTCTGTCTTCATCAACTTTAAAATTTCTAGAAAAATGTTCTCACTGAAAATCTACAGGGTAGAATTGTCTCCTGTAAAAAAATAGATGCAATAGAAACACTAACAAGATAAATAGGAATAAAGCCGGTGAAGGTGAATGTTTAAAATTAACACTGCCATGCCAAATCAACTACTTTAAGAATTAAGTAGTTTTAGATGCACAGAGAGAAGTTACCCGTTTTTTTGTACTTTGAGAGAAAAAAAAAATTAAAGATTTAGTACTGTTTTCATGCTGGTATTGCAACTGTCAGGCAGATTGAAGTTAGGATACTGTTTGAAGGGAATTAGGAATATAATTTTTGACTTATTATTGTTTCTGTGTGGTTGTTTGGATTGCTATAGGTCAGCTTCCTTGATTTTTCCGTCTCTTTGGGTATAAAATAAATGTTCGTGTATTTGCAAGCTCTGTAGGCTAGTACTGCTGTGCAAGCAGTTCTAGATTTGTGTTTGCTGCTGTGTCCATAGTGTTCTCTGATCACTGAGCAGCACAAAGAGGAGAGATTTTATGGACAGGAAAGGAATTTGTCAAACCTGACCACTCGAGTGCTAGTTGTTGAATCAATACAGAATTAAAATTGAATGAAAACCTATTTTCCTGTCCTTTGGGAACGTCAGACACTTCAAACATTCTCCTGCTGCACAGGCATAGAAGCAGCAGATCATAAGCAGTCTCGTTTGCATGCCTCCAGTTATAAGCAGCAAAGTCTTTTAACTGTGATAGTGAGTTATTTGTCATAATTAGAAATGACCAGAATGGTGCTTGTGGCTCTTTGGCATCTACGTTGTTTTACTTTATGCTCTGCTGTATTCTTGAGAATAAGCTTTCAATTGTAAGTTTATATATTTGATGTTTATTGCCACGCTTATAAGCATTTTTAATAAATAATGTGTAGAGGCCTTTAAGTTATTAATCCTTTAAGCCTTTTGCTTCAGTCTTCTAGTTTGAATATCTTTATCCTATCTCCCTCTGCAACTGGAGAGTGGTTGATTCCACTAGTATTCATCTGATTTCCATAATTATTCACAGTGATGCATGAGGTTGAATGCAAATTTGTTAGCTAAATGATAATTCCTTATCCTAGCAAGAAAAAAAATGCAGAATTATCTGTCCATAAATTAAAACATTATTATTGGATTTAATCTATTTTATAAAGCAGTATGCACCTCTTAGACAGAAAGAGGTCCTTAGAGTAAATTAATTGGCAAAATATTAACAAATCTTATGAAACTGTCATTTTTATACACATCCATGCAGCAATCATATAAATGCTGCTTATGTGTCATCTAATATCTTCAGCATGGAAATTTGAGGTGGACTGAATCTTGATTGTTGATTCTGAGGTGCTGAGGTCTCTTGTGAATGCTAATCCTCATAATGCTCATGTAGGATGAAGAGGTGTTGTTACTCTCAAAGAAAGAGACTTGAGATGTGTTCTCTGTATTTGGGATACAGCATGCTGGCGTGGTCTCACACTGGGGAACTGTTTCTTCTTTTTCTGCTTTCAGTTTGCAACTAGTAGTTATTTCTCACCAGCCTTAGTCAAAGGGTGGGCTAATCTTCCTGCTCAGAACAAGATTTCTGCAGCACCTTCACTACTCAAACTGGGAACCCAACTCTCTTCTGCAGTCACATCTCCCCAGTCAAAATTTAATGTAGGAAATGATAGTTTTTCTTTAAAGAAGTGATATCTGAGGAGGGTTTTTTAAATATTTTTAGATAAGATAACTTTCAATTCAACAGAAGTAATAGGCAGGATGTGGCATGTCAGTTCTCTGTGTAAAACTAAAATTGTTTTGCTTATTGGAGTGGAAAGATAGCTTGAAAATTTTCTTCAAATTTGCATCATATTTGATGGAAAATGAGGAGTGCTAAATATTTGTTTGTACAATTCTTTATTTGCTGTTTACGGAGTCTTTCTCATGTCATATGGAATTGTGTTGTTGGTTGTTTTTCTGTCGTATGTTGATTTCCCCTCTAGGAATCTGTACGCCAAGGTCATTAAGTGTGGAAATATAAATGGCAGGTATTTTCTAAAAAGTTTAGTTACTTTTCTGCCACTAGGAGATGAGGTATAAGCATCCTTTTCTAGTCAATCCATTATGTAATACTTCAAGATTTTTGAATTTTTTTTGTAGTTTGAGGAAGTCATAATTGCCTACCTGTTTGTAGGACTGTCTTGCACACCTCTGTGAATCATCCAAGGCAGGCAAGCTTTGTGATGCAGTTAGCTTATAAGTGAATTTCTAGAAGAAGCTAAAGGCAAAAGTAATTGGATTTAGGCAAGTGCGTGCTTCACTAAAGAGCAGATTAAGCTAAATTGGCTTGTGATTATATTTTAAAGCACATCAAATGGTCTTTTGTGACATATTAAAGACCTTGGCATTTGATTGTCCAATTGCAGCAGCTTCATCTATTCAGGCTGTATTGGCCGCCTGAAATATGTAACTGAACAATGAAGTGAACTTCAGTGGAGCTGGTCACTTTGTCAGGTGCTTGTGTCACTCTGACTGTTAATGATTTGTCAGGAGAAAGGTAAGAAAGATATGGCTGCAAACAAAAGTAGCATTTAATGTCAGCGAATGGCAGAGAAATAAATAGTCAAGGAACAATGATGTGACTTTAGTTAAACAAATGAGGTGCCTACTCTGTGTTTGAAGAGCTTGATACTGTGATTCTGCAGACTCTTACGCGCCAGAAGTGTGGACCTTATTTCACACAGCAGGAGCTAATCTGAGTTCGAACTCTGCAGCTGCAGTTTCTGGGCAGTTATTTGTGCCAAAAATGTCTAGTTCAAGGTGTGTAGGTGGATGGGTTTCAGATAATGCTAGATGAACCATTCCTCTTATCTCCTGAATGATGAAGGAATGATGCCTCTCCAGGTCCCTTCCAGTCCCTAGTACATGCACTGTGGGGCACCNATTCTGCAGACTCTTACGCGCCAGAAGTGTGGACCTTATTTCACACAGCAGGAGCTAATCTGAGTTCGAACTCTGCAGCTGCAGTTTCTGGGCAGTTATTTGTGCCAAAAATGTCTAGTTCAAGGTGTGTAGGTGGATGGGTTTCAGATAATGCTAGATGAACCATTCCTCTTATCTCCTGAATGATGAAGGAATGATGCCTCTCCAGGTCCCTTCCAGTCCCTAGTACATGCACTGTGGGGCACCACTGGCCTATAGTTTGGACTGGTGACTGAAGTAGTAATTAAAACTACCAGCCTAATCAATGTTACTGATATTGTCCTTTGTACCTGCCTTAAATTAGTCTGAAGGCAGATCGATGTAGAAAAGAGACTTAACTTCACATCTCTATACTACAAAACTTAAGAGTAGTACCAGGGAAATTCATCAAAGGGTTCAGCTGGAAAGATATTTCTGCAGATAATCAATATACGTAAGCTGTGCTGCGGTACTTTTTAGCCATACCAGCCAGTGTTTAGGTTTATTTGTTTTCTTTTAGTTGCAGTTTTCATAGGCTCAACATAGGCTAAAGAATGACTAAAAGAAGCTACCTACAAGTCCTTTGGGTTAAACAAGTACATTTTCTTTAAATGTATCGAGTAACATCTCTGTTAGGTAGCATGTGGGTGTTAAGGGAATGAAAAAAAAAACCCAAAATCACAACCTAGTTCTGTCACACTGTTACTAATGGAGCATTAGACTGTTGAGCAAAACAGAGAATTTGGCACCGTAACCAAAATGTTTACAACCAAGATGTTTAATGGAATTTGCCAGTTCCTAGGTTAAATCAACAGAAGCTGTCCGTCTTGGCTCTGCATGAGTTCAGTTCATCAGGTACTCCTTCCATCTGTATTTTTTTTTACCTGTCTCATTCTAAATAACAGCATGTTTATCGTTTTGCCCTCTTGACTTTTTTTTTTTACTTTTTTTTTCTCTGTGGCATCAGCTGCTACAGAACATATTTATTGCAAAAATACACCCATGTCTAACACCAGAAAATCTTTCCCCTATAAGTGTTTTGCCTAAAAAGGTGTTCAAATAATCAAGTATGACAGTTGATGTTTGCTCTGTTTCTTAAAGAAAAAATGCTCAAATATATGATGAGAGAGAAACGTTGGTATGCATAGAGGGGAAGATTCCTTTTATACCATTGGAAAAAATAATTGTGAGCATTTTACAGGATTCTACTGTGTCATATCAGCTTCTTGTATGTTGGTTCTTACTCCTGTCCAGCCCTTTGGGCAATTCAGTTTTTGTAGTATTTGTGGTCTTGTTGGAATTGTTATGGAAAATGAACTTTTTTTTTGTACTGTGATTTTCTTGGCTGCAGCTTAGCCTTGTCCTCAGTGGTGTTATGAGGAGCCTGCTACAGTGAAGGCTGAACCCAATTTATTGTGCTGTGCTTCAGCAAAGAGGAATGTACTTGGTGCTCTTGACAAATTGTGATAGCCATTTCTGATATTAAAAACATTTGGCATGAAAATTAGTATTTACAGGTATCATGGTGGTATAAATAAAACAGTAATGCAAGGTGCTTCAAAGAAGCACCTTTTAGAAATTACGACATTTATTGAAGCTGCAGCTCTAGGTGTGAAATTATTTAAAAGCCCTGAATAAAAGTCTGATAGGTAAAATGACTACAAAAGAGCTTTAAAAAGATACAAATGCCTAGTCTGTTACATAAGAAAATGAATATATTAAAGCTTTAGCAAAATGATATAGGGATAATATTGTTTATATGACAGCTGTCATCTCACTCTGAAGTGTCAACTGAGGATGCCCACTGACATTTAAAATTCAAAGTTCTGTATTGTTAACTATTTAATTACTCATTTGCTGAAGGATGCAGCAAATATTAATGTATCTGCAAAACTTCCTAGGGATTTTTTAGGAGTATCAGCTTTTATTTGCCACGTGGAAACATGACAAGAACCAGCCTCTAAACTAAGAAAAGCTAATAGACATATTCAGATGAGCAGAGTAAGTGGTCACTAGGAAAAAGGACATGTTATTGAGGTAAGTTAGCTGGCATGATAATAGGCAGGGGTTAGGTGAAAGTTCATTTTGGATTTTTCTTTTGTGTGCCTGTAGTCCCTATTTAGTTTAACTTGCTGCTTCACATTTCTTGTCAAAAGGCTGAAAAAGATTGTATTCAATGAATTGCTGACAAACAAAAATTATAAGGGGGAAAAGAAAGAATTAGAATAATAGAATAATGGTCAGTTGGAAGGGACCCTAAAGATCGTCTAGTTCTTCTTTTCTTGTATAGTAAGCTATGGCAAAATTATCTGGATTGAACAGCTTTCATTCACTTTCAGGTGACAATTATCTGCTCTGGTCATGTGAGCGTCTAGCTTTGATTAGAATATGCTCCTGTTGGAAGGACAAACAATGGGGAGAGCAAGGGTATCAGGAATAAGGACGTAGTTTTTCAGACAATGGGGCTTGTGTATCCAAAGTGAAGCCTCAGAAGACTTACCTGAGAAGTTAGAGGTGAGACAGTGTTACAAAGCTGAACTCTCAACTGTTGCTGAGAAAATCCAGTTTAATACCTGAATGTAGGAGGTAGTGGAGTGTTGTGTGAAATGCTTTTCTGCTCAAAGAAATAGAATAATACTTACTGATGTCCTTAATGTCCATATAAACAAACACATTATTCTGGTTTTGAGAAAACCCAATCTGGAGTCAGAGGCAGATCACCAGTGCCTTTGGCAGAACTAGTCAGCCCACACCAAGGCAAAGAGCTGTCTTCTTCCAGGGGCAGATAAAGGAGGCAGCAGGGATCTGGATGCTGTGTGGGAAGCTCACATTAATATAGCAAGGGTGGTAAACTGGTCCTTGTATGTGGCAAAACTTACTGTGGATGGTGAGTGGGGCTACTCAAGACAGGCAAAGACAGTGAAGATGCATTCCATGACACAGGGGCAGCTGAGAAGTGAGAGCAACTGTGTTCACTTCTCCCTAGAAAATTCAAATGTTTCCTCTATTTGAAGAGTTATATTACTATATATAACTCTATATAATAATATATAGCTATAATTATATGTAATTTTATATATATAGTTATATATAATTAATATATATTAATTATTATTATGAGTTCTCATTTTAATCNCTACTCAAGACAGGCAAAGACAGTGAAGATGCATTCCATGACACAGGGGCAGCTGAGAAGTGAGAGCAACTGTGTTCACTTCTCCCTAGAAAATTCAAATGTTTCCTCTATTTGAAGAGTTATATTACTGTATATAACTCTATATAATAATAAATATATAGCTATAACTATATGTAATATTATATATATATTGTTATAACTATATATTTTATTTATATTAATTATTTTTATTATGAGTTCTCATTTTAATCCTGTCAGAGCCTTTTGGGTTGTGTAAAGGTCATTCAGATTTCTCTATGGATTTTTTAATGAAGCTCAATATAAAGTTTATTTTACTATAAAGTCTGCTAGCATACTTACTTAGAAGCTAATTTTGCCCTGATACATACTCACCCTATAAACATGGGTGTATATTTCTTACAGAAATACTGACTGTAAACATAGTCAGTTCCTAGGCTGCTTTTTTTTTTAGAAATGCACCTGCTCCGGTTCAGAGCTGTATCTGTGTAGCTCTTAATGGCAGCAGCCTACTCATCTTCTCAGTTTCCTTTGTTTCATGAGAGAAAAGGGCCACAAAAGAAAAGAGGGGAGGAAAACAGTAGATCTAATGTCAATCAAAGGTTCTTATCAAGTGCCTTAGAGGAAGAAAGAACTGAGTTTACCTGTGATTTTTCAAAAATAGCACTGGATTTTTCTTTCCCGTTCTGGTGGACAAAAGGGAGAAGATTGCAGGGGCAGGGTTTCCATTTGTGATTTACAACCATGTATTTAAATTGCAAATAGTGCAAACCTTATTTATTTATAGAGAAAAGGGGGCCTTGGGTTTAAGGTACAAAAGTAAAATCAGAGGATATGGGACTTCTGTCCCAGAAGCTGCCTATCTTCCTAGGGGAGATAATGCAGGTGATTCAAATTCTATCTGCAGAACTGCCAAAGTACATTTATTCATTTTAGTGGCATAGTGAGACTAATTTTATTAATCCTTTGAAGTGCTCGGAGGCAGCTGTGGTAGATGTGCAAAATATTAGTACTTGCAAATGTTCTAGATGCCAGAATACGTAAGAGTAGGGCCATGAACATGATACTGCAGGCTGCATACTGAAAACCATGGGAATGCTAATTGGTAATAAGAATATTAATTCACATCAAACAGTCTGTACTGTCATCTGACTGTTTGACTGTTGCGAATGTTATGATTGAGTTACTACTTCTTGGGAAATTTGAGTATATTCCATCAAACAGGCAAGATTAGATCTAGTGTGCATAAATGGGGTAGGCAATGTCTTTCCTAATACAGCAATGTCTTAATTAGTTTTTCCCTATCGTGAATGTAATAGAGCTTCAGAAGGGTTGACGTGTTACTTTACAGGGAACATGTTAGAATTGCCTTGCTCTAGTTATTTTGATCTTGTGGATATAATGAGATTTAAAAAAAAAACAAACCAAAACACCT
>WAAB01009521.1:0-79603 GCA_013389865.1 Piaya cayana
TGCAAGTCCTTTTGGCTCAGTTAACAGCTATTTGAAAAATAAGAATAATGCATAAAATAAGGAATTTCTTAAGTTTACTCTTTTTTTCCTAGAATTCCCTGGCTGCTTCATGAAGTATCATCCAGGTACAGGCTGCCACCTGGCACAGAACTGGCTTAGGGAAGGGGCTGGCTTGGTCTCTGGCCAAGGGAAGAATCTTAGTGACCCTCGCTGAAGAGTCACTTGAGAGTCAGTAATAAACTTTACCTGCACATGGAAAACTCAACAGTCCATCAGAGACAAGAGGAGTGAATGCAGTGGCAAACAGCAAGAGAGAAGAGGTTCGTTGGAAGCAAGAAACACAGAAAATGTCAAATGCAAAGGTTAGAATGGGAAAAGCCTGTGAGTGCTTTGGATGCTATTAGTAAGTAAGGTAGGGAAGAACTTACAGGCTCCTTAGGACCCCAAGGAAGAAAGCACTGAAGTATATGCTCCAAGCTAGACAGGTATTGACACGCTAGCTATACTCAAGGAGAAGGTGTCCCTGCACACTACCAAGTTGCTAACTGCACTCAAGTTCCTGGCGAGTCCCCTATCTGATATCAGCATGGCTGCGTACACACTAGTTTTCTTCATATCAGAGGAAATTCTTTTGCAGAAGTCCAGAAAGGTGCCAGGGGCTGTGGCTGCTGTCTGCTGCTGAGCATGGGGTGCAAGCGGTTGCCTGCATCTCACCTGCCCATGTCTCTCCTGCCTGCATCTTGACTGGCTGCGTGGTATTGCAGGAGTGGGTCTACTCCTGCAAGCTATCCAGATCGCATCTCCTCCACACGGACCCACCAGTGAGGGGGCCAATTAGTGCCAATGGGAGCTCATTGAGCACTGAAGTAGACTTGATGTTGTGCAATTGCTGCAAAATGAAAACAATCTGTTACTGTAGGTTTTTTGGTTTTTTTCCCCCGTCTTTTATTTTCCATTGTATGGTATCTACAATTAAATCTTTCTTGACACACCACTGCATTTGAGAGCTCTCTCCCTATATGACTGCTCTGCACCCCTGTGTGAACTACTTGATGTTTCATTACACAAATAGGCTTCATTTGCAGAAATTATGCCCTGCTGGGAAAAATCAAATGCTTGAATTACAGGTACTCTGCAGGGGAGAATCTGTCCTTAGACAGTGAGATCAGAGGTCGAGACCTGCCCACAGCTGCTGGGCTGCAGCACTTATTCCAAGTGAAGGATTTATTTATAAAAGCCTATTTTAAGAAAAAGGTTTCTGGGTCCAAGGGGGAAAATAATCATTGCTAAAGATATGCCTGAGCAGTAGAAAGCCAAGGACACCGGTCGTGCTGGAGCCAGCTGTGGAAAGACCGTGAACAGCAGCTACTGAAGTAAATCATGAGGTTGTCTGAGAACCCCTCCCCAGGTTCATGACACAACTTTCCTGCCTGTGCTTAAAATCTCAGAACTGCCTGGGCTGGGTGGATTTTGAGTTGAAAAAAAATGGGATGGGGACTTTATGGCATGTCTTGTTCTTTCTCTCTTCTACCAGACAACATCTACGTTCTAGGACACTGCAGCATTTTTGTGCTTGCCCAAGATCAGCTGCACGAACTAACAGCAAGAGAACTCAGAGGAGTGTTAACAAATCTCACCCTACTTCCTGCCTTCCATTCCTCTCCTGATTTTGTGCTATAAGAACTCAAATTATTGTGTGGCTGGTATGGGATTCACCTAACCGAAGTCAGACATTTACTGCGGGCTCTGTACCTGGGCTACTTATCCAAAGTACCCCTGTGGTCAAAGCAGACACATAGACACCTGTGGGGCTCATGTTATCCTAAGGCAGGTCTGATACAGGTCAGATGAATTGTGCCCTGCAAGTGCTCACTTCTCTCCATTAATTTTGCAGGGAACTTGGAGCTACTGGCTCTGACTTTGTCTGCTGTGTCTAAATTTTGATTAGAGGAATTTATATTGAAGTCCTTAGCCTGTAAGTCTTATCAGAGCATCTGCCCTTGCTGCTGTTGCAATATACATATTTATGCCTGCACTGTGACTGTCCTTAGGATTTTGTGATTCTCAGGTGACAGCGACATGTATCAAGGTCATAACTTGCTTTCCTGCATAAAATATTAGTCAAAGAAGCAAAACAAATGTAAACCTTAGCCCTCCAATATTAAGCCTTAGCAAGTCTGTAGTCCTTTTCCAGTATTAATGCAACATATTTTCATTAATGCTTAATACAAAGAGATCTAGCCCATCAGCCCGAAGAGGCAAGTCATGCTCCTCTGCAGAGGGGTCATGGAACATAAATATCCAGACTGCCTGCATGTGGTCTGCTCTGCTCATCGGCCATTCGACAAGCACTATAATCATCAGTTCATTTCCATCCTGGTCAGCTGAGACTGAAGATGGTTTTCATGGTTTGGGTGCTAGATAAGAGGCCTGCTCACAGCTCTTGCAGCCAGCCCTGCCCAGTCCTTGCAAGTCGTACTGCGGTTCACAGGGTGGGTTGGAGCAGACCCAAGGTGGGAACAGAAGCAGGAAGCTGTGAAAATGATAGCAAAACGGTCTGTGGAGAAGGACCATCAGCCAACGAGTTGGATTCTGACAGCCTTCTAGTGTACTAGCCCTGGGGTAGGCCCCAGGATGGCAGCTGGCAGAGGCTGGTGCTATTTATACCTGCATCTCATTTGCACTAGGGAGATGACATCTGCCAGTGGCCTTTCTCCAAAAACATGATTGCTCCGAAACCCAAACTGCTTTAAATCAAGGGAAAAAGAGAGGGGGAAGTAGAGAGGAACAGCTTGTGCTTTCACAGTGCAACATCCATTTGTGTTGCATGAGCAAGTCAAGCAAAATACAACAACAACCTGGTGATACTGCCTGAGGGTTTCACCAGGCTGATGCAGGCAGTAGGAATGTTCGTACTTTCCATGGGCTGGAGCACTGTGGGCATCGCACCCAGACGGGAGTGCTGCCAAGTCGGACACTGCCTGCGGCCTGTGCTGCTGCCCATAGCCTTAGGGCAGGGGCAAACCAGCCACTATGGAAGGACCTGAGGGACAACATTCAGGTTTTATAGTTACTTGTGTCCTTAGACTTTTCTGCACCCAGGAAACTGTTGCTCTTTCGGTGGAACAACATCTTTTCCTGAGAGGCAATAAAATGCATGGAGTCTTCTGTCTGGGCAGGAGGGGCTGCATCCATTTTGCACCCTCAAGGTATTTGGCATCTGGATACTTCAACAAATAAACCACTGTATTTTGGATCAGTGAAATGCATTTGTTCCACCACAGGAACAATCCAAAAGAAAACCAAAACACTTTTTGTTGTTGTTGTTTGTTTGGCTCAACTTGAGATGAAAGCATAATTGCTTTATTCCTTTTGTTCCTTCCACGCATCAAAACCCTATTCTTTGTGAAGCCCAGCAACATCTCCAGTCCTGAGCTGGTGGGAGTGAGTCTCTGGCTCTGCCTGTGCACTGTGACAGCCGTGTGACAGCTGCATTGCGGTGGCTCTCGCCCCATGCTGGGCTCTGTGCTCTGTGTGTGCACACACAGCTGTGCGTGTGTGTGCGTATGTGTACTGGAGGGTGTGTGTGAGCAGGGGATGGTCAGATCTCTGATAACAAAAGCCTCAGGGCTTCCAGCCAGCAGCCAGACTGGCCAGACCCCACAGGCACAGCCTCTCTTGGCAGCACTGCCTTGTTAATTACAATTTAACCCAGTTCTCTACAGAAACCAGGCTTCTGTGAGGACACTGGTGGTATGGGGTTTCACCAGCATGCTTCAGTCCCTCCCTACAGCCTTTTTTTAGCCTTCTCACCGGTTAAAATTGAGTTTGAGGGTGGGCAGAGCTCTCAGAGCTTTGTTTGAGTTTTAGGAAAGGTGAAAGGAGAGACCACCCTGCAGCCTCCACACCGCATGGGACTGTACATCTAGTGATGCCACCCAACCACCAGAGGGGATGGCAGCAAGGGAAGTGATGAGAAATTGTCTTCTGAAAGCTGTTGGAAATATCAAGGCTGCTGGTCCTTGGTTTTCAACCCCTTTCAATAGACCCCAGCAACAGAGGGAGATGCTGCTTGCCCCATGGTACAACCTGTTGCTATTTCTCTCTTTCTGGCACCTGTTCTACCTCTCCTGTGTTTCCCTGTATGCACACACAAACATTTCCAGGGCTGAAATTTCCAACCATTCATCAACTTGAGAAATGGGAGCAGGCAAAGCTTCTGGATGTTGCAGTCTCCCTAGGGAAGTCCATGAGAGTGGGAGCCTCGCAGTCTTACGGCGGACACACAGTGATGATGAAAAGCTGCTGATCCCCACCAGTTCCACAGGGAGAAGATGGATAGGAGCAGGCAGTGAACCTGTTCAGGGTCCCGCACAGACAGCAGGCACCTTGGGTGCTGGCAGAACAACAAGGTGCCACTAAACGTGTCCCTGAGCTGCATCTCTGTCTTGCCTTGGAGAGCCGCATGTAAGGGAAAGGGCTCATTGCAGCTCATGAAGAAGAAAGCAAAGGGATAACTGCTAAGAAATACTGCCGAATTAGATTCCAGTTACATCCCACTGAAAATATGTGATTTTCTGTGCAACATTTGTTCATCAACATTTTAGCTGAAGGAGGAGGAAAAATTAACATACTCACTGGGCCCTATTACCATATCACATGTATAATTTATAAGATTTTAAGATTAGGCTGATTTGGGGTGTGAGATTTTTTTTTTTAATTGCTTTGTGATATGATTTAATTTAATTTGCCTGTCCTTTGCATGAAATAATAAAACCCCTCAGTGCATTTTTAATTTTTTCCAAATTCCCTTGTCATGAGTTAACAAGGTGATATTAGAACACTTCAATATTTTTTTTATAAAACTTTGAAATCCTAAATAAGTCAAACTCGAAAATTCATCCCATCCCCATATCAAGTGCTTCCCTTTAGCAAGGCCACAACAGACTCTTCACAGAATTGATACAGAAATCAGTTGTCTTTCAAACTGCACTTGCATATTAAGGTGAGAGTTCAAGCAGGCAACTCTGCACAGGGAGATAGTGGTGATAATGGAATGGCTGTTAAGGAAAAACTTGCAAATTCACCCCATTTATCATTCTCGTTATTCTGTCAAACTTAACTTTCCGTGTGTAGGTACATAAAGCTTTAAAGAGTCTCAGTGTAATGTCAAAGGCAATATTATAATGACAGGTCTACTTCAGTGCACTGAGATGCATGCAATATTCCCCCTGAAAAGCATGAGCCTTGCATAAAAAGCATGAGATTTTAAAAGAAAAACACCTTTGTACTTCTTTTCCTTGCCTTGGGTGGCTTGGGGGATTTTTGTTGCAGCACCCAAAGCCATAGACTTGCCCAGTTTCAGCTGGGGTTCTGCCCTAACTCACTGTTCTGCAGCTGAGACATTAAGAAAAGCACTGAGAAATGCATGAAGCTTTTTAATGGCAGGAGAGCAGGACTCCTCCAGGAATCTTTGTGTCTCCATGTCTGAGTTAGAGATTTGGACCCCATATTAAGTAGCAGAGGGTGCTGAGCTCCTCACTCCCACATAACCAGTGTGGCTGCCCTAGGAAATCCCCGAGGCTCAGTACTTTGTGAAATGCAATAAGGCATCCGCTAGAAAGCCACACTTAGCAGCTGCGCTTCAGCCCTACAGCTGCTTCGTCACATCGCTGGAGCCAGAGCTGGCAGGCAGCAGCTGAGTAGGCAGCGTTGCTCTGCACATGCCAAACGTGGCCACTTATGGGGCTTCACCCAGAGCCTTAAGAAGCAACCCAGTATTCATGACAGGGCAGGGACTAAGCAACTGAGAAAATCTTTCCCACCTCTATGACTTTGCATCTTTGCTGCTAGGAAATCACGTCAGCTGAAGCCAGTCAGTAGAGGATGGAATAAACAGCAATTTACCTCCTGTGCTTCTATATTTGCATCCCTGGAAATGTGTACACTGTGCTCCCCATGCCTAGGGCATGGCTCAGGGCCAGCCTGCCTGCCAGCCATGGTACTTCTGGGTCTTCCTTCATATATTGAAGGTCCTCACTGGCCAAGTGTCCTGGGCATTTGCCCTCAACATCCTTCACTAAATATAGGAATTATTCTTATTAATGTTGTGTTCATAGCTGTGATTGTGACTGTTGGTGTTCCAGATATGATCCTTAGCACGGAAATTACAAAGTCTTCCAAAGATGACTTGTGACTTTGAATGTCTGGTTTTGGATGCTTTTTCCTAATTTTCCTTGAAGAGTCAAAATTCAAGATATCCCCAATTATGACTCAAAAAATTATCTCTTGATCTTTGGAGAGCAGACCTTGAAGTATACAAGGGAAAATGTGGACTATGGATCTCTAACACATCACCATCAGAAAGGAGGCAATGCTGAAGAAGAAGAAGACAAAAAAAAAGCCACCTAGTTTAATTATATTTAAATTGACACTTAACATTAAATAACACAAAAACCCAATCAGGACAGCACTGAGCTCTGGTGTTACTGGTATTTATTAATGTAACAGTGATGACATTAAAAGCCTTGATATATTTGGAGGCAAGTCTGAAGTTGGAACATATCTATAATTAAAATGTATTTATCTTGATGAGGAAATAGGTACATGTAAGTCAGTAATGTTATCAATGATTTGTGAGGGAAGATACAAACATTAGCCACTTGGTCCTGACCTTCTTCTGAAAATAAAGGACAAGTTACTCATTCAAGCACTAGCCCGCTCGTATGTATAGACCTCTGAGAAGTTAAAAGCACGTTTCACTTACCTTGCCTGTCTCTCTGCTTTTCCATGTGTGCTCCATTCTGCATGCCAGTAGAGAAATACCAGGATTAGACCCTTGTCACTGAACCAGTGATAAAGACCATTAACTCGATCTGTCATCACTGGCTGTCCGTTCGCAGCTGATCTGATTGATTTTCAGTGGATTACCCTGGATATGTCAGATGTTAGAATAACCCAGTAACCTATGACCAAGAACGATATATAGAGGAGAGACGTTATGTATAAGCCTCTGCACCTCTGTTTTGTTCTTCTTAAAATACTGAGCTGTGGCAGGCACATATTGATCCCATACGTGACGACAGCTGTTAGCCAGACACACAGATCCAGTGTCTGCATTGCTGACGGCCAGCTAAGAACAATAATCACACTTGCTGGGCTGGGAAAATATCAACTAACAAGGCAGACCTTTGCTCTGATAACCCCATGTTTCTTTGGATGTTGTTGAGGGTCCATAATTCTGACTTAATGCTGAAAGATGTCAGGATCTCTGAACAGTATGAAATCCCCAGAGTTGTCCTCAGAGCTATAGGTTTTCAGCATAAGGATTTTACCTAACACAGCTGGGCATCCCCATGCTTCTGTAGCCAGTGATGAGGAAGCTGAACATCAGAGTCACTGTGGAGATGCTTTGCCTCCTTGTGAGTCCCAGACAGCTTGAGCTGACACTTTGCTTTTATTCTCCTATAAGACAAGAACTTTCCACTTGTATATCAACAGCCTTTTAACTTGTTTAGGGGGCTTGTGTTTGCATCAGCTGTCTTTCAAGAAAGGCTGCTGGCACTGGCTAGCTCTCACCCTTGCCTCACTCTTCCCAGATGTTCTGCAAAGCGCTTGTCTGGGCTTGTATACAAACACACAACCCACTATAATAGGGACAAATTGTTTCCAAGTGCAAAGCACTGTGCAGGACTGCTGGGTGTGCTGCTTTAGGTGAGGTGGCCCCAGCACCAGCTCAGTCTGCATGACCCAACCCCACATCGTGCCACACTGGAGGCTATAGGGGAACCTGTGGTGTCCCTGCAGTCTCTGGTGTCCTGTCATAGGGAGAGGGGTGCCTAGGTGAGGAGGACGGGTCTGAGGAGCAACCAGAGTGTGCCTGGTGCTTGGGATGTGCTGGGGACTGCCAGGGCTTATTGATTTTCCCAGGGACCCTATATACAGAAGCTGACTGCAGAGCTGTGGCCAGCCTTGATCTCCAGTTGCATGTATTTTTCTTGCACAGTTGTAAGTCCTGAAGTCAGTGGGCAAGACAGAAAGCCCCTGTAATGCCACTAAACCAGGTCTGAGATAGGAGCAACCAATAGCTCTATAAGAATATGCAAGTTAAGTCACATAAATGCTTTCTTAGCATAGCAACTACAGAGGGAGAATGCTCTTGAACATATCGGAGTCTTGACAGTACCAGAAGAGGTCAGACCACCTGGGATGCCCAGTGTCCACACTCCTGAAAGCCTTGCTGTAAGCCTCAGCAGCTTTTTGGTTCACAGAACAGAAACCGTTGTGTGGGTGCCTTGTGTCACTTTGCTCATCCAAGGAGGTCAGGAGAAGCTACTGGCTCCCTTGCTACCCTGCAAGATGCTTCACGTCACAGGGAGAAGATGGGTCCTACTCCACAGTCCTGGACCCTATGGTTAACTTCTGTTAACTTCCATGGATGTGAATCAGTTTATTCGAGTCCTGCTTGGTTTTAGCTGTAATGCTCAGCACATAGCCCTTGCCACCACTAAGATCTATCATGCCATTGTTCACCAAGGCTTTTGTGATCTAAAATTCATGTGTTTGGCCAATGATCTATTTGACATTGAAGTGCCATATCTTCTTGTTAGTAGCTCTGCACACAGGGTCACCTTGTGCCTAACAGTGCAGTTATGGGCAATACTCAGCAAGCCTCAGGCCTGACTGGGAACTACCTCAGCACAGGCATTGCTCAGTGTTTCAGCCTGATTCAGGTAGAAGTACCAACAATTTATCTGTTACAGACCATGCATAAAGCCAGATGTATAGGAAGAGGTAATGCTAATAAGCCCACAAAGTTCTGCTCCTGCAGAAAAACCCACTTCTCAAATGCAGTGTGATGTCAATCAGTGGTTTGGGTTCATTTCCAGAATGAAAGAGTATACTGATCTCTGGGGCTTTCTGTAAGAATTGCAGTACAGTGGGGGCAATTTTTTAAAGACAGATGAGAGTGCCAGCATTGCAGCATGTAAAGGAGAACAGGACAGCTTCAGCAGGTTTCATCAAGCATAAAATGAAAGAGCTACAATGCCTCTCAGGAAGAAAGAGAAAATATTTTGCCGTGCATTTTAATGCAATTCATCATTAGGGAAAGATACATGGAAAGATTAAGTTATTATTCCTAATACTTTGCCATACAGAAAGTAAGACCCACTACCAAAAGATGATTCCACTTAAGAATCTGCCTATCAGATTGGTTTGCTAGGTGAGGAGATAACATGAGATATTTTTCTTGGTTGCATTCCCTTCTCAAATCTGATCAATGAAATGCTGCTGACTCTGAAGAGTATTTAAATACAGTTTGCCCACAGATGTAGCAGCAGATCTTTGGCAGGAAAACCACTGACAGATTTAATTAGCATTCCAATTCAAGGAAATAAATGGAATTGTCTATCACAAAATGGTATTTGTATCAAGAGGCTTTACTGCAATATTTGTGCTTTAAACCAAATTGCGTACTGTTGCTGAAAAGTGATGGAGGCAGCTTATTCCCTTAGATTCTTTTACATTAACTTATAGGTAAGTTAAACAAATTAATGATGTCAGAATATGCTCCTAGGACATATATTTAGTTTATATGTATGGTTGTATGTCTCTCCTCATCTGTGCTGCCAATCCTGTGTCCTCTGCTATTAATGATATCCTGTTCTTCTCAAGTACATACTCAAGTAAAAAAAGGAGTCAAATAATTTCTTCTTCCCAGAGTGATTTGAATGGGAAAATGAAAACTTTCTTCAGAGTTACTGTTAAAGCATGTCCAAGGAGGCATATGTGGCCTGTGGCCCCCTCAAATCTCTCATATCCGTAATACACGTACCAGCAAGGTTAGTTCAGAGGCTGTACAATTTTTAGTACTTTTTAAAAAATGTCTTTTCCTGTAAGTGCCTATTCCAGTTTTGGATGGCTGTGCACATCTAACAGCACCCACCCAGGCAGATCCAATGACACTGGAGGGTTATTAATTTCATATATTATGGGTCTTATAATTAGTGAACCACAGAAATATTCAAATGTATATTCAACTTTCCAGATATTATTTTGGTCAGCTGAGCCAAAAGAAGAGTGGGGACAGCCTAGCCTCTCACATGACACATGAAGTCCTTGCTCCCAAAAGTTTCAATGGGAGATGTGCCCAGGTGAGGAATCAATTAATGGTAGATGTTACAAGTACTCAGCAGCTCCACTTCTAACTGTTCTCTCTGGCAAGATGCTGTGCAACCCTGACAAAACTTAAAGAAATATCCTAAACAGATTCCCTGGAGTGCAGCTCTGATTTTATGGCTGGAGCTGGAGAGACACTGCCAGAAACAGAGAATCACCATGGACAAGGTCCTAGCAAATCTATAGCTTGTGCAGGCTAATCTGGTACAAATACTGGTTTTAATGGCTTGAAAGTGGAGTTTTCATCTAAGAAACTGTAACAAAAATGTTCCAATGATAACTACCGTTGCTTGATTAGATTCCTAGTAATACATGAATGCATGGATTTGCTATTACATATATATAAATACAGAACATATGTAACATAACATTCTATATATGCAGTGAATAATCCACTTATTCAGAGCTAACAGAGTGAACAATAGTGTACAAGAAGCATCTCAGAACACTTAGGTTTGGTTTTGATTGATACTGTAGGCATGTGGCATGACTACCAAGCCTTTCTCTACTGTCAGTGAAGAGAAAAAGGCAATTCTAGGGTTCTTTTCTTCTTGCCCTAAAGTAGACCCCAAAAGTAGGCCAAGCAAATTGCACCCCAGAAGTGCCTCTCTCTTCTTTGACTGCAAAGGGAACCTAGGGTGACTGCAGTAAAGAGGTCAATGCCTGACTTAAAGGTTTAAAAATAGAAGAGCTAAATTCCACCCATGTGGTTCAGATAAGGGAGACAAAGTGAAACAGGTCAGAAAACGTTTGATGTGTTCAGTCTGGTCGGTTATTTTTTAAGTATCACTGAGTATGATTTCCAGTCACTGCAATTTCACAGCACTGTCAGTAAAAAATATAACAGGGTCCTAAATATGGAAGAAGCTTTAATTAGTTATTGATAGGGCAGGGCTTAGATCTATGGAGATCAGAGTCCCTTTGTACCAGACTCTGTACTAAGAAATGACGGGAGACGGCACCAGTCCCAGCCAGTTTGTAGGCTGAACAGTCAGGAGCTTGGAAAGGAAGAAACAGAGAGAAGTAGTTCAGTTGTTAATTTTGTGGGAGAAGTCAGTGCGACATTGCATTGATGAATGTAGTAAGATGGGATAAAGGTGTGAAAGAAATATATACTAAAAATTTTCTGTCACCCTGACCCTGCAACTGGCAAGTCCCAGGAAGAATCTGGCCTCTGGGAAGAGAATTTCTTAAGGCTTCCTGGGACAAGAGTGGTGGAAGAAGTCTCTTTACCTGGGCCAAGAGACAGCACTACAGACAAAGTGGCCACATACTGTGGAAGGGAACAAGACTGATGTGAGCAGGAGCTGTGGTAGGAGCAGAGCCTGGCAAGCAGCATGAAAGAAAACACAAAGGGCAGAGCGAATAAGGGTTTCAGAGGCTGAACTGAAGCTATGAGGACCAGGCGAAGCAGTGGGGTGCAAACTGCAGTGATAGGACTTGAAGAACCTGATGCGAATGTCTCTAGGAGGCTGAAGGGATTAGTAAGTATGATGTGGCCAGAGCAACTTGAAACAGAACCAGTTTTGGGAGCAGCACTTTGCGTTAGGCTGGAGAAGGGCAAACGGAGGAAACTGCAAAAGAATAGAACAGTGGCCCTTGGTGGAGTGAAGTACCAGCTATGACAATGTCAGCTTTGAAAACCAGAAGAAAAGCAAGCACACACATTGGTGGAGAAATCTCTGCTCTTCTGACAGCATTTCCTCACCTCCTAGGAAGGCTTCTGTTCAAAACTCAGGCAGAGCTGAAAGGTGCTGAGCTGGGGGCTCCATCCTGCCCTGTAAGCTTTGGCACTGCCTTTGGCATCCCTGACTTACCCATGGCCACTGGGAGGAACCTGTGCCCACCCTTGATGCTCCAGGACTGCCCTCCTGGCAAGGCTACTGGTTGCAGTTTACAGTCCAGCATCTGCTTAGAAGCACAAATAAACAGACCAATGTCAGCAGATCAAACTCCATGACAGCCATGGGGTAAGGGCATTGTCCAGAGAAAGTGCACTGAAAGACCCTTTGGCAGAGTAGGGATTTCAGTGTCGGTATCCCACATCCTGAGCCATCTCTGCAATTGCTAACATTTCAATAAGAGAGGGGTATTAACAGTGTTTTCTTAATGTGCTGGTGTGGCTCTCTAAATGGTTCAAGGTGAAATGAAACACACGAAATCTGTTGTATATGCATAATTAACTTTGTTATTCTTGTTTCAGTGAGGGAAAAAGAAGTGAAAACCTAGAATTCAATTGAAATTGTAATTTATTTCTGATTTTGCCATTCAATGGCAAAACCAAAAAGAAAGAAGAAACCTGTTGTTTGCACAGCCCTAAATTCTACTCTCCATATGCTGTAGATAAAGTATAGTTTAAGAGCAGCTTGTTTGATCACTCTCAAATCCCCATCAAACCCTTGCTGCCTGGATTAGAGTCTCCCAATATGTAGGAGGTGACTAACTGTAATTTATCTTGCAAGGATACTTTTATTGTTATGTGGAGTTACCATCTGTCCATCTAGGAGATGAGAGTCCCAGAAAATTTTAATCCTCAATGAAACAGCTTCAGGTGCTTCGGACAAAGATCGTCCTACTTTCACACCCGTTATGCAGAGATCTCTCTGTCAGGTAGGTTTTTAGTGAAAGACTAACCCTGAACAGCTAGATCACACTTCACCTCCTCTGAGAAGGGGCTGTGTGAAAGACAGATACATTCAGTCAGATAGGCAAATTCAGAATATCTGACAAATGTAGTTTTAGGTCAACTGTTTCCTTTTTCTTTAGTTTCTTATTCCTCCCCTTAAACTTCTTTTTTTTTTTTTTTAAACTTTTTTTAAAAAGAAAGACAGATTGATAATCTTGCAAAATTTTTTTCTAAAATAAGACTTTGAAATTCTTCATTTTGAAGATGCCTAAGGAAGATATTTGGACTTATTGGCAATTGTCCTTCCTTTTTGTGAGTCAAGAGCAATTATCTAAACTGGAATAATATCAGTTCCAAGAGAAAGAGCATTTTTCACCAAATGTTACACATGTAAAGTCAAGTGAATCCTCTGAACTGCTGCTTTATATAAGACAAATTTTCCTTCCTTCACTTCCGCATGGATGACTGCATGTGGGGCATTTTTTGTAACTGTGATAATAATTAGCAGTAGCCTTCGTCCGTGTGCTTTATAACCTTTGCAGTCAGGACTCTAATATGCAGGGATGTGTCTTAGAGCAACTGCTGAACGTCCCTTCCTGTTTGTATTTTACAGGCAGTGGTGCAGACCCTGGACTCCCAGATTAAAACTTGCAGGGCTGGCTAGTTCAGCCTTTTCAGGGCTCACGTGAGCTCACTGTAACCAGCACCAACTACCTAGCAGAATAAACTCCTTTTTAGTAAACAAAGGGAAAGTCGTTCGCAGGAGTGATGATAAGATTCAAGGCTGTCCACAGGATACCAGTTTAAATCTGCCCATGGCTGGCAGTAACCAAAAATCTGCTGCTGTCTGACAGCTGCCCCTGGTGGTGCAGGCAAGGGGAATGAGCTATGTCTGGCTGACTGGATGATGAGCCAGCCAGATGGGCTCCTGGGGTAGCCCTGTGGCACCACCCACCTGGCCAGACCCTGACATCGGACGTCTCTCCCTGGCCAGTGCCCTCTGAAGCATCCTGGCACACATGGGTGGAGGGGGCTTCCGTGGCACTGCACCCTGTGCCTCCATCCCAGATCTCAGCCTGGCCAAATCCAGGTCTTGAAAGTACACAGGTGAAGTGGTGTGGAAAAATTGGAATAAAGGAACAGTAGAACTCTCCACAGAAAAAGGAGACAGAGGATCATAAGAATACCCTATTACTGTCTACCAGACAAACTTTTATTGCCCAATCATTAGTCTTGAAATGGGACATTGCTACCCTGACACCTTGGTAAAGTAGCATATGTCCTAATTCAAGAAGGCACAATCAGGATCAAAAGGATGACTGAATTTGCTCATAAATCTTCAGATGGGGCAAATCATATAGGAATGAGATGATAGGCAAAATTCTGGCTAACTTAAAATTAGTCAATTCAACTATAGCCTTTAAAATGGACTTTGCTGATAAATCAGCATCCAAACCACCCATATGCTTCTGCCAGAGCAGAACAAGAAGTCTAGAAGCAGAATGCAGCACTTTCTGTGCTGTTATAATGCTGAACCAGAGCAGCAAAACCCAGCTGTCTCACAGCCGTACAGCACCAGCCCATCACCTCGGAGCCTGGCCACCAGCACTGCCCATGAGCAACAGTAGGAAGCTGCTGCTGCTCTCAACCAGCCTCGGAGACCAGGTGATCAAACTGCTCTAAATCCCACTTTGCACTCGCATCCCTCACACCAAGATGCAATAGGGCCCCCAGGGGCAGACCACCTACATGGGGTGCTCAGAGTAGGTAGCTGGAAGAAGACTGATAAGTTGTGTTTCAGCACTGACCCCCTTCAGACATCTCAGTCCTCTGTGCCTCAATTTACTCAACTGGGCATAAGAATATTCAGCTCCTCCTAATGGTTACTGGCAGAAGGATTTAATATTTACACAATTCTGAAGAAATTGTTACAAAATGCTTTTCAATGAGCAGCTGGAATAGCATCCATTTCAGATCTACCTATTTTCTCTCTTAGTCTTCTGGAGAATTGTATGACAATTTAATACCTGTGAAACCTGTCAATGTTAAGCCAAATCTTATTTTGTTCAGGGTTGATCACAGAGTCTGAAGGAGCCCAAGATAAAGCAGATCTCTGGGCTACCAGGAGAGACCAAATTCAGCCGAGTCACATCCAGAGAGAAAGATCAAGCTCCAGCTCATGAAATACCAATTCAGTGCAAAGCTTTGAGCTCCTTCCAGAGTATGAGCCCTAATGGAATTGTTTTTACTTCCAACCTGTCCTTCTCAGTCTCATACAGATCATTTGGAGGAACAAATGTTGCATCCCATATAAATACAAGAGCATGGTTTCAGCCTTAACAGGGTTGCAGATAGCGTAAGACTACTTATGCTTTAACCATACTCTTATTGTAAAAACATTTACTTGGTTCCCTGGAAAGAACGTGACCAAGTTTTACTCCTAGATGCTCAGTGAATGTAACAGCGGTGAATGGAAGAGGTTTCAGCCAATCATAACACCAGATTTAAGTATGGCAGAAGGAAAGAAAATGAAGAGGAAAGAGAACAACTTTATTACTACAGCTGATCACATATGCTGTCTCGGAGGAGACACTGTGAAAGACATGGAACATCATTTGCACTAATTAGAACAGTGTCACCTCAATGTATAAATATTTTAGATTTCAACACATGTATTGTAGAGGTCATCAGCAGAAGGCCTGAAGAGAGGAATGTATCATGAGTAGAAGCATCTGTTTGCACTCTGGATTTTGCTGTAGATAATACAAATGACACTGGTAGATTGAGCACCCCTCAGGGAAATCTTTCCAAAGCAATTTAAAAGACAGAAGGAAAAGAGAAGAGGATGATCTCTAAGACAGTGAACAAGTTCAGATGGGGAAGTTTGCTGCTGCCTGGGAACATGTAAGGGCCAAAAGGGGCTACTGAGGCTGTCCTTTAGCAGGTACACTTCAAGCAGTGGAAAATTAATGTGTTCCTTGGCATCTCCCACCACTCTGCAAGTCATTTTTTCTGCCCAGTGCTGATCAGAATAGCCTGTTTCAGGTTTTCCTCTTGGCACAGCTTGTTCTACATATCCAATTTCTCTTCTGTAAAGTACTCCTATCCAGCTTCCCTAGCATTGCTTCTCACCTAAACACCTGCCACTAACCCTCTTTTTGAACGATCTGTTTGGTAATTGATAGGGCTGTACCAGTAAAATGAGCTTCTCTCTGCCAAAGACAGCGATGGCTAATTCAGGACAGTTGTTGTCTCTGTAATGGAAATTCCACTGGGCTCTGCAGGAATCTTTGCTGGTCTCTGTGGCTTATTCTTGCTTCAATTATTTTCTGCTGGAAGACCAATCTGCAAAGATTAATTTTAAATGGATTACTTGCCTTACAATCTGATTTTCAGCTGAAATTAGTAGGAAAGAAGTTGCATATCTCTCAGCTGGGATTTCCTGTGGGACACTCAACCACTTCAGCTCTAGAGACTGTTTCTAGCTAATCCTGTAGAGTGGATTTGATTTTACAAAGATTTGACCAGCAAAATAGAGGATAAAGGCAAAAGGTCAAGTTTTTTTGCCACACACATTTCTCTCTTACGCTTGTCCTCAGAGGCTTGTATCATCCCATGAGTTTCTGCCTCCAGCTGAGCATGGTGCTCCATTAAAATAAAAAAATTAACCTTGGGGGGAAAGTAGTTTGTAAGTGGGGAGGGAATTGAGTATCAGACTAAGCAAATTCCTGACTCAGTCTTTACAACTGTCTTGGCTACATTCTTTACAAGACTAGCTGTCCATTAGGTGTCTTGGCCCAACAAAACACCTACAGAGGCTGATGCTGAAGATGCATGTTGACAGCGTCAAGCTTGCATCCACCCAGAGCCTGATGTGAGCTATCCTGTTCAACCAGCAGCACTCATACAGCAGGCAGGGAGAGCTTTATAAAGCAATGTTTGCTGAATGTGCTTCAAGTATACTGGTACACCCAGAGAGGCTGTGCTTAGGTGTGCCACGTGTGCCATGTCCTTCAAGTACATTGGATCCCTTTTCCTTCTACCTTCTTCATCACAAGACGAACACCAGAGAGTGGCCTTAACCATAGTGTTCTGCATGGCATGAGGTTCCCAGCTACCACAAGTTTAGACATTGCAGAGGTGGAAGTTAAAAAGCCTAAGAAGTTGAACTGTCTGGAACTGAACCTAGGAAAGAGGGAAAAACTGCATCGGGTATCTGTGTCAGTATTTTAGGGTTCCCCCACACTGTATGGTGCCTTACTCCATAGATGGAGGAAGTTTTGTTTATTTCACTAGTCCAAGAAGAGGCCACACATCTTTCTAAATCACAGAAAAACACAGAAAATAAAACTGGAAGTATATAGAATAACCATGTGATTTCTGGCAAGTGCTTGTCACATTGGTTCTTAATGAGTTCAGATGACCACAATTGCACAATCTAGTCCAACACTAGATTACCCTTAAGATTTCACAGTTTCATTCTGTACAATGTGATTTTTGTTGTTGTTGAAGATTAAGAGTATTTCCTTGTCTGATTTTCTCTTTTTAATGGCACATGCAGAGATCAGGTTATTCCTTTTCTCCTAGCTGCAACTGATGGAAAATCTTCTGTACTCTGAATAAAAGAATAAAAATATTCTGAACAGATCTTCTCTGTGTGGCTTTTTACCTCCCATAAATTTTGAAGAAAAATATAGAAATTAATAGAATTATCTATAGACACAGGCTTGCCTTACAAATAGGGTGGGTGGAATATATGTTGCCAGCCTCAGCTGACAGCAGCTTGAGAAGCAGCAGTAATCTGACCACTGTTCATCATATGAAATTAGGTTGTTTGGACTGGATTACATCAGATTTGCTTCAATCCATCTTGGCCGTTACTCACCACTTTGTGTTCTTTGAAATGGTCACAAAGAGTCTGATTGTTCATTTTTTCCTGCTGGACAGTTCAGTGGCTCTCTTGCCCCTTGGAGTAGATGTTAGCTGTGTCACTTTTCAGTCTTGTGAATGCACACTGCTCTACCACAATTCTTTTGGAACAATTGAAAGTAACTTTAAGTCTGTCTCAGCCAACTCCTTCAATATTCTGGGGCTGATTTCACCAGGCACAGGCAATCTGAACACATTTAATTTATCCAATTACTTTCTAACCTGTCATTTTCCTGTTTATATTAGAGCTGCTGTTCTTTTATTTTCCTGCTGGTCTTAATTGTATCAGTCAGTTGAACAAGCAATCTCTTTTAGTGTCACTTAAATTTTGCCTTCTTCAGCGTGCTGCCAAAATATCAGCAGTGTAAGCCAACAGTCTAACACCCAGGCCTTTATTCTGAACAGTGGCCAAGTTTTTGATTGGTTGTTACCGAGACCTGACATATAACCATGCATCTGTTATTTGAACTATGAGGCTCAGATAGCTGTCCTGAAGCTAAACTTAACACCTGAGGTTCCTTGACTTATTGCATGCCTATAAAACACTTAAAGAGTTCTCGGAGCGCAATATGGCTAGACAGCAAGTTCAGAGGAGGTCATACTGGCAGCTTCTGTCTGAAGCAGCCTGTCAGCAGTAACAATTAAGCCCATCTAAGGCTTCCAAATAAGAGCCCTGAAAAAAATCCAAATGTACAGCTATCATGACTAATCCTTTTTCTTTTTCACTGGCTATCTATGTGCATTGTCTCTGCTGACCTTCCCCAAGGCAAGGTTTTCCTGCAGAGGACACACAGTGTTTTCCTGTCCACAGTACAAGGTAAGCCTGTCTCTCCCGTTTCTCCTGGCTATGGGTTACATTTGACCCTTGAGTTCTCCAGACCATAAAGATTCCCAGAAATATTGTTTTATTAGAGTTATTACCACAATTTACTTTAATGACTTTATGTTATGACCTTGTAATTGCTGACCACCTTCATATTTCTCCTACTGGAAAACAGAAACATCCACAATATTACTCAGATATCACCACTCTCTCTTGCTGATGCAGTGTTCTTTGTTATAAACAACACCGCTTTATCTGGTTTACTTGCATTGTAAGAGCACAAGCCTCGTTCATAACCAGCATGCCCCCCTCCTGACTGGGTACTAAAAACACCTATGAGAAGCTATCATTTTCTCCCTCCCTTGGAGCTTTTAAATAAGCTTGTAGAAGAGGAACCTGTGACCAAGGGGTTTGAAAACCTTAAAAGCATTTGTGGAAAGGCCACCTGAACTATCATAGATTCATAGAATGCCCTTGATTCATAGAACTATCCCTGATTCTCATTCACAGGCTTCCTTTATTAACAAAGTGGATTGGATAAAAAAAGCGAGAGGCTAGCAGCCATCTGGTTTAGGGTCTTGGTGTGACAGCAGTAACAAAGTCACAGGAACCTTTGCAAGGAAAATCAGACAAAACGACACACATGGCTGGCAGCTCGTTTAAAACAGAAATGGCAGATGCAAAAGGAAAACATGCTAATGAACAAGAGCAGCTAAGGAGAGAGGAGCAGAACTGGGCAGCATCTCAATGGTGTGGTCAAGGTGCACTGTTCAGAATAAGCCTGAACTGCAAGTGTTCAAACACACAATTTCCTGCCTACTGAATGGGCTATTTTGGAAGTCAAGTATACAACCCCCTGTTACCCTGGGCCTCTCTTCTTGTTCCATCTCAAGAGGGCAGAACTATGTCCCAGTTACTAAGCTGCAACTATATCAACTCTTATTGCCAAAAGGGACTGTCTCCTCTGATGACAGGGCTGCTTTGGAGGTTACAGGAATGAGTAATTTTATTCATTAGGGTTTTTTTGAAGATGCATCAAACCATCAGTTATGATGGAGTCATATCTGCAAGCTCTACATTACACCCAGGAGAACTGAACTGGTCTCTTTAAAATAAATGTTTACTTCTGGCTTTGGTAGCTAAAGACCCCTGTAATAGGTTTCTAATAAACTGTGTTGGTCAAGTCCTAGTCTTTCTTGCGATTTTAGTCAATGAAAAAAAGATGCTGATCATGATATCAACTGTTTCTACACAAGGCATTTCTTATGGAAACCTTGACACTTGTGGATTAAGATCCAGCAGAGACAAGTCTCCAGATTGTGCAGCCAAAGGGAAAATGCAAGCAATTTCCCAGGTGTAGTCGTCCCTTCAGTGATCAGGATTCTAACATTAAGTCATATCTTTTTTCTGAAATAATAGATACTTTTTGGGCAGCATTCCTGCAATCCAAGGAAAGGAAACAGGTTGTTGCCAGTATACTGGCTGAATAAAACCAGAATTAACACGAATGTTAGATTGAAATGACCTATGCAGATGACTTGATTTGGCAGAGAATAAGCTGATGTTTATAGTCCCAGTAAAAAGCGTGAGAACACAAGGGTGGAGCTTCTCTGTGGATTTGTAGAGATGTTGGGGGGAGGGAAAGTGAGAAACTTAAGAGAAGGAGATTTGTCTCTTGCCAGCCTCAGGCAAGGAATCAAGCTTGTAAGCAAGCAGCCTAGAGGATAGAGCTGCTGAGAAACACCCAGCCTCCTGCACAAAGAAATGCTCATCTATGTTCCTCCTCCTTTCCCATAGCATAGCAATGCCTGTGAAAAATTACAGCATGTTGGCCATGGCACAACAATTTTAAAGCTGCATTTAACACGCTTGTAATATATTCAGCTGGGCTTTCTTTTCAACCTAGTAGTGAGTCTTCTGAAAAGCCTGGGGTCCCAGAAGTTAACTGGATTGATTATTCTTGAAGAGTATATTTTTAGGACTATTCTATTTTTAAAATGTATTTTGGCAGTACTGTTAGCATTTGGAGCCTCTGTAGGCTGCCCACAGGTATGAAAAACCAAGCCCTGCCTCAGAGAATGTAAAGACAGAGAGACATGTGACATGGAAAGGGTTTGGAAAAGTGGGCTACAGACAAACCCGCACAATGCAAACATACATATTCACATTAAAAGAGTGTAATTTTCCTCTAATAAAGATTTGAAACAGAAAGATTAAACCGGTGTGCCATGCCTGCACTTCAAACAAATATGCTAACATGCCCCATGGAGGAAAATGAGAGAACCAGGGTGTCAGTTGTTTCCATGTGAGAGTGTGTGTATATATATGTGTATATATATGCATATCAATTAATGGAAAAAGTATGCGTACACACACACATTATATATGTGAGTGTGTGTCTGTACAAATTTATGTCTAAGCAGACATTTTCAGTCCCATAAACCACAAGTGAATTGCTGGTTGCAACGTCCAAGGGCAGTGGGCAGCTTGAGAGGCAGGAGGAGGCATCCTGCGTGGCACAGCCGGCTGCTGGAGGAGGAGCTGCAAAGGGGTGAGCATGGTGTGGCAGCTACTGGGGACAGGAGTAGGAGGTTGCAGCAAGAGCTCTGCAAATTGCTCGCTTGACATTCCTGGTTGGGCAGGGATAAATGGAAAAACACATTTGTGCCCAAAGAAGGAGCTGGTGGACTTTATTTCCTCTTGACTATTGCACTACGGGAAAGCAACAGAAGAAGGGACAAATTGAAAGACAGGCAAGAATGAGATGACAACAAAATCAAAGAGCTTTTCTGTGGTGGAATGAAAGGACAGGGAAGCCCACATCAGGGATCATACTGAGGGGATGATAGAGTTGGCAAGATGCAGAAGAAAGATGATATTACCTGGCATGGTTTATATGAGTCAGACAAAAGTAATAGAGGTATTACAGTGCAGAAAAAATGAGGACAATGAACTCATGCTAGAGGAGATTACAGTTCAGCCTTTCTTTCCCTCCTCCCTGATTTCTTTTCATGAGAAGAGTCATGAGAATCCTGTGGGGCGGAGCAAGGGAATGGGAGTGTTACAGCTTTTCTTTGGAGCCATGCTGCATCAAGGACATGGATGGCTGTGATAAAAAAGGAAGAGGGGAAAAAATGCGCAGAGGAACAGACCTGATGAAAGAATAATAGCGAAGAAAGTGTGAGAAGAGCAGAAGGAATGTCCAAAGTCAGCATATGAGAGAGAAGAGGACCTTGCAGTAGTGAAGTCATAGATTTCTGTCAAACACAATGTCTGAAAGAGGAAAGACAGAAACTGCAAAACCTGGAGTAGGAGTGGTGTTTAAGGCAGTTAAGTGAGTATCACCAGTCTGCCTGGGATGAACTGAGGAGTAAAAAACAATAAGCAGGTGATTATCATGTAGTGGGGACATCTTGATGGGTACTGAAGCTTCTGAAGCCAGAGGCTATGATAGCAATTCCACTAGAGATACAGAGGAATCTATATTTTTGCTGCTTATTTCTACATGCACCCCACCCATGTAATAATACTTTAAAAATAAAACAGATTTGAAACATTGAGGGGAAAAAAAAGAAATTTCCCTGAAGTCTCAACCTACAAATGATGTATCATGGAGTTAAGTTGAAATAATTAGCCCATATCTGAAGGCCAGAACTGTAAGTACTCAGGGATAAAAAAAGATGTATTTACATGAATATCAAGTTTATGCTTTATAATGCTTATAGCTATACATTTAAAATGTTTGGGTCTTTTTTACATTTTAAACCACACTATCATGTTTACAGATTTATATTTAAAACAACTATGCACAAAGCCATTCAAAATATTCTGCAAGTCTGAGATCTTAAACTAATATTCAACTCCAGAATGAGCATAATTGGGGAATTCCAAATCTGATTCTCTTCTCAGATGGCTATCAAGGAAAAGCACCTGTAAACTTAGTGGAATTGCTCCAGTGTAAAATAAATGTGAGTGAAAGGAGAGTCAGTTCTCTGACGTCCACAGAGGATGATTGTAAACAAGGTGTCAGCACGTTTCCTCCTGATGCTGATATGAAGGCCTTGTTAACACAGTGTGATGACACTTGGATTGTCATGAAGCTGCGTTACTCATTTTCAGCAGAGGACAGATACATCAAGATTGTAGGCAGGATGAAAGTGGAGCTATATCTGCTTATAATCATGCATGACCAGCTGCTCTGAAACAGGAACAACTCTATGTGTGGAGAGAGTGTATAGAAGTGAAGAATGAATATAGAAGTCCACAATTGGAGCACATTCAAATATTGAGAACAGGTAAAACAGCCTGGTGAATCTTAAGTCTTTTACAAAATTGGTATTATAACAGGGAAATGGCTTACAGTGTCTTGCTGATACATGTAGAACTGTTATTATTTACATGGTATTATACAAAGACAGTAAGACTGGACGAGTAGGTTTAAATGAAATGAAATGTCCCAGATAACTTGTCCCAGAAAATCTACTTCAGACTTTAGAAGCAATATGCCTAGCCTGAGAAACATGGATGAAAGATAAAATAGTCTTCACTTTGGCAGAAACTTCATGCACAAAAATAGAAAGTTAAAGTTTTAACAAACGACTGCTCGTTCGTGAACACAAGGCTAATGAACAAACTGGCAGCTTTACTGAAGAAAATATATTCAGATAAATGTGTACTGTCTTATCAAACTCCCAGGCTAGCCTACTGAAAACCTCTCATTAGTTTAAAAAAATGTACCATTTTGTTAAGGCTGTATGTTAAGAACTGCTTTATCCTACAAAAAGGATTGATAAATTTGTTCTAATCTTGCAGGTTTCATTCTGTGAGGAACTGTTACCTTTTCAACTCAAAGACATTTCATTATGTCATCTATATAGTGCTGGAAGCAATGGCTTTTTTACTGTCACAAGCAAACTCCAACACAACAGAAGAGCTATATTTGGAAAAGTTTTTGATTTGCAGGCTCTATTTCATGTCACGCATGAAGCACAGGAAGGAAGATAACCTAGTCCCAAACAGAAATAAATCAACCTTTTCCTTCAAACTGCTATTTGAAATTCACTGATTCATTACACTTGCAAAGCCAGACAGGACATAGTATGGTCTGTACGCTACAAGGGAAGCTGGCTGGTTTTAGCCTATTGGATCTTTGGAGTTAAAACCACAAAAAAACTGTCTTAAAAGAGAATAAAAAAGTTACCAATGAAGTACTCCGGAGGTGTCTGTGTCTCTTCTCTGATAAGGGAAGAAAGATTAACTTCTACTAAGAGCAAAACGTTAAGATGGCTAATGTTGGCAGAGAGGACTGCTGCTCCTGACGACTAAAACTCCGCCTCCCTCAACTGTGTTAACCTTGGCAGAATTTGGCACCAGAAGATCCAAAGAGGAAGAAATCCCATAGTCAACACTTTTAAGGAGAAAATCCGCCTTGAGGTTTAATAGCCATAGCCTGAAGCTGAACCATCATTGCAGTATAATTATCCATGATAGCTTAACCAGGCAGATTTTTTTTTATGGCTAGTTCCTAGTTATCGAACAAATTTAATAATGCATAAGGTGGACATGATTACCTTTGTAGTTAGTGCTATCATTAGTGTGCCTTCCAGAACCTCTTCATTTTAAAGTGCAACATTCTGATGTCTAATCTAATGTTAGGGCCGCATTGAACCTACTTCTTCCATGTATGACTTACAAATGTGCCAGGTCAAAGGCCCCAGGACTAACCCAATGCTAAGCAGAACTTCTGGTCTTCCTGCCCATCCCCAACAGAAAGGCAGAACATTTTTTTACCTGAACACCCACCATTAGTGCCCATCACCAGGTACATTGAAGAGGAATGTGTGATGTGCCATTGAAGACAGCAGCAGCAGTCAAGCAACTTCTTTACACCTTTGGATAACAGGGATGGCTGCCTATGAGTGCCCCCAGCTTAAGGTTCCTATCCAGATAAATCTTATATCACAAAGTCTGACACATTCACTGCCATAAAACAAGGCCTTTCAAGTTGTGCACCTCAAGACTGAATTTCCCAGCTATGTTTTGGTCTTCAAGTCTGCCAGAATGCTGCCAGGGCCAGCTGAGAGCTGGACAGCCTTGTCCTACTCCCCTGCCAAGGCTGGTTAAACCTGGTCAGCTTCAAACAGAAACACTCGGAGCCTCTAAGACCAAGTGTGGGTCTCCCTCAGAAGACCTCTGGATCTTCTTCTTATGTGAGGACTCCCTTGGTGTGTTATTGTGCATTATGTTCTGCTCCAGCTCTCAGACATGCTCCAAGGTGTGACAAGCTCTAGTGGGGAGCCAAAGAGATAACTTTTATGCCTTTCTGGATCTAGGGGTCTGCTGATACTTCGCCCATTGACAGGAAGAGAAAAAGTCGGAGCAATCAGGATGCTGTGTTGTTTTTATTTCCTACTAAAATGCCTGAATCACCAATACCACATTATTAATTTGCAAGTACCCGCTCTGAAATGCATTTGTAATTATTGCAATACACACATTTGTTTCTCTCCTTCACATACCTTATTTCAATTCATGTTTTCCTAGTATATCTGTGGATAGTTACAAGCCTAACTCCCACTGGTATTAACCTCTCTCTCAACTGTGAAAAGAAGCCTCAATGAGGTCATAAATAATGCTTATAGCCTCTGTGCAGTTCTTTCTCACTGTCATGGGACTGTGAAGTCATGTGGGGTGGCCTTAGTGTACCCTGTCTGGTTCCATTCACGTCCACAAGCACTGTCAAGCAATGTTGGTGAGTTCATCTACTTTTCACTTGTGAAACATTTGGCTTTGAATTTCACCCTTCCTTTATTTTGCATTATAAAATATGCTTCTGGAAGCATGGAGTGTGAATATTCTCTATTTTTATTGCTGCTGCCCCTTTTGATTGTTCCTAGTTTGCATAAACCTGCAGAAAATGTTTTTCACGTATCCTGGTACTTCTATTCACCTAAAACTACCTGAGGGTTACATACAGCTTTTCCCAAAAGCAACGGAAAACTCCCCAAAAAACCACAGTATGTACTGAAATGCATTCTGATTTATGTTCTGGTGGGCCCTGTGCTGTTTGGAAAGATTTGCTTTCCTCTCACTGGCTGGAATTTTTTGAATGTACATAATCCAGTTATGTAGTTATGTCATGTACATTGCATATTTTACATCTTTACACTCAACAGTGTTGTAGTGTGACTGTGGTATATTAAACTACACATGAAATAGTCATTAAACCGATGCTTTATTTTGTACAAACAAGTATTTTATTTCACTGGTGAGGTACAAATGCAAAAATGCATCTAAAATCTTAATGCGGGCAATACAGAATTTATGCATTTTTCACTACTTAGCCCTGAGCATCAAACATGTTATAATTTACCATTGCACTGTCAAAAATATTTGGGAATCATTCAGAAAAAAACCCATAATAATCCATATGAGTCACTTATGTTTTCCTGAACATAACTCACTCAATCCAAAAGAGCACTTCAAGGAGATTCAGTTATATAAACATAGCTACACAAATAATCCAACTGGGCTTGGTTTTGCTCTGCCTTGTATTTTCTGTAGCTGTTTTAGTCTCTGATAGAGGCCACAAAGTGCTTCTCCTCTCACCTGGAAATATTTCCATGCAGTGCCAAAACCCCCAACACTGCTTGCTTTAGAAAGAGTAGCGTAGTATCCCTGACAGTGTAAAAAGGAATAGGATTAGACCTGAAAAATGTGTAGCATAGGATGGAAGCAATTGGTCCTAAGTAGCAGGGAAAACACCCTGTATGCATGCAGAATCTTATGAGCATTTCTGCCACAGCTCTATCTGAATAAAATATTCTCCAGCTACATGATGCTGCATGTAAAGGCAAGGTAAGTTAGCTTTGGTATCAGGATGAAATTAGCTACAGTATAATACATTCCTTTTGAAATCAAGGTAAGGGTTACAAAAATAAATGAGGTTATGCTCAAAAATAAATGACTAAGAGCTTTAGAAGGCAAGATTTGTGTCTCTATTGTTATTTTCTGAGATATATTTATTTTATGGTATGGATGGTGAAATATTATCTAGCAGACAGACTAATTTAATGAGGGGTTTTTTGGTTACTGCTTTTTGGACTTTTTTTGGCATGTGTCATTTTTCTCAAGAATTAAATCAACCTGATTTTTGCAATCAAGGGCAAGAATGTCAGATTGTTCTACACAGCAGTAATCACAATACAAATTATAGAACCATAGAATTACAGAATTGTTTAGGTTAGAAAAGGCCTTTAAGATCATCAAGTCCAACTGTAAATGCAACACTGCCAAGTCCATCACTAAACCATTTCCCTAAGCACTGCATCTGCATGTCTTTTAAACACCTCCAGGAATGGTGGCTCAACCACTTCCCTGGGCAGCCTCTTCCAGTGCTTGACAACCCTTTTAGAGAAATAATTTTTCCTAATCTCAAGTCTAACACTACCTTGGTGCAAGTTGGATGCAGGCAGCTAGCAAAATCTGACCCATGTTGTCTAGGAATGAGGACTGTTAAAGTCCATTCTGAAAAGATACATATATTCTGCAACATTTTATTAATTTATTTTAAAATATTTATTATTTTTATTGAATGTATGCATCATAGATCTTACTTTCTATCTACTCATCTCACACAAATGATATGCAATATGTATATGGGAGGAGCCTGAGCCTTTGGTAGTCTAGCTGGGCACCAGAAATTTGGTATTAGAGGGCATTCATATCAGACACAAAACTCTTCAGACAAGAATTAGTTGCTGGAAGTTGAAGTTAGAGAAATTCAAACCAGAAGTAAAATCAAAATGTTGTAACAACAGAGGCAGTCGCTAAAGGTCAACACACAGGGCTTACATTGAATCATCCACCACTGGAAATATGATTGCTTTCTTTTAATAAAATAAAATAAAATATAAAAATTCTCTATTTCAAATACTGACATGGAGTTTAAAGAAGGGTTTTTCTTCACTGAGTTCTAAGGCCTATATTACATAGGGCTTCAGGCCAGGTGATAACTGTAGAGCTATTGGAACTTGAAATCTATGAATGTGCATGTTGAAACAGCTTTGAAATCAGCATGCAGGTGGGCACTTGTCCCAGGTAGATGCTGATAGTTCTGGGGTAATTTACATTTTGACCCATTTCCTAGATTTAGGGCTTCTGCTGTAGAATATTCTCATGACCCACTTTTGCAATTGTCTCCATTCCTGACATTGTCTACATTTTCTCATATCCGCAATGTTTGTTGGCAATTGAGATGCTGTTGTGCAAGGTGAACTTTGAAGAGAAAGTCTAGATTCAGAAGCTGCTCTTCAGCTGTCCAACAAGAAAAATGCTGCTGGTCTGAAAATAGAACAGTTAATCTAGATTTGGCTGATAGATTGGTTACACTAAGGATATGTCTGCTGATCTTCAAATACAGAACAAGGACAAGACTCTGATAAAGAGCATTGATTAGCAAAGCTTGCAAGGTGAAAGAAATGGTAAGAAGAGAGGACATCAGAGTCACCACATAACGCAATCTTGACTAATTCTTACCTACAGCTATAACTGCTCCTCCTTCACCATCTTGTTAGATGTGTGAGTTTTGTATTTTTTTGACAGATGAACCAGAAAGACAAAACCTGCAGGAAAATCTGAATTACCAAACAGAACTGACAACTTTGTGTGTCACTTGTGTGTGACTGGAGATTCCTGGATATCCAAATAGTTCATTTGCTTCACATCAAAAGTGAGAATGAGTGTCACCAGCCCATTCTCACAGCTTGGAGTGTTTAGGACATCAATCCATTCTTCTGTCGTCAAGGTCATAATTTCTTTTTGAAGTTGTTTGAGCCTGCCATATTCTTTCATACTGCATATGAAAATGCTACCCCATATGTTGTGAAAAATTCTGCAAGAACTGACAAAGATTCTTTGGTATTACTAAATGGAATAAGAAACTTCAAAGGTTGTACAAAGATTATTTACCCACAGAAAGGGATGACTTGATGCTGGCAGGCCATGGCACATACTGAATTCCTTAGTTTCCCTCTCAGTCTCATCACATCCTTCTCCTTACCACATCCTTCCCTGTTCCTGGCTTCCAGCACTACCTATAACAGCATCAGTGCTAGTAAAGCCTCTAAAATGGGGCAATCACAGTCTGAGAGTTAAAGTCATGGACAGTTGAGGCTGAGAGGAAAGGTTAGGGCTTGTCATGGATGAGCAGAGATGCTCTCTCCACAGCACTGTTGAGGAGGGAGTTTCATGAAGACTTGCAGTGCTCATGTTATTCTTGCCCAGGGCCCTGCTGAAATTAGTGCCAGTCTCAAAGGAAATATGCAACTCTTAAAGATACAAAGCTAATTTTTTTTGCAAGCACAGACTATACGTGCTATGAACTAATGGTTAGGAAGTGGATATCAAATCACTGATTTGAAATAGATTTTACAGATGCAGATTTTAGAAAGATAATTTTGTTGATCTTGTGTGATGTCACTGGCAACAACAGCAGAGCCGTTTTTCTGAATTAGAGCTGGATAAAGAGCACATTTGTTTAAAGTTCTACCAGGACTGTGCTGATACTGAGCATTCACTTTCAGGCACAGAGAATTCCTTGTTTGTCATAATGCCTGGTAATTATTAGTCAGTCTCATACCAGGTCCTTCTTCTGCTATGAAAAAAGCAATGTCAGAATATTCTGTCTACTTCCCTGGGTTCTGTATCAAAAGGAAAACCTTCAAAATGGTGTCAGGAGAAGAAAATGGAAGTCTTGACATTTTACAAGCCATATGGGAAAGAAAGGTTTAAGCATAGCGCTTCTGTTTCATTTTCTCAACTGAAGATGACAGTAGTCTGGTTATTTTTCAAGTTTCTACATTAAGGTTTGCTGATATCTAAGTGAAAAAGCCCCAACAAACCAATGAAAAACCAACCAACTCCTGTATGACATGTCTGGGCTAAGTTGACAAGCATGCTGCATGGGTGATTTATATTTAGAGAAAGGCCCAGAGGTGTCTAAAACAATCTACTTTCAAAAGTAGACGTTGTCATATTCTAAATCTGTTTTGAAAGAAAACTGGACCTCAGTGTCATTTTCTGGTTAAAATATACAATACTCAGAAGAAAGGGCAACACCTGAGAACAAACATGATGTCTAGAGTTTAGTGAGGCAACTGATTTCAGGCTGCTTTATTCTTACAGATGAATGGCCAAAGCAAT
Organism: Piaya cayana; assembly: GCA_013389865.1. NCBI lineage: Eukaryota > Metazoa > Chordata > Aves > Cuculiformes > Coccyzidae > Piaya > Piaya cayana. Next base: position 29,760 of record WAAB01009521.1, read on the forward strand.
TTCGTTTCAATCAGTCAGTTGTATGAAGGTTGTTTATGCAACTGATAGACACGCTTTCACAAGCTGCTGGCAAATGCATCGAGTGCAGAAGTCTGGCTTATTGGGAATTATCTTTGTTTCCTTCCATGTGATGCTCATGGCTGAGGTGCTGCACTGGGCGCTGTTTTGTAAGTCAATGTCTTCCTCACAGCTGCTGGAACCACAGCAGGTCCCATGGGCATGTTCTCTGCCTGAGCCCCTGTCTTTTGCAGCTACTATCAATTCAAAGATTTCACATCACAGTGCTTGGGGAAGAAGGGAAATCAAAAAGTCCTCCTTGTGGGAAATTTGATTGCTTGAGGTTAACTTTTGGGTTAGTTTCCCAAGCAATTGTTTCTTCACAACTGGGAGTGTGTTCACAGACTGTTGTGTTTCACAGCTGAGATATTCTGTTGATTCCCCGGTTATCCTTTCAAGCAGATTTTGGGAAGCTTTGCTCCACAGTAGTGAAGAAAGTGTTCAAATTTTCATAAGAGTAGGTCAAACAATCTGAGGAATTTTCTTTCTCTCTCCATGCTTTTTTATATAGTAAACTTTTAAATATTTATGACTTTCTCTGTAAAGAGCATGAAGCAGTCAGATGTCATGCCTGACATTGATGGTCACTATAAATGGCCTACTTACTAAACAAGTTCCTCTCCACTGCTCTTAGCTCCCTAGAAATGAGCATGTGGAATCTGTTATATTCCACTGATGTTACAGCACATCTAATGCTATGATAGTTGAATATTTACTCAGAAGCCTTATCTACTCAAGGGATCAATGTTTTGATCATTTGTCTTTCCATGAAAAAAAACCAACCCAAAACAAAGATATACGAAACAATGATTTTCCTTTGTGCAAACTTCCTTGCACTCCAATTTACAGCCTGAAAAGAGACAGGTATTTTGAACTGAATGGCAATGGAAAAATGCTAGGAAATGGACCAGAAGATTTTGTATTCTTACAGGATTTGGGAAAAGCTGTGAAGTACTGTGGAAGTTTTACTTTAAGTCTTGGAAGCAGCAACCACAACTCTGGCTAAAAGCCAAAAGAGGAAAATTACTTTTTTTTTTTTTAAAAAAAGCAAACTATCCTTGGAAGAAGCGTGCTCTGTTCTTATCAGCTCTTGTGCCTCTGGTCCTCTGGTTTGCTTCCTGCGGCTTTGGCATTTTGCCAATAGAGACTTTTATCTCTAAAATTTTAAAACAAACAACAAAAAAGCAGTGACAAAGGGAAAGAAGGACATGGAATTAAAAGGAAAATGGGTTGAAATAAAATTTGGATTTAGCAAAATTTACCTGAAACTAACAAGCTTTCTAGAAGTCAATTCCTTAGAAAACATAATATTTGTTTCTTTGCCTCTCAAAGTCTCCATTTCTCTCACCAATACCTGGATGACCATTCCCCTGTGCTTCCATGTGCTGCAATTACTCCTATGGCTAAGTGCTCCAGACACAAATTCTGCAGCTGTAGGAGTAGGACTAGTATAGAGCTCTCAGGGAAAAAAAACAACACAAACTGTGGAAATGGTGAGATTTTTCCATTCAGGAAAGTCCCTGAAACACCACTCAGCCCTCTTAAACCCACTGATCCTACCCAGTCATCCTCTCACAATTCCACCTCTCCTTTTTCCTAGCTGATGCCCTGCAGATAGAAGGGCCCCAGTCTTCAGCCACCCTGATTCCTGGAAGGAGCAGCCCTGTGATGGCACAATTTGATGGGGATGGACAGCGTAGCAATGCAGGCTGCCCCATTGAGTGAAAGGCAATGCTAGGAGAGCAAACAAACCCAAGAAGAAGTAGGAAACAAAAAGTTGAATTAAAATGGGAGAGTACAAGTGGCAGCAGCAGTGAATGGAGAGACAGAAAAAGACAAAGGTCACACTACCAGGAAGCTACTGCTAGAAAATAAAGCATGATTCTGTTTTGATTTTTAGCTTCATCCTCTTTACTCTTTCTATGTGGCTTCCACAGTCTTTTTCATGATATTTCCTACCCCATATTGTTTTCCTTTCCTGCATGTCAGGTATTTACTGCCTGTTTATCAGTGTGTTTTTTGTTTACAGAAATAGATCATTAACCTTTACAAGCAGGCGTTAAACTCTATTTGAGAATATGATTCCAAATACTGGCAAAAACTTTGCATATTGCATGACTAGGGAGATAGAATATGACTGTGCCATACACAACATTCAAAAAAACACTTTTAAAATCTAACTCCACAGCATTGTTTTTTGTTTTTTTTTGTTTTTTTTCTTCTATGCTTTAATTTCTGTTCTGTAACTCATCTTTCTGGTCCCATGAGTCAAGAATTCTTGTTTCCAGATCCAGCAGCTTGTAGTTTGCTCCACATCTTCAGCGGCTAAAGGTTGAAGGCACAAAACTGGGTACTTCTGCTATTAGTTTATTGTACTGAAGGGAACTTTGTTCTAACAATGGTTCTTTTTCTCTAATGAATACCCAGGTGACACCTCCAGAAGGTGTTCTCAAGCTGGCCCGTTCCTGCAGGAGGAAATCTCCAGGATATTTCTGGCACCTGGAGTTTCTGTCTGGATGCTTTCACATCACTTTGCAGCACAGTTTTCCAAGCACTGGAATGAACGCTGGAACCCATCTTTTTTTTGCCATGTGTAATTTCCTTTTATGAGCTAAGCACTTACTTCACTTTGACCCAAATGTTTAATGTTACCTGTTTCACACACTGCTAATTCTGTTTAAAGAGTGTTACCTATAGCTAGCAATCTCTTTCTGCAAACTAAACTTAAAAACACAGCTAAGAAAATAATCTGTACTATGCTTTAAAGTGCAGATCCTCATCACAGGTGAAACTGTGTGTGAGAAGTCCTTTAGAAATCACTGAGATTAATTTTACTATTAAAGTAGCGCACATACTAAAGTGTTCCCTTGGGACTCCTTTTTCTTTTTCTCTTTCTCTATTTGTAGAATATCTGTAGGAATTCTCCTTTGTTTACTTAATTTCCAAATTATACAGTGATTTTATGTTCCATTTTTTAAAAATTGATTGTGACCTGTTTGTATTTTAATGCGCACACTTATTCCTGTGGAAGATTAGAAATGATGATTGTGAACTAAAGCCTCTGGTTCATTTTCACACTATGTATTTGCTATTTTTCTTCTCCCCATCTTCACATCTGAATACACACATCCACCAAGCATTCACACAGCAATCTAAATGAGAGGCTGGGCAGCTTAGAGTGCTTCTACACCAGAGAACCAGTAGCAAGATACTGAAGGGGACATTGGGGAGATGACTTCCTACCACTCAAGTTTCCCTCTCCCATCCCTCCTTGTTACTCAAGTATCAGTCTGACCATGGCCACTTTAAATGCTTTTTATACTCCTGAGATAAATGGAGAAGGGTTGGGAGAAAGTATGGCCAGGGGCTCTCTTATCATGCGCATTCAATGGACATAGTTTGTGTTCCCCAAGGTAAGTCCATGTAGGGCTTACACCCTACGAAATATGGAGCTGAAGAACTCCACACAGCTGTCTGAAACCTTCAATTGTCACTTTGAGTCGAGCTCAGTTTAATTCAATACATCAGGTTGGTTCTTTTGTTGCCCTAACAAACCTTGATTACATTTTAATGAGAAGTTCTTTTACGGCATATAGCCTTAAATTTTCAGCCAGTGGCCCATGGTTCAACTGAGAAGTCACCAGGTAAATCCCAACAGTAGATTATACTAGTTAATATAACACTCAGGCCCTGGGATTTAATGATTCATTTTCCTTTTATTATTAATAAATCCTGCCCAGAGAAAGCCTCGATAGGGAAAAGAAATTGATTGGAATTCCTTCTGGATTCTGAGTTCCTCTGATATATTATCTTTTAATCGTGTCTCACTTTCGTACTTCTATTCTTTTGTAGAGTAGTGTTTTTAACTATTTTAATGAGCCTTATCACAAGTAAGAAAGAGGTGTAATTTTTTTGTTTCACTGCACCGTATGAGATACTGGGCTCCTTGAATCAGGGGAGCTAAAACCTCTCAGCACCTGACAGAATTAAATTCCAGTTCCTATGAAATGCTGCTGTGGAGAGCCACTGACTCTCATAAAGCCTTTAAAGTTAAGTCTCTTTCAGTTTTACATGTGAAATTGGACAAGCAAAGGTCACCAAGGCTTCAACAGCTGGGACTAACTCTGTGTGTGAACAGCTGGTTTTGAAACAGAGTAGCCCACACAAGGAGTGAAAGAAAGATTACACCAACTTTCTAGATTGATTTTCAAAGTGGTTAGAAGTGGAAACTGAATTCAGAGAATGACACAAAGTTTAACAAGATTGTGGTTTCTCCTTGAAACAGTTTGATAGAAGTCCTAGCAATAGTCTGCATGCCAAACTTGCTGTAACAGTTATTTCATTTGACTTTTTTTTAAGGAAAGAATAACATTCAAGAGATATGACAATGGTTTTAAATTATATCTTTGCAATTGTCACACCTCCCTTATTTGTGCAGCTGGGGGAATGGGAGAGCTTCACAGATGAGGTAGCAAGGGTCCACAGAAGAAGGGTAAATGACACATACATCATTTCTTCTTTTCTTGTTCCAGAGGTTTACTTGTTTTCTAAGAACATAAAGAAGGGTCTACCAGCAACTAAAAAGATCAGCCACCATGAGGCTTTTCCCCTGAGATTATTTTTCTATTAATCCTACTCCACTGACTCCATCAGGATTGCTTCTGCTGTGTGAGACAGGAAAACAGGAACATTTCTCCTCCCATTATGCATGCTGGGAGTTTACACAAAGAGCAAGTGTAACGTTCTAATGACTATTAATGCTATAAGAATCCAGAAATTATATAGGAAACTTATAATATAAAACCTTAAAAACATTGACATGGTCTGATGAAAAGGGAAAGCATTTTCTTCAGTGTGCAATTTGCCAGCACTAAAAAATAATATATTGTGAGATAATCTTCCACAAAACAGTTGTAATAGTGTGAGATTAAAAAATTACTCATACGCTGGCAGAGTCAAAGAATCTCAAAGTGTCTCTTCAGGGTATACTCACTGACCACTAAAATATCCTTTGTTGTGTCTTAATATCATAATAGAAGCGGTGATATATGTCACAGAAAAAGCAAACTCATGAGCACACTGGAAAAAAGGCCAACAAACACCTGAATCTGGCCAGCCAGTTAAGTTTCAGGTACTGTCATGTCAGTATGAATGTGTACTAGCAAACTGATCTGTGCCAGTGATTCTCTGCACTCTTACCATGAATACATAACCTCATTTTTTCCCCTGGGAATTATTTTCCTGGGGAGGGTAGAGAGGGTGGAGTTGAAAGCCTTAGACATGTACCACCGAGTGGAGCACATATTTGAGAGCCAGTGGAGCCCTGACCCGTGTGCCTTCCAACTGCAATGTTAGCATTTGCAGGTTGCTGAACTTTGAAGTACCTATACTGTTCTCAGCACAATCTGCTGAAAGACCACATTGTAGTGTACACAGTCCTGCTCATGCCTAAATTATCCACAACACATAATGAGAACATGGTGCTGATTATGCTCAGCGCCTCCTGAGGCAAACATCTACTGGGCTTAAGGGTTTACTTTTAAAATGCAGATTGCCAGCTGAGACAACAGCCTTGGACCTATGTTTAATTGATGGTGTGATGCATCCTAAGTGTTTTAATGTCTCCAGCTCAGCATATAAGGCCCGCTTCAAAAGAACAATGGGAAAAAATCATATATTTTTAAATGACTTAGGTTCTAGAACATTTTAAAAGACATTGAGAATGAGTATAGATTCTGCTTCTTATGCAAATTCTGCTTAGTATGAGAGGATGACAAAAAGGTGGAGGAAAACCATGTTTTTCATTTCTTTCCTCCAGACTTCTCTCCTTTTCATAGAATCACAGAATCATTGAGGTTGGAAAAGACCCTTATGATCATCAAACCCAACCATTAACCTAACATTACCAAGACCATCACTAAACCATGTCCCCAAGCACCACTTCCTCTATCCACATCATACTCCTGAGGAGCCTTGTATTTGCTCTCTGTAGCGGTCATCTGTCTACAACCAAAATACTTTGCTGTGTCTGGTGAGAACAGTCAGAGCATAGCAAGGTGCTGAGCACCTACTGCACCCGTCACTGTGGGAGCCCCCAAAGTTATCACCACAGCTTTGGATGTGCATGGCTTCTCAGGAATTCCCTGGTGTCTGATCATGGAAGTGTTTGCGATTACCACAATAACAGAGATGCCACGTGACTGACTAGCCAGCCGCTCTCGCCCTACAACTGCATAGTGAAGCGTCATATAATTAAACCCTAACCAGTATCCACTTTGGAGAGGTACGGGGACTTGCTTGCGAGATTTTCCAGTGATGCTAAGGAGGCACAGTGCTCTAACAGGACAACTAGATATGAACTGGGTCCTAAGGCAACCTGGCAAAACAGATGTCAGCAATACTTCACTTTTTGCTTGGAATTAGCATCTGTCTTTATCACAAGGACCCTGACTGAATGGCTCAAGAAACACAGTATGCTCTGTATCTCTCCTCACTGTACTAGTATATTATCTTCAATCATGCATTTTAATGTACTATGTGGGCAGGAATACTTTTATAAAGGGTTTTATAGATAACATGTTTTGTTCTAGACTATTCTGGTTCGATTTTTTTTTCCTAAATGAATTTTAATTTTTTTTTCATTCAATAGTTGTGATTTAACCACTTCATTTTTACTAAACAGCTGCTAATTTTTGTTCTAGAACACTTTGTGCAGTTTGCCACAGAATGACACCTGTAACAATGCAATCTAAACCTCTTCCAGAAAGCTGCAGCAAGCAGCCTTCTGATGCCACCTGTGCCTCTAACTGCTGATCTCTTCACCTCCTTCCTTAGGTGGCCACTGCGGTGCCTATTTCCCATTGAAGACTGTAGGCCTGTTTGGGTACAGTTCTGTAAAGAAAGTTTTCCAGTATTTCTTTTAAAAACAACTGCTTTGATAATACAGCCTTACAATGTCCTTGCAAGTAGTCTGACACTCCACTCAGGAGATTTGTTTGCAAGAAAAGAAAGACTAATCTCCTGTCATTACAGGTTAGCTCACACTTTTGGGTAATAGAAGCTGAGGGATCAAGAAAATGCTGATTCACTTTCCTTTCTAATTTTCTGAGCACCATATGCTTTCTCCTGTCAGGTGCCCAATATACATTTCTGTCCCAGGAACTGAAGTCTGTTGATCTGGTCTTGTGTAGTTCTGCTCTGGAAAATGCAGATAGGTTCAGCTGGCTAGTATCAGAAAGAAGAAAGTTCTGTGATCACTCAACAGGACATAGTTCAGATTCCTGAGGGTAACACTTAGCATGACAGAATTAATCTTTGCTTTGTCTTTGAGTATTCAGGCTCTGCTTTCTGCTTTTCTTTGTAGATCTGTGATAATTGTAGATACATGATTCCAAAGAAGGCTGTTAAAGGCATTGCTATTAGCAGCCTAGCTACTTTACAATTATATTAGCATGTCCCTCCTTTCTGTCAACCTAAATCCTGCCTGAAAGAGGCCTTTAAATTGAAGTTTCTTGTGTTGCCTTCAGAAGGAATCAAAATGGGTTTGCCATCATCTCCAGTTCCACTTCAGACTCCATCAGGCACTATCCTTGACAGCAGCTGCCAGGATGGATTGCAGATGGAGAAAGAGACACAGAAAGGCAGGCACCTAGGCAGGCCAAGCCCACTCTGAGGCTTAAACACTAATGCCTTACAACACACACAGTTTTAGAAAGGGAATAGCTGGACAGGTACCAAGGTAACATGTTCACACTGACTCAATGAAAAGATTCTTTACTACATGATAGACTACACCCCATAGTCCCAGATTTTTTGAACAGCGGAAGACATATTGTGAATGGTTTACCTGACTGGGAAGTTGTTGAAATACAACGCTAAAGGGGGTTTCTCTTGCCTTGATGTTTAGGTGTAAAACTCCAGAATGTCTACGAAGCCGTACGTGACTCTGCAGTCAGAGTCACCATTTAAGATGAAAGTCACCATTTAAGATGAAATCTTGCAAGCCCTACAAAAGCCTAATTTATATAAAATTCAGGTTTTCTTAGCTAGCTTGAATATGAACAAGCCTCTTCCCCCCCTTCCTTAAACTAGCATCTTTTTCTTGACGGCTCCTTAAACTCATACAATTTCTCACAAAGAACAGTAATATTATCACATTGTTATTCTGAGGCTTTTGATATGCATCCACTGCTTCTGAAAACGGTGGGAAAACGCTGAGAGTGATCAGAAAACAGCACTTATACACCTGGTAAATGGGGGGGACACACCGGGAGTGCCTGTGGACATCTGGGGGAGTATTGCAGAAGACAAAGCTTTCTTTCCGCTACAGTTGAAAGGAAAAGATTAGGTGGGTGTGGGCGGGAGAAGGTATGATTGTTTTCTCTGCATGACAGAAGAGGATAGGGAAATTGTTTATTTCTTTGTGCCAGTTTGGGAAGCGTCTTTGTTTATGTGTGTTATCTGTGGCACTGGAAGAAGCAAAGTCTTTCTGGTAGCAGCGACGGATTTCTTCTTCTTCTTCTTATTGCTTAGGCATAGGAAAAGGGGAGATGAATTTCTTTGCCTTTTTCTGTGGAAGGGGATGAAGGGCGATCCGCCCGCCCATCTGTGGTCTGTACAGACTTCGGAAAGAGCTGAACGTAGGTAGCGGCGAGCATTTCAACGCTGTCCCAAGCCGAACAAACGCTCAGACAGCTATTTTTGGCCGTCGTGACGTTCAAACCGACAAACCAGGAATTCAAAGCATTGTACTCCACAAAGCACGTTTGTACAGTTTGGAAAGCGAGGCAAACAACGCCCCCCGTGCCCTCCTTCGCCTCGCCGTGACCCGAGACGCTCACGGCTCCAAGACAAACCCCGAGGGCTCTACTCCTTCACTCCCATTTCTTAAAGTTCTAGTCCCACCCCCTGTTTGGAGCCACCGACCCCAGTTCCCCCGCCTTGTCCGCCCCCTCAGGAGCCCCGGGGACTCCCCTCCCCATTCCCGCCGGGTGTGGGGGGAGCCCCTGCCCCGCGCTGCCTGCAGTGGATCAGGGGGTGCAGCGCGTACCAAGATGGCTCTGAGGGCGGGGGGGGTTCGCACCCGGCGGCCGTTGGGCAGGCGGTGTCGGTTGGGCGGGGCGCGTGTGTCCCCCCTCCCTCGATGGGCCGTGGGGGCGAGCGGGGGGAGCCGCGGCGGGCGGGGCGGGGTCTGCGCGTCGCTGTTCCGCCGCGCAGAGGGGAGGGCCCGGTCTGGCCGCCTGCTGCTGCCGCCCCCCCTTCCCCGTCCTCCTCCTCCTCCGTCCGTGCGAGGGGACCGGAGCGACCGGGGCGGGGGCGGGGGAGGTGATGAGCTTGGGCCGGGGGCTGCGGCGGCGGCGCGGCTGCTGCGGCGGGAGGCGACGGCGGGGCTGCCGAGGGACCGACCGGCCGGCTCGGGGGGATGCGGCGGAGGAGGGGTCGGGCTCCGGGTGTAGCTGATCGGAGAAGAGAAACGGCCGCCGACCGGGGAGGCCGACGAACGCCGGAGGGGAGCCAGCCTGACATGCCTTTGCCTCTCCCTCCTCTCCAGCGGCCATGTTAACCAGAAAGCCCTCGGCCACCGCCGCCGCCGCCTTCCCACCCGGTAAGGACGGAGCCGCCACCGTCGCCCGGGGCCGGGCTGGGGGTCCTCCGCGATCCCCCCCCGGGACCGGGCTACGATCCCCCCCAGGGACCGAGCCGCGGGTCCCCGCCTGGGTCCCCCGCCGGGTCCCCCGATCCCCCCCCGGGACCGGGCTACTGGTCCCCGCGATCGCCCCGCTGCCCTGCCCGCGCAGGGCTGGGCCGATCCGTGCGGGAGGCGAGGGGACCGAGGGCGGCGAGCGGGCGGGAGGGCCGGTTGCCCCGCGGTTGCCCCGGCGCGGCGGGGCCGTGTGTGTCGGAACAATGATCATCGCGCTGGGCTCCGGGCGGTGCGGGGTCACCTCGGGGCGGTGTGAGAACCCCCATGGAAGAGGGATGCGGGCAGACCGGGGTGCGCTGGAGAGGGGCGGCGCGGGGCTGAGGCGGCTCGTTGCGCCGGGTTAATCTGGGCTGAAGGGTTTAGCGGGGCGAGCGCGCTATTAGCCGGCTCGGGGCCGTGCGCGTCGCGGCGGGGATTGGCTTTGCGTGGCTCGTGGCCGAAGGCGCTGCCCTCCGAGCTCACCCCTCCGCTCTCCGCAGGCAGGGCCGGGGAAGGCGGCCGCCCGCTGCAGCCGTCGCCGGGCACCGGAGCCGGGGCGCCCCGGGCAGGAGCTGGGACCGGGCCGCCGTCGCCGCTCGCATTGCCGCCGCTCAGGGCCAGCAACGCCTCGCACACGGTGAGCACGCGGTTAACGAGGGGGGGGGCTGGTGCTGGAGCAAAGTGCTGCTGCGTTTGTCGTGAGTGCACCGAGAAGCGGCTTTCCCCTTCCCCAGCCCCATTCGGTCTGGTTTTGTGCCTCATTTTCAGTGACAAATTCGATCTCGCACGGAGGAGCTGTGCTGGTAAATGCGGTTTTTTTGAGATGACATGATTTTGGCAATGAGGTTAGTCGCTGTGATTAAAGGGTCGCGTGAACCGTGGTGAAAAATGAAGGCTGCTCTGCCCTTATATGTCTGGTTAGCTCAGGCCGATCGTTGTCTTCCCTAGAAATAGCTATCGCTGTGCTCGGGGACAACGATTGGATGAATCAGACTTTATTGCTGCAGCAGTTTACCTAAAGAAATAAGCACTGATGGCATGAAAAGGATGTTATTTTCCGGTTCTGTGATATCTCACATTATCTCCTGCTCCTGGTTAATCTACTAGGAATGAAACTTCCTAAGTATGCCACTATATATGGATGAATGAGGGTATCTCTGTCCCGAAGGCATGACAGAATAGAGAAAGGGGTCTATATGCTGTCATGCTAACACTAAATATCTGAAATTGTTATTGCATACATTTCCTTTTAAATTATGAAGGGTTTCATACTGACCCTGAAAGGCATTGATGGCATACTTTTCATAGAAATAGTGACTTCTTTATGGATGCTCACATACTATCTTCGTAAACATATGGCAGAGCTTTAAATGGTAATGTGATTATGGGCTACTGGAAGGTGAAACTATGCATTTAGCTATCAGTGTTTCATTGACTTTCTGTGTAGCTTTAGGGGTAAAGGCATTTTCTTCTAATCCATTTATGGAAAGAATTGGATTAAATTTTAAAAAATATCAGTATATGTAGGGTATTTTCAAAAGGAATGATGAATTTTCTGCAAATTCAAGGTGGAGCTGCATACTTGAGATCAACATCAGTGCGTATTTATGCAGCTAGGATACGTCTCTGTATTGTTCATTAGTACCAAAGACCATTTTTTTTTCGCATTTGTATACCATTTAAGTGCTTAATTATTTTATGAAAACAAAAAAAGAAGGCATGTAGTGCAAACAGCGTGGATACCAATCATGAAACTGCACATACTGATGGGCCCACAGGTAACAAGAGCCCACACGTAACAGAGCCCAGACTTAATTTAGGATCTGTGAAAGTGTCGTGGTTCAGCAATATATCTGGGACTTCCTGCTAATTTTGGAAGTATGGGACTTTGGTATTTTTTTACATAGATTTATATGTGTGTGTGTATTATATATAGTGTCTGTGCATATATACATACATAAATGAAGTCTTTATGAAGGCATGCAGGGGGTGTTCAAGTGTTACATTTCTGCGTTTCAAGTATTTTTGTACATATATCATTGTGTATGTGTTTATGTGTTTATAGCTTATATGTGTGTGTATTTGTATTTATATACATAAGATGAAATATTTATAGAAGCACACAGGGGTGATCAAGCGTTGTATTGTTGAGTTTTGTGTACCTCTAGATTCTAACTGTTGCACACTCTGCCCTTCTGTTGTGACACAGACCCTACTGTACAGTGTTTATATGTCCTTGGATACTTTACAGAAATACCTCAGACTGCCTTTCTAATTTTTGTAGGTGGTTATTTTGTGGTTGGCTAACATAGCTTTATGCGGTAAGGATCAGACATGTCATCGTGATGCTGGATTTTAACTTAAAAAAGAGCTGTATGAGCTACCTGAGCTTTCTGTAAACTTCAGGCCTACTACTGACCTCAGCTGACATTGACTGTTTGAAACCATTTGGTTTGTGTCCCACTACTTCCTCCAATCAGATCTATTTAAAATGGAGCATTTCAGGTTTTTTTTCGACAGTTTTCCTTCTTTGTGTCAGTCTGGCTCTTCTGTTTTCTCGCTTGTTGTATCTACATGACTTTTGCAAAAGCTGAAAATTGGGAGTATTTCTCTTTGTGTTTCAGACTCCCAGAGGTATAGTTTGCTTAGGTGGTTGAACTTGCCAGTGGCTGGATGTGTGTATGTTGTATCATTACTATCACTCTCTCCTCAACAGTTGAGAGACTGAGATCGAAGGTAGTTTTTCATTTAAGCTATAAGGCTCTTCTTTCAGTTCAGACAGAGAAGAAATCCGCTACCTGATATATTTCTTGCAGTAGTGAGTTGTGTGATCTAGACTCTAGTGTGTTGTCTTCTACTGTCAAGTTAAGTTTCATTGTTTGGTTAAATATATTAGCATGGGAGAATATGGGTAGGAAGAGAGAAGATGTTGGTTTACACAGGCATTGTATAACAGGGCAGAGGTTTTGGCTCTGGTTTCTGCAATTACAGCAAGCGCTTTTATGTTGTAGCAGGGAACAGTTTTGTTTATTTTTTAAAAATATTCATCTCAGGCTTATTTGTGTCTGCTTCCATCCTTATCTTTTTGGCTCATGATGGAAAACATAAACTCATTTCCAACCCCTTGTCCTCCTCATTTTCTTGTCTAAGCCATTGCTTTCTCTGTTGAAGCCTTAAGTTCTTGCCTTCATGATAGGAACCTTTTTCTACTCGCTGTCCTTTTCATTATGGTGTTCTTAGATCCACTTGACATGCTGCAGTAGAGATTATCTTGCTTGCCTGCTGCTCTGCTCGCATAAATCCCCACTTGTCTGAGAGTCCCCCTCTCAGACTCTTGTCTCTGTCTTGTGTCTACCTCCGTCTCTCTTCTTTCTTATTTGGCATGTATCCCTGCATTCTGCACTTTTCTTGTTTCTCTTGAGTAAAGCAATCTTAATCTTTTTCTCCTCTTGGCTAGTACTGTAACAACAGCCCATTTACAGTGTGTGATTCAGTGCCCTCCCTCTTTAGGCCCTTTCTGAGGTTTCCCTGCTGCCTGTTTTTTTTTTTTTTTGCCACCAGGGATGGATGTCTATCCATATACTTTTGCATCATTCATTCAGTCTTAATCTTAAAAAAAATTAAAAATTAATTTACATTGTAATAGAACAGAGATTCCTGGACTCTGTTAACATGAAGATCTGGTGGGTCACATGCTAGATATTTTTAATGTGGGCAGCTGCTTTAAAGCAAGTAAAACCAATGTAAATACCTTCCTGTTGTGGGTTTTTCATGTAATAAATTGCCACAAAAATGCTGTCACGCTTGAGTGGAAATAGCTATGCAGTCATGGCGTGGACTTTGTTATATCTAGAGTACCTTGAATATTTATTCTTCTTACATAAAAATTGTGTCCATGGGAACTATGAAGCAATCTTAACTTTTAACAGGGAGATTCTGAAATCTGGGCTTACAACAGTTGGTGACTGTGCTGTGGGGACTGCAGTACATCTGGGCCCATCTCTCTCCTACACTTAAGCTAACCTGAAGGGTTTAATTTAGTGTGCACTGATTGTCCTTTCTAGCTTCAACAGGCGTAATACATGCAGGGCGTCCCAGAAGCATTCAGACTTACTGCACCTGCAGAGTCTTGACAGGAGGGAAAAAGTTTGTTAATCGGTATCACTCTTGAGATGTCACTCTGTCTGTGAAAGTATTTGCTATATTAAGTCAAAATTAACTTTTCAAAAAACAAGCCTATATGGATCAGGACAGCACCAAGAATTGAAATGGTGTGTTTGCACACACCTATTCTTGAGCCATAAGCTCATTAGGACAAAATCATGGTCCTTTTTAGTGTATAAAGCACATACTCATAATAAAACCGTTATGATAATCCTGCATTATTGTTATTGTGCTCATTAACAGTTATTTTTAGCTCTGAACAGAGGAATGCCATTTAATTGATTAAGGAAAAAAGGCCTTTTGTATGTTTGCTCAGGCTGTAGTCAACAAAATAGGCAGTGAAGCATGCTACACCTGATACCATATGCCTCTAGCATGTTAGACATGGTAGAGCTGAAACTGGCACGCTCAGAAATGCTGTGAAGAAGAGGGTATGCAGTGTGACATTTATTCTTTAATTAAGTTACTACTTCAGAACATTATTTCTCCCTTGTCCTTGCCTTTGCAAAGTAATAGCAGGTAAAGATATCTTACTCTCCTGTGCAGTATTTCAGCAGGGTGTCATGATTGATTTATTATTAAGATTCATTCTATAAACCTTTTTAGATTCTGATTGACATGAAAATCTTTATTTCTGGGTTTTTTCTTAAAAGAAAATGATAATATATAGCTGAAATGTGTATCCTTCTTGGATAGTTTAAAGGGCATTAACAGCAGACCAAGTACCTTTTACAAAGGTGGTGTATGGTACAACTACATATTTCTTTGATGCTTTTGGAGGATAAAGTTGAGAAGAGGTATATGCTCCTGTGGTGTTCAGCCCTATAGCTGTAGTCTTGTAGAAGGTCTTGAAACAGACCATCGCACTGGCTGAGTGTTACCACAAAGGAATTGTTGATTGGTTTGTCTTCTTGTTAGGAGAGTGGACTCAGTTTTATGCTACTTCTGTTGTCCTAAGTATAGTAAGCTGCTGTTCTACTTCTGTCCTTAAATCCATTTATGCAAACAAAACAAAGAAACCCAAACCCTGAACAAAAAAGATTGTGGGTTTTTAAAAAATTATTATTTTGACTGATGTTTCTTCTTTGAAAGATGTCATAGCCATCAACTTCCATAAACTGAGCAAACCAAATTTAAAGCAAAATTGTAGCAGCAAATTTGAAGTTGTGAAAAACTACTGGCAGGAGGAGAAACACCATTGTAGCATTTGCTGTTTCATAACTGCTGTTACCAGAAGACTGAGGAAGGTTAGTTCTTTGAGTTCAAGCTTGCCTGTTATTTCAGTATGTTTTACAGAGAAATGTAAGTTTTTGAAGATGTGTGCTGTAAAAATATGTAAATCTTTGAAGGTGGAGATGAGTCTGAGTGCAGGCAGTAAAATATATAGCAAGTAAGCCATGTAAGTGTATTTCGTTTGCCAACTGTGTATGTTGTTGGTTCTGGAATTTAACAGGCCCATCTGCAAAAGCAAAAGGGAGTCGTGTTATAAACTTCTAAGGCTTATGATTTTGGATGAAAAGCTAATCAAGCTTCTGTGTACCGTGAAGAGTTTGGTACTGGATTAAGAAGGCTGTAGTCCTTTGTAGCTTTCTCAAACCCATTAGTTGTGGTTTGGGGAAGTTGAAGTGTCACTGGTGAAGCCTGTGGAGCTTGTAAACAGTGCAAGCCTGAACTTGACAGCAATCTCAGAGAGCTTGCAGCCTGAAGAAGATAGGCAGAACAAAGGGCTGATGAGAATCCAACCCTCATCATCCAGATTAGGAGAAGAAAAATAGGGTGATTCTTAAGCAGGCAGTATCCTGAGATGGGGAAAGTCCATTTTTCATATTGACTTTGTAGTTATGATGTTTTTAATAGCTCTGAAACTCCTGTTGGGGTTTTTGAAAAAGTAAGCTCTCTTATCCCCCACAGCTTTTGGAACAGAGACTGTGGTAATTTGGTGTCTTTCCTTCCACAAATTAAACCAGAGCTACTGTCTGCATCTGAATTTGCATTCCCAAGCAGCAGCTGACTGAAACTGGCAAAACCGGTCATTTTGGATTTAGGGTGAAGCTGGGATAATGCTGATGACTTCATTCTGTTGCTTGGAAAAAAAGCCAATCTATGAGCAGTCAGAGAAACTGACAGGCTGCCTGAAGGTGCAGGAAACAGAGCTACATGGTTTACATTTTAGTATGTGTTTGCAAACATGCTATTGGGAAAAAACAACTCTTTAGTCCCTGTTGAGAGTGGATAAATGATGGGGTTTCTTCCAAGCCCTGATGCAAAGCAAATAAACTGAAGTTTGGAGAGTTCCCCAGTACATCTGTTGAAATAAGCAGTGCTTGGGAAGGGCAGAAAACAGTTAATTCTGAAAACAGATGTCTTAAGTGGAAAAAGAAGAATCGAGCTGTGAACTGTGGCAGTGAATACTTGGATTAAGAAATTCATAAAGATAGTTTTCTCCTCTACACTCTGCTTCTTCCATGTCTGTACGTTAGTGTTGTCTGCTCCTAGTTTGTCTAGATATGTTCTACTTAAGTTGTTCAGCCAGTGCCACAGAAGAACCATTTGTTCCACATGGAATTCCATGTTGGAGTACTTGTAGTCTGTACAGTTACTCTGCTACGTCATTGTGCACATCTCACTTATGCGGTTTTGTGATACTGTATGTACTGAACCTCTGGCATATCTTACTAACTAGATCTGGTTCTTCTGAGATGCATCATGTAGCAGCTCTTGGGGCTGAAACTGCTGTTTATAGAGAGGATCAGGGCAACCTACAGGAAACTTACTACTGCAGCATGCCTCAAACATGACCTGAAGGAATTCCCTATAGGCATGATAGACTCATTAAGTCCTCTTGATAATTTAATTCCTGGTGCTTCTGAGAAATCAGACTAGAAAGGGAATTAATGTTGATATCCTGTGTATTTTCACTGTACTTAAACATTACCAGCATCTTTGCTCTGAATTGTGATTGTATGGTAATGCCTTCTATGGTACTGATCAAATTGGATAGCGTTAGCCCAAATTGCTCGTTGAGGAAACACACACAGTCAAACCGCAGTGATGAAATAAAATGGTCCATTTGTTCAACGCTACTCAAAATGGAATCAAAAGAGCAGTGAACTAAGTGGAAGCAATCCTTGAGAGCTTTTGTTGTTATGTTGTGTGAGTTTTAGAGCTGCAAATTTCAAAATGCTATCCAAAGGTGAAGCTGGTGTCCAGCTGGCTACTCCTTGGGAACAAGTTACTAAATTTGCAAAAAAAACGTTTTTTGCTAAATCAAAGTAATACCTTAACAGAAGCACAAAGTATGCTAGAGTCTGTGTTACATGTCCTGTTTTTCTCGTTAGGAAGCACGTCTATGATTGCAGCACACATTTCATTGCCTCAAATCACAGCACACAACTGTCATTTTCTGATATCATTTCAGCAACCCTAAGTGAACAGGGAATGTGTTTTTCTTAGCTGCCTAGAAAAAATAAGGTTCAGATTTAAGTGCTCTCAACCCTAACTTGATCATCTGTCTGACAGTATCGGTGAACTTTTGATTCGTAATTTGGCATAAATATTAACACTGGTGAATCAGCTGGAGAGACAGCAGGGGAATTCTTCCCACGTTTGTGTAAGACCAGGCAGAAGACAAACTAATTATCCTCTACTTTAGAGCAAATGAGGAATTCTAAGGACAGCTATTTTAGTAGCAAGTGTATGCTTGTAGATTTCTAATTTTTCCGTAAAAGGAACAGGTTTTGAGCAATAGTTGTTTTCACACCCCAGCATTACCAGTGTTTCTTTACTTGAAAATGCTGAATGCTGCTGTTTATTCCCTTGCAAAAACTGTCAGGAACAAGTGTGATTTCTAAAACCAACTAATCGGGTTTTTTCCATTCCTTTAAAATAAAGTTACTTATGTGTTCTTCAGGGCAAAGATTTTCTTTACACTCAGGTTTGTATCACGCCCTATATCTCTTCTTGGTTAAAAGGTTTTATAAGACTGGTTTGGAAATTGCTGTGCTTTTTTGATCTGAATGCTTTGCTGAATAGTGACTGTCTCAGTTGCAAGCAGGGAATGGCATCTCTTGAACTTCAGAAATATGCAGGTTCTTTTCCTCTTTGTGCATGTCACAGCACATTCCTTATTGCTTAAAATTGTATTTGGAGCTTTTGATATACGATAAGTTTAGGAAGAAGTTAAAATCTTGATTTCTGAGAACAGGTGACTAGGAGAGCCTTAGCCGTACACATTCTAGCAGGCATTTTATATTGATCACCAATATCAATAGATCTGCTACTGTGTTCTCTAAAGTCTAATTTAATGTCCCTCAGGTATATTCCTTGATGCTACAGGACAGTTGCCTTGAAGTTTCCTTGGAGGAATTGTTAGCTTATCGTGGTAGCACATCTGTGATTGTCTTGCTGTGGGCGTTTTTGAGAGTCATGGAAGTGACAATTGAGAAACAAAGATCTGGGATATTTAGTAACATCTAGCAGTACCACTGTATAGGTGCTGTATTTTTTAGGTTATCTGTAGACAGCTGAATTCTAAGAAAATACTTAGGCTTATGGTGATTTAGGCAGGTTGGTGAGTTGAATGCATGGTGAAGCATGGAGTTCATGCCTTTATTGTTAACTGGGTATGTATTTATTTTCGATTTTAGGTTGGAGGCAGTAAGCACACAATGAATGAGCACCTCCATGTTGGTAGCCATGGACAAATCCAGGTTCAGCAGCTCTTTGAAGATAATAGTAACAAGAGGACAGTTCTAACAACACAGCCAAATGGACTTACAACGCTAGGCAAATCTGGATTGCCAGTGGTTCAGGACAGACAGTCAGAGAGTGCTCACAGACGACAAGGGAGCTCCGGCTCTTTAAAATCTACAGATGGAACAGGGAAGGTGAAACCCTCTGTTATGACACCAGAACAGGCAATGAAGCAATACATGCAAAAATTAACAGCTTTTGAGCATCATGAGATTTTTAGCTACCCTGAAATATACTTTTTGGGTCCAAATGCAAAGAAGCGGCAAGGTGTGGTTGGTGGTTCCAACAATTGTGGATATGATGATGACCAAGGGTCTTACATACAAGTACCCCATGATCATATTGCATACAGGTATGAAGTCCTGAAAGTTATAGGAAAAGGAAGCTTTGGGCAGGTGGTGAAGGCCTACGATCACAAAATGCATCAACATGTGGCACTAAAAATGGTGAGAAATGAAAAACGATTCCACCGGCAAGCTGCAGAAGAAATTAAGATCCTCGAGCATCTCCGGAAACAAGATAAGGATAACAACATGAATGTTATTCACATGTTGGAAAACTTCACATTCCGCAGCCATATCTGCATGACGTTTGAATTGCTCAGCATGAACCTGTATGAATTAATAAAGAAGAACAAGTTTCAGGGCTTCAGCCTGCCTTTGGTCCGCAAGTTTGCCCACTCAATTTTACAGTGCTTGGATGCTTTGCACAAAAACAGAATCATTCACTGTGACCTTAAACCGGAGAACATACTTTTGAAGCAGCAGGGTAGAAGTGGTATTAAAGTGATTGATTTTGGCTCAAGTTGTTATGAGCATCAGCGTGTCTACACTTACATTCAGTCACGTTTTTACCGTGCACCTGAAGTCATCCTTGGTGCTCGTTATGGGATGCCAATAGATATGTGGAGCCTGGGCTGTATTCTAGCAGAGCTTCTCACCGGTTATCCACTTTTACCTGGAGAAGATGAAGGAGACCAGCTAGCTTGTATGATTGAGCTATTGGGCATGCCTTCTCCAAAACTCTTAGATTCATCCAAGCGAGCTAAAAACTTCGTGAGCTCTAAGGGTTACCCCCGCTACTGCAGCATCACAACGTTGTCTGATGGCTCTGTTATACTTAATGGTGGACGCTCTCGGAGAGGAAAACTACGTGGTCCACCAGAGAGCAGAGAGTGGGGTAATGCGTTAAAGGGGTGTGATGATCCCCTGTTCCTTGACTTCTTAAAACAGTGTTTAGAATGGGATCCTGCTATCCGTATGACACCCGGCCAGGCTTTGCGGCATCCCTGGCTAAGGAGACGGTTGCCAAAGCCCCCAACTGGCGAAAAGGCCTCGGCAAAGAGAATTACAGAGAGCACTGGTGCTATAACGTCGATTTCCAAGTTACCTCCAACTTCGAGCTCAGCTTCAAAACTGAGGACTAATTTGGCACAGATGACAGATGCCAATGGAAATATTCAGCAAAGGACTGTATTGCCAAAACTCGTTAGCTGAGGTTGAAAAACCCAATGCTGTTAATATGAGAGATACAATGTGGCTGAGCCTTATTTGTATGAAAAAAGTAGCTCAGAAATACATTTTTATTTGCTCAATAACTTTGTTTGTTTGTATCTTTCAGCACTCATTTTAAATGTAAAAAATGTTGATTTTGTTTTTATAAAACCACGGGGACAATGCTTTAAGTTTTTATACTTATTTTTTAAAATGTTTGTCTTCTACAGTACAATTAGCCTTACTGTAACTAGTGTGACACAGTAATAAACATCAGTGGCAGGCCACTGGTTACAACATGACTGTCATGCATTGCAGCGTGGTGTCCAAGGTATTAACCTTTCTCTTCCATGGTTCATATTAGGTTTCAGCTGGGGTAAATTTGTAAGACTCTATCTTTTGGATTATATAGGTATGAGTCTTGATTCTGCAAACATCCACACCTTCACCTGACTGGACTCCAGAGAGGATACTCAAGGAACAGTTAAACACCTGTGAACTTGTAATTTGAAGTGGAGCCGTAGTGTGTCACATTGCATTTTCTGTATGGTAGCCCAGAGAAAGCAGTGGTATCACTCATGATACAGTCACCTCCTATGGAACGCTTCCTCTATTCAAAACTACTGTTGTTGATTAAAATAAGCGTTTAAGTATAATGCAAAAAATAAGATCTTCCAGGGCTAAAATGACTCCTACCTTGCATGCTGTGTGGTAGAGTGAGAGGACTGGGCAATCTCAGAAAGAATGAAGATGGAAGTATGTCTGTTCTTCTGAATCTGAAAGTGACTGATGAGTTAGTAAAAAAGAATGTTCTGGACCTCATTTCAGGTATATAACATTGAGCATTCACACTGGGCTTCTCTCTCTTTTTTTTTTTTCTTTTTTTTCCTCTCCTGTTTCCTTTTTTTCTCCTAATAAGCAGCTTAACTTCCTTAAATCTCATAGACAGAACTGCTTGTTCTGTCACTTTTATACTGTAACTTCCAGACTGTTATGCTACGTGGATTTCACAGATTGCTTTTATTTCTTATGACGAGTGACTGTGACCTCTCTGGTACATTTACACTTCAGATCGAATCTGCATGTAGGGGCAAACACTATGTTATGACATTGCTTTCTGTAGAAAAGTACTTCACCTTAGACAGCATAATTGTAGATGGAAAGATACTCAGTGGAAAGCTTTTCAGTTGGCAGACATCTTCCTAGATACTTTATTATAAAGGAGGATTATCAAAGGAAAGTTAAATGGTTAGAATTTGCTTTAATCTTTGGCATTTGTAGCTGAAAATTACTTTGAAGGAACAGTTAGAGATATGTGTACATTTGTTCATGTGTGTGCTGATGCATGTTTTTTCTTTTTTTGCTTTGAGCTGCATTCATGGAAGAAAGACAGTCTTTACTGAGGAATAATATCTAGACCAATGAGAGAAATATTCACACATTGTAGCATGTTTTCGACAGGAACAGGTTGAAATCTAAGATCAGTATTTCATCATGGTCAATGGCTGTAGTCTACATTCAATGTATAAAACATGAAAAGGGAATTTTAAACAAAATAGAACACAGTCTAGAAGGTTTATGGATATTAGAACAAGACGTACTAGAATGGATTGCATTAAACTTCAATAACTTTACTATAAGCAACACTTACATGCACAGATTACTAAGTTACTTGTAAAAATAACAAAAATACTTAAAGCATGGTCCCCTGAGAGGCCAAGAAAGTTTCCGGTTAAGTTCTCCTTCATGTTCATTAATTTACCACTTACAACTTTTTTGCTTGGTTGGTTGGTTGGTTATTGTTTACTTAATGTAAGACTGGGGGAGGGGTATAAATGCAAAATAACAGAACTCTCAGGAAACATATCACGTAACTTCTTGCCAAAAAGTCAACACCTAAAGAAGCTCCAAAAATAATTTGAGTGAGGATGTTATTTGTTGATTGAGAACTGTAAAAATCAGAGCATCAATCAACCGTTATTCTTACTTTTTTTAAAAAAAAGATTGTTTCCTGCCTCTAGTCAAATTAAATTATTTAGTGTTAAATGTTCGCAACTTTAAACAATGTAAGTGCAATATGTAAACATGTATGATCTCATGTTAAAAATGAAATACAGCTAAGAAAAGTGGCTTTTTGAATATAAATCTCCAGTAAGTTATGGTCAGTAAATTGTAAGTCTGGAAAACAGATATTAATTTTCATATTACATTTACTGACTCCCACAACTATAGGAATACAATACTGTGTATTTTTCTACAGTAACTGGGAATCTTTACTTCCTCCATCGTTTTCTTGGCTTTACCGCTCCTTTCTACCTTAACTCTTCCTGCAGAAGTTAAGAAATAGGGATGCTTATGTTAGGGACAGAAGAAGAATCACCTTCCTTAATAGGTTTTGAGGGAAATATTGATATGTTCCTGCCTTTCATGGCAGTTTGAGGTGAAAACTTTCACAATGTTCATGGGTCATTAATGGGTTAAAACCACTGAATTTTGTTGATCATGTAACCAGTTCTTAGTGCCAATACTGCATTTATGATCCATCTTCTTCATAAATGCTACCGGAAACTTTAAGGCCAAAATATAATGTGCAGAGCTATTTTTTTAACCCAGACACAGTGGAACTTCCTCTATGCTAAAGGAGCAGCTACATCAAAGTTTTAAAGTGATGTACTTGCTTTTTATTGTAGCTTATTTATACCTGTAAAAAAGGAGGGAGGGGTGGGAAAGGACGATGACTCTTGCTTTGATGTGATTTTATTCTAAGGGCTCTGATAATTAGGCTGATAGAAGCTGGCTTGGAAACAGTGCTTAGTCTCACATGTTACCATTGTCTAGGGATGTCTGAGTTATTTTCAGATTTAGTAATAGCACAGTGTTGTCTTGTCTTTGGTTGCAGTCTCACTTGGCTCAGTTTCTTGCACCGCTGGAGTGTTCATTACCACTGAAGTGTATTGGAACAACAGAGTGATGCAAGATGTTTAGATTGACAATAGAGGATGGATTGTGCCCTTGGTGTTAACAATGTGCCTTTTGTTACTAATGCCATGTGTAGGGCATGCTTCTTGGCCTCTTTAACCCTTTGAATACTGGATAGTAGGGATGGAATCTATTTTTAAATGTTGTACCTGTCTTAAAACATCCTGTAGATGATCGAGGCCTTAACAGAAACAATAAGGCAATCACACTGCTAGGGTGGAGAGAAGATGCTCTGTTCTTGTAGTACGTTTCATTAAGGGGTTAAAGATGGCCCTTCCTCATTGGTAGTAGGTTAACATCAAATTGATTTCTTTTTTTTTTAATAAATTTTTGTTATGATGACACTAGACAGAAATCAACTGTATTTGTAAAAATTTACCTCAAACTCTTTAGTTTTATAGTGTGATTTAATCCCAGGGCATTTGGTATGAACCAAAGTGCATTCCTTTTATATGTGCCTGGCTCTTATAAAGGTGGCCAGGGATTTTTACAATTTGGGTGCAAGGCACTTAAGCCACTTTTAACTTGGTGGGTGGTTTGGAGTTATAAATGACTTCATGGGAATGTTGGAAACACTTTAGACATAAGTAGCATTGGGCAATATTAGAATCTTTAGGGAAGGGTGTGCATTATTTAATGCTCTCCATTTTTTAGTATTTTTTTCCATCAATAATATTTGTGATAAGTACAAAAGAACCCTTTTTTTCCTCCAGTCAGCAAAGATTAGAATATTGCCCAGTTTAATGCTATGGTAGCATTTAAATAAAAGAACATTTGTGAGTTATTGTTTCTAGGGGCTTGTACATCTCTGCTACAAATTGTAATTACTCAGTTTGACTGCTACAATTACGTCTAAGCAGTAGCTTGGGTTTTTATTGGGCAACGACTTAGACACGTGACTGTAATATGCTGCAACTGTGTGTACTGAAAACGTGAAAAGCGATTGAATGTGGACTGTGTATATATGTATGCATAATTTTCTGTGAGATGCTGCTGTTGCCACTTAACATTAAAGATGTTGTAGTGGGTTTTAATCCTAGTGGCCAGTTCTATGATACTATATGTATTGTACAGCTGATGACAGGAGTTAAGACTGTTCTAGTGAATATTTGTTACATTTTATTGTTGTGGCCAGAGATCATTTCAGAATAAAATTTTATGTCCTACTTCTCTCCACTGTAGTTTGGGTTTTTTTCTGGTTGTAAAGAGGGCCTTTGGAGTGTTGGCATTTCTTAAACGTGGAAAGGCCTTCTCTTAGCTTGCCAGAATCAATGCCAGCAGTGCCTTTGTCTTCCAGCGTGCTGGTATCTGTATATAGTAATTGCCAATTGCTAGAGGATGACCTCGCTGCTGTTTTATGTGGCTTGACAGCCTTGAATATTGCCGAAAGGCTGCTTTAGCTCTGAGGTTTCTAAAGGTCTTCTCAGGACTTAGAAAGCAATGTATTTTGTATTTTTATTTGCCTTATACTCTAGAAAAAGCATCTTTGGCAGCAATTTTGCCTGCATAGGTGTTTAAATATTTTTTAGCTGCTTTTGAAAGATCTTTTAAAAATAACAATAGGTCTGGTTAAGTAAGAAACAGTTGAGAAAAGTGCAACATATATTCTTTTTCTTAAAACTGCATTTTAAAAGCCCAGATTTCTGCATTGCTTTTTGAGCCAGATTGACTTTTCAGACATTGTACAGACTGAGTTTAATGAAAATGTACTACGTAAAACGAGTAGACTAGATGGAACTAAATTCTATTGCCATATACATCTAGAGTAATTTCACTGTTTAGTGCAGAACTGTCTTGTGGGTAGTTGGCCATGTTCTCTTTTTGGTAATGTCAGTGTATACCCGGAGCAGTAGCATGGATAACCTTTCTGATTGAAATGAGCCCATCGAAGGGTTTTAGCTGCATTTAGTGTCTCCGTTCAGCATACTTGGCTCATTCCAGAGCACAAACCCCATCAAAATTAAACACAAAGAAATACATTTTACAGCTCCAAAAAGCAGCAAAACAAAAATTAAATCTTTGTGGATAAAAATCCATTTGTTCATAATTGTCGTCTTCGTTGCACAAAGGCCACCTTTTTTATTTATTTTAGCTTTCTTTATGGATTTTTTTTTCCTAATCTCTGCCAGCACCGGTATCTGACAGTGCTAACATCTTTGTCTAAAATGGGGCCCTTGGAATTACATGCTGAATGATGGTCTATAGCTGCTATAATCCCCACAATACTTTTTTGGTGAAGAAATCATGGCTTGCCTTGGATGTCAGCTGAGCGTCTCTTAGGTTTTGCCATTTTAAACTCTCTGCTAATATTTAAAGGATAACATTAAATGCTCTTTTCTGTAGCTAGAACTTTAAAAGCATTGCTCTAAGTTTCTTTAAAAATGTGGTTTATAATGCTGTTATACAGCTCGTGTGGTCTTGTGTTTTATATTATAATGATCCTGAGAAGAACATTTATTGTTTTTATCTTGAGTACACAATGCTAGACATCTCCCAGCCATCAGATATGCTTATAGCAGACTAGAAGTGGCATTGGTAGAACTGGTTTCTGTTCCTGTACAGAAATCCTCTGTGACTCTTGGAGCTGTGGTTTCTGTGTGTCGTTTTCCTTATTTGGTTTTGTCTGTTGTTTGTTTGCTTGCTCGTTTGTTTGGGTTTTTTTGTTGTTGTTTTTTTTCCAGAAGTACTTTCCAGCCTCTGGCTGTGGTGAGTCTTGGACCTCTGCCACTGTCAAGCACTTTGGGTTAGGCAGTACTGCAAGAATAATGTTTCTTTAGCTTTTGCACAACAATAAACAGAAAATTGAATTTAGTAGCAAACTGCATAGACAGCGAATGCACATTCACCTTCAGCTATTGAGTTCCAGTCCTCATACCAGCCATTAACTTTGTTCTTTAACTTCTACATGAAGTGCAGCAAAAATGCCAAGTGCTGCAGAATGAAATGGCTTGTATTTGTCATGCTGAAGGGGAAAAAAAAGAGGCTACAGAAGCAAGGTCATGACATCTTTCTGGAGAAAGTTTGAGATAGATATCTAAGTTTGAGAGTTAGGAAGAGATTCTGCAAATGCAATGTACCTGCAACAGTGGAAACTTTTACCATTTTTGTAGACTGTTTTCATTTATTCACTTTGGTTTGGTTATCTGCAAGCTGGACATGACTATGCATACCTCACATACCTAAAAATACTGTGTGGAGTAGCTCAAGATGATGAAATATTACTTTATAACTAACATTGCTGCTGGGAAAACCAGAGGTTCTCATTCAGAGACTGCACTGAAAGTGCCCTGTGCATAGCACTCATTGAGTCCATATGGGGTTGTCTAAATGCAAAGCATTGCAAAATAGAGGTGCAGAGCAGTATTAAACATGTGTGAAAGACACGTCCACCCAGCAGAAAAGCAATTGGTAATTGCGTTATAAAAATTTTGGACCGAACTCAGCTTCCTAGTATTTATTTACTTAATAAGACCTCTTTAGTTTAATAAAAATAATCTGAATAAAGAGATAATATTAAGATTTTTACTTAAGCTTCAGTGCGGCAGTAAAAATTCCACACTGAATTTTTTTTCCTCAAGTGTGCAGGCTGCTTGCAGACACAACAAATGCACTTTGTTCAAGTCATCTAGGTATAGATACCTACTTCAATATCGTCTTTTGACAGATGAGCATGACGTAAACATAAAGAATGTGTGTGCAATGCATGTGTGTACAGCATATATATATGTATTTATGTGTATGTATATATGAGTCTTTGAAAAACAAACCCCAGATCTCTGCAGGCATTCTTTGTACTGCTTTACAAAGAAAAGAGATGTGGCTTCATTTTCCCTTTGCCTCTTCGAAGGTTCAGCCCAACATCTGTGCATTATGCACGTGCCAAAAAAAGATCTTGGTGCTGGAGTCACTGTTTCACTGGTGAGATGGGCAGAGCAAACATCAGCTTTCCTGCTGGAGGCAGGGAATGCTTGGTGGGTGTCACCCCAAGGACAAGTGGTCCTTGTCACTTTTTCCAGAGTGGATGCTCACCAACAGGAGAGCTATTTTGTAGATATTACCCTGCTTGGAACTGGAATTTCTCCTTTGGGATTAAAGCCCGAGGCCATGCACTTAGACTGGATTGATAAATTTCTGCAGTGAAAGAAAGCCGAGGCCAAGGAAGAGCTTGTAAGGCTCACAGCTAGAATAAAAACGAATTTAAGGTCCCAGTACTTGTCATGTCCAACAGTGACACTTCCAAAATGGCCTTTAAGATTTGAAAGTCCTTTCCAAAGGTCCATGCAGAGACAGCTTTTCACAGGACATCCTTGGGCTGGTGGCCCTGACTGCCCTGCACACAGATGTCCTGCCACTGCCTCTGGCTCTCCTGTGAGGCTGGTGCTCCTCACGAGCTCCCAGGACATCTGGCTTCCTTAGGCTTCAAAGAACACTTCATGGGCCAACAAAACCAGGAGAACCTAAATTCATGTATTAATGGCACGGCACGCCAGCACTGGGACACTGTACTGCTGCTTGCCTGGATATCAGTCCTGTGAGCTGTTATGCCCCGCTGGAACTTATCTGTCCACCATACTGAAGGGGACCAACAGGCCTCTTTCCTCCCAAGCTAGCCTGTCACTGCTTGAGGCTCTGCCTGCAAATTGCTTGCCAAAGGCAGTGAGTTGCTGGTAGGGTGCTTTGAAGGTGATGCTGCTGCCACGGGGTACCCAGCATGGTCTCCCATCCCGCCAGTGGGAGCTGGCTTGAGAGCAAGCTGTGCCCAGGACCTGTGCCCAGGAGCAAAGGTGGCACCAGCCGTGCTCCCCATGGGGTGCTCCTGCTCCTAACCATGCACAAGGGGCAGGGACACATCTCCTGTAGCTTTCCTCTGTGGCTGAACAAAAGCGCGATGCTCAGGTAATGTGCTTTCATGTCATAGGAAAAGGAAAGTGCTCCCTTCTCTGGGACTGAGAGCATCAGGCAAAGCAGCTTAGCACTTGTCAGGGTGGGATGTGAGGAGGCTGTACACACTGTTCTGCTGGCACAGGGTGGGAATGTTTCCAATCATAAGCATTTGCAGATGGCCTGTCTTAATTAGCTTTGACAAGTACCTAAGTTGCTGTAAGTTACACCACAAATGGGATCCTGAAGCTTTCATTTTTTATCACTTTTAAATAAAGCTTTTTCCCTCCTCGTGGTACATCACTTTGATTTTTCTTTCCATATAAGGCTGTTGAGAAGAAATGAGATCTTTGCGTAGCTGAGGAGCTGTATTTTGATTGACTAAATGATTTATAATTAGGAGTTAGCTCCTGCTCGTGCTCTTTATATGCTGATTGAGAATTGCCTGCAGCAAATCAATGCAGGCAGAGCTGCCAGAAAGGCACACTGATATCTTCCCACAGCAGATACTTTCTAACCCCAAATTTCCTTCTTTCTCTGGACAAATTATCTTTACAGCCAATGACCACAGAAGTTAGAGTGTTGCATTCCAAGGGTCTTCAGTGAAATACTTACCTATGCAGTTATTTATGATCTATTGTGTGGGACTAGCTATGCTGGCAGGCTTTTCAGAGCCTGTGGATGAAGTGTATGTGAAATCAAGCTAAAAGGAAAAGCTCTGCCTTTGAAGGATGGGAAACAGAAACTTTTCCCCACCTGGTAGAAGCCACTTGGCCAGAAAAGGTGGCTCTGGAGTGGGCTCACTCTGGGCAAGAACAAACAGGAGAGAGATGGCTTCTGTGGGTCTTTCAGGAGATACAAATAGAGTTTTTCACCTCTGACAAAACTATGGCATAACAGGTACCCTGGGTGTTCTGACAAGGAAGGAGTTGGACATATAATCCATCCTCAGCTATAGCACAGGACCAAACTAAGACTCTTTGTTCCCACTTTCTTGGTTTTTCTTTGGTTAAAGGGGCTCTGGCAAGTGCTAGGCAGGCTAAAATCCCATTTTGACCAAAGCTGAGGAAATCCTGGTGAGTTGGCCTCTCTGTAGGTCGGCGAATCAGAGAGACGGGGTGATGGTGGCTGCAAAGGAAGGATAATAAGCAATAAACAAGGGATCACTTTTTCCTCTGACTGGTTTCATCCAACTCTATTGCCTGGACTTGGCCATCGGTAAACAGCTACCTGCTTTCATGGATCTTAGCTTTCAGAGTTTACATTTACCTATTTTCTATCTTCCAACCATGACAGTCAGAACCCTTCTAGAGGCATAGATCCTAAGGGACACACACTATTACAGCAGATACCATATCATGAAATCCCTTACATAAATTCACTATTTTTCTGCTATAGAAGTACTCGGCTTACTAGCACCTACTGCTGCTGTTCCAAGACTGTATTAACCCATCATTTCTCTGTTGGTTAGAAATGTGCTTGTAGCTTAAAATAGTTGATGACTTTTTTTCATGATGTTTGTTCTTCTGCCAGCTTTGTCTTATAGCTTGAATGATTCTTCAGCCCTGCTGGTATTTATAAAATGTAATTGTATCCCCTTCAGCCTTTCTTTTGCTAGGCTAACCTTATTAAGCTATATTTGTCTCATCAGTAAAACCGCCTCCCCATTCCCATCCTACTAGGTCTCTGCACCTGTTCTAGCTTGAGTTCAGCTTTGTTAGAGATGTGAATGGCATTCTGGTTGCGGTCCCAACAGGGATGTGTCCTGTAAGAAAAGTACCTCTCCCTGCCCACCATGGTACTCCACCCAGTACCTCCCAGGATTTTTATCCTCTGTGTCACACTGGCAGCTTAGGGCCATTCCTCAGTCCTTTGGCTGCTCCCCTGCCTCTCCTCCCTTCTGCCCCACACAGCAGATGAGGTACAAATTACAGAAAAATTTCTCTTGGCTGGTATCTAACTGCTTGACTTTGTTCTGTTAGATTTCCATTACCTTAACACGAGAAACAGAACCACATGATTCTCATTAGTACATGTAATTTGAGAAGCTGGAGCTTTTAGGAAAACACTAGGAATTATGTGACTGTAAGAAAAAACAATCACGTTCAGCACTGATTTTTTAAAGATATGTTTCAAGATGTGGTGCACTTGGCTCTAATTGACATTGAGGGATCAAGGTGTTGCTGTTGCATCAAACCCCCCACCCTAAACCCCAGATGTTTTGACTATTATCCTGCCAGCTTTCATGGCTACAACTGGTGTTTTTCCTCAAATCCTTGCTCCTAGAATTGTTTTTATACAGTTAATTCTTCTGACTTTTAACTGAAATAGAATTATTAGTCTCAGAGCTATATCTGGAAAGAAGGATGTTGTAAACCCCAAATCAATACAGAAAACAATTGCTATAAACTTAAAAGGAACAGATTAGAAAAAGCAGATTTAAATCCTAGACTAACACATTTGCAGGGCATGCGTCAATATTGCTAAGGTTTTCTAAGTGTTCAGAGTCCTCAGTGCTATCAAAAGCATGTGAAATGGTAAATACTGGTTTTCTACATGCTTAATTGAGACTTTCTTCCTGGAGAGACATCCAATCAGATGTGGTGGTACTGTGTGCCATACCTGGCAATCTTGTATTGGAGTGTTTTATACTGAGCACTCAGGTACGCTGTTAAAAAGGCACAAAGAAGGATGATGATAATAGTGAAGCAGCTGTTGAAAGCAGAGTGGATTTAATGCATGTAAGGAACTAATCATGAGGCTGAACTTCACAGTGCATGCTCGTATCCTGTATCATGAAAAAGTGAGACATGGACTGGCCCCTGCCAATTCCAAATCCTATATGTCCCTCAGAAAAGGGTTGCAGCTGGTGACAGGGGTTCAGTAGGATTCTCTAATGAGCTTAAGTCAAGGTTTGAAGGCTAACTTCAAGGGTGTTATGTTTAGACTGCATTGACCCCTAATGCTAGTATTTCTGTGAGATGTGCATCCCAAACGTAGGGATTTCTCTAGAAAAACCACAAAGCCCACATTAATGACCAGGGAGGAAGCCTCAGTGTAATCCTTCGCAACCCATTCTTTTTCATCTGTTTAACAGTGAACTCCCTCCTGTACCAAAGAATGTGGTTTTCTTGCAGAGAAAGATTTCTGCTTGGGATTATTTCTGTGCTTTGCTTCAATACAAAGTTTCCTGGATGAGCCAAGAGAATACAGTGAATGGAAGGAGAAGAAAGTAGTATGGATGGCTGCTTTAAAGTTGGAAAAAAACCATTTTCCAAACACATTTTGAATATTTATTTTGAATTATTGTCAAAGCTTGAATTTTTAAGTGTTAGTGTTTGCTTTTGCTTCTGTTCCTATGCTTTACAGTTTTTTCTTTCTTTCCTTTTTGGCACTCATTTTGCCACAGGAACCTGGAGAGAGGGAGAAAATAGATTAAAAATTAAAGAAGCCAGAGGAAGTGGATTTAAACGTGAAACTGAAAACACTGCAAAAATTTTACACAGAGGTTTCATTTTCAAACTCACAGACAATTCACTGAAAAAAAGAAATCAGTTAAACAAGGGAAATGGGTCTACATTTGGATTTTCTGTAAGCAAAGGTTTTATCTGATGAAAACTCCCGTCCTATGAAGATTTTATTGCCTGTTTAATACATGTAAGCACTTATTATTGCCAGGGTGTACTAGAAGTCGCGTTCAAAGGGCTTCTGTGAAGCTTTTAATTG
Organism: Piaya cayana; assembly: GCA_013389865.1. Classification (NCBI taxonomy): domain Eukaryota; kingdom Metazoa; phylum Chordata; class Aves; order Cuculiformes; family Coccyzidae; genus Piaya; species Piaya cayana. The sequence goes on from WAAB01009521.1 coordinate 61,494, forward strand.
CTCTAACAATAAGACCTTAAGCCACTTCTGTGGTGACTGGAAAATATGACAAGATTACAGTCTAGCTTCGCATAAATGACTGAGGAGATGACAACCAAGGCCCATTTCTGGATCAGTAAATATTGACACCCAAGGGTGTATTTTACTTTTCAAGGAGGTCTTAGGGATCTTGTGAGTATGTTTGCATTCTGAAGATGATGTTTGAATTAAGTTGGTTTAGGAGAACCCAGTTTCTGCTTGACAATGAGTGTAGCCAGATACATCCACATTCTGGTACGAGGTTGGGATAGATTTTTATATTGGCATTATTTGCCCAGCTAAATACATGGAAGTAGCAGCATCTTTTTTTTTTTTTTTAATTACTGCCTTTCATACCAAGGTTATTAGAAAATCAATTCAACCCAACTTTAACTTCTAAAATGAACAAGGGAGCAGGCTTGTAAAATAACCTGCTCCAGGAGCTGGTTGGTTTGTGTCTTCTGGATGATGCAAAAAGCCACGGTGGAGGAAGAACCTGGTTTGATTACTGGCAGCTGCCATCCAGCTGATGTAATTCAGTAATAGCTGGTGACAGGCAGACACTATAGAAGATACAAATGATAATTCTTTGGGGAACTCCAGACATAAATAATTCATCAAAATGAATTTTCTAGTAGGGGTCAAAAAGATATTGAAGAAAGCCAGAGTGTTAACTCTCTGAGGTAGGAACTGACAGACTGGTTTTGTACAAACAATGTGTGTGTCGGGGGAAATGGAGGCAAATTAAATATGTATCAAGAATATGATATTGTTCCTAATACTTGGAACCAAAGTAAGAGAGATAGGAAAAATTAAAAAAAAGGAAGGATGATTAAGGAAATGTCAGTAACTGAAACTGCTTCCAGATAATAGTGTCGGTCCATGTCAAGGTACATCATCAAGCCCTGCCCAGAGAGATGCTCAGTAATGGTACCAGCAGACTGAGTTGTCGTATGTCCATACCATCACACATATATAGCATGTAGTCACACAGATGAATGTCTTCTTAGTAATTAACTCAGTAACCTATCCATAGTTAGGAGCTGATTAATCTTCCCCCAGTATTTCATGTGTCTGAGTAAGAAAATTCTACCTGTCTGCATAGGGAGGACAGAAGTGCTGGTGTGGGACATCCTTGTGGCTCCTACAAGTGACATCTGCAAGTTACTAACCTACAGGGTGGCCAAAGTAATTTCCTGCTGACTGTGCCATGGGTTAAGTCCTCCCGCATTGTCCGGTGCCCTTTGGGGGCTGCATCCCCATGTGAGGGGCTTTGGGTTTCCCACAATGTGGCTTTTACTTCCAAAAATGCCCCTAGAGACTGGTTTTGAAAAAGGAGAGCCATCATGCCTCATTCAGTTCACAGTTCTCAAGGAAAAACAACAATACTTCAACTAAGCAAATTCAAAGTCTGTTTCTTTGGGACTGCTTTTAAAAACATTTCTTGGTGAAGCTCTTTTTGAGCTTTCCTGCCACAAGATGACTATTTTCTCATACTAGGCTATAATTCTGCAGCTCTTTGTGTTTGGGTTTTGTTTGCCTTAGTTTGTGAACTCTGACTAGTCAAATAAGTTCATCCTGATCAAAGAGGGGTGGTTTTCTCATATTTGCAGTAATGGTGGCTTAGGCATAACTGGTTATAAGCCTGTGAAAATGGCATGTTTCTCATGTGCAGTATAAAATTTTCCACCCAGGCTTATATTTTCAAAAACAACTGCTAATTTTGGGGTCTCCAAATTTAGCCTCTCAGAAGCAGACTTTCAGAGGTATTGCCTGCCCCTGGGTCTGAGCATGTATGTTTTACAGTCCCCAGAACAGCTGCTCCAGTCAACTCTGCTTCACTGCCCAGAACAGCCCTTGTTTTGTGCTATTCTGGACTTGCATTTTGTCATTGTCTGAGAACTGCTGGCTCTCCCATAGAAAACATTTTCCACGACTGTAAGTTTTGTGCTCCCTAAATCTAGGAAACTTTCTTTTCTAGGGACTTTGGTATTGCCTGAGATATAAAGGTTTACTTCCTACTCAAACTCAGAAAGAAATGAAAGACTTTATTTTCCTGTATAGTCATTTGCAGACTGCAGTTGTGAGAATAAAAGGAGAGATTCTTTAGCTACCTCAATTACTTTAAAGCAGAAACCTGTGGGAGAAGGTTCATCCCATGTTACAAAAATCCATGAAGCTGGCTGGTGTCTCACTGTACGTGATAATATCCGAAAAAAGTTTGGTTTTGTGTGCCTTTCTCCTATTTAGCTGAGTAACCCAGAAAAAAAATCTCCTTTGAATATAATGAGATGAAGGGAATCAGAAAATAAAACATTTAATTGTTAAAATGGCTTTTGTACTAACCTTGTAAAAGGCAGGGAGTTCACTGCTTCCTGCTGTATTTTCCCCTTGCTTGCTTGCACCTTTTCACAGGGAGACTTTTCTTGGTTTCCGATCTGATAACAAGTTAAAACATGATTTTCTGTCTTATATACTGATGTTTTTGCTGTGATTTAGGGGAAAAGGACATGCACATATTAACATACCGGTTCCAAAAATAAATAAAAGGGTACCCCAGTGGGTTGTGCTGATTGTAGGATTAATGCTTTCTCTTATTATTGAATTCAGCCAGGCACAGGTAGCAGTAAAGGAGGCTGAAAAAGCACAAGGGACTCTGTAGTTTTATGTTGTATTTTGTTTTGTTTTGTTTTATTTTAAGACAAAAAAGCCTGCCTCTCCTGTCAGTTATACTACAACTACCAGAGCGAGATGAGAAGCAATAACATGATAAGTAAATACCTGGTGGCATATGACAGGACCAGCCCATAACTGGATGCTGGCATCCATCCAGCGTGTTTCTACACTGGGAACATCCAAGCAACCACTTTTACTCAGGATGCTTCAAAATCACTCCTTTTGATTCACTATGTAAAGCACATGCTTGTAATAGTGGGCACCACTTTAATGGCAGTATAGCCTAGGAAATAAGGGGGCAGGAAAAGCTGCTGCACTATTGAGAAAGAACGAGGAGACTGAGCCCTGTGCAAGGGATCTCGACTGTTGCCAAAGAGGAGCACATTTTCTTGACTGAGCAAGCAGCGGAGTGTGAGAAGCAGAGCACTTACACAAGATTGCTTGCTGGGAATGTACCAGAGAGCTCTTCTCACATTTTCTTGTGCAACAAACCCAGCATTGATTGACAATTTTGCAGATGTACGTGAGGGCCAAAATGGGAACTTTCAGCTCTTATATCATGAGACAGCACAGTGCCAGCTTTTGCCCATCTCCTGTGATGCCCAGCGGTGTCTGTTGCTGTCTGCCTCCATTAATTCACTCTTCCTTTAAAGAACAAGGGATGAGGTTAGAAATCACGGCACAACCCTGATGGGGCACAGAGTGGTGACAGGATCCTGCAGTGTATGGAGCAGGGCACAGGGGTCAAGGCTCCCCCTGGCTGCTCTCATTGCTCTAAGACTGAACACAGCCAATGCCACTCTCCTGCTCTTCAGTCTGGCCAGTGAATCTTTGGGCTAGAGGGCACAAACCATTGCTTGTAAATGCCCTTAACCAAAACAAGCAGGAGTGTGAGTCAGAAGAGGAAAAGGAATTTCCTCTGCGTGAGGTATTGGAGTGAGCAATGGCAGGCAGAGAGATACTCCTGCAGTTGTTGTGAGGCAGAGAAAAGCCAGAACAGCACTTGGTGCAGTTTGCTGGGGACAGCTGTCCTCCAACCAGGACCCTCCATCACATGTGCAATGAGTCCTGGAGGACACGGGCTAAGTTCAATCCACAGGGAAAAAACAGGTACTTAAAATGAAGATGTAGGATTTGCAGTAGCAATGGGTTACCGCTAGACCACGGCACTTGTTAATGGGGACAGTTTCATCCACACAATTACAATTCAGATAGAAAATGAGGATTTTTCTCCCTTCACCTTTCCACCTCTGGATACTCTCTCCTTTCCTACCCTCATATCGGGAAAATGTAGCACCGCTCTTCCTCTTCAGGGCTAGAAACATGGATATGTACTGGCATTCCCTAGCCACAGCATACAATTCATCTTATATGGGTCTTCCTTGCTGTCAGTAGCCTGACTTTCAGTGTCAACACAGAGATGGCAGCAGGTCCCACTGTCCCCATCAGAGCTACTGTAGAATTACCTGTGCAAAATGCCTTTGAAGCAAGACACTTCAATCCAGAGTCCCAGTTTGAGAGTGCCTATCAAAAACCTGGCACTCCTGCTTAATAAATCCCTTGTGGCGCTCTCACTGCTGGGATAGTTCAACAAAGGGATGCCGCAAACCCTTTCCCTATGCGGGGCTTAAACAAGCTGCACACTTGCAGATGATATCTGGACATTACTGGAGGGCAATTTTGCTCATCTAATTCTCTAGAGACAGATATTTGTTCGATACGCTGGTGCTTATGGAGTGTTCATTTTGATTTTGTGCACTAAGTCTGTGACAGCCACTCTACAAAGTCTTAAGTGCTTTAATAATTTGTATGGGTGTTACATTTCCCCATGCAGCTATCAAGTTTGGTTGACACTAATTTCCATTATTTCCACTGAAACAGAGGATTAATCTGTAGCAAATTTTTATATCTAGACTTCACTCCAGGACAGGAGTGTCTACTGTTTTAGTTACAAGTACATTGCCAACGTGAGGTGCTGAAACATACTGTAATGATGCAGTTGCATGAATTGCTCTCCATAAAGCCTGTCTAACCCTGCACTCCCTGTATTGATCCTGGGAGTGACAAATTCCATCTGAGGAAAGCAGCACTTTCAAATATTAAAGTGTAATTTATAGATTCATTTACTAGGGTTCCAAAATTGATTTCCTTATACGTTATGGAGTATATCAGATGCAAATCCCCAGAGATTTGGAACAATATCATAAAATAGCATCAATTCCTAGTTCCCTTTGTAATCATTTAGTGAAGCCAGAATGTCCTTTTTTAAATGGGCCTTTTCATCCTCTTGGTGAATTAGGTGCAATTATAATTAAACTTTCGTTTAGAATTGGAACTAAATTAAAATCCTATAAATAACTGAATCTTCAGGATTGCTAATTCTAATTAATAAGTTAGCTGCTTTTGCTGGAATAGACTTTTTGTGATGCATTAATAACTCCCAATTCCTATTATGTATTTATCTAAGGGAATACATTATATTTCAAATGTTTAACAGAAGACTCCCATAAGGAAGGGACTAATAAAGTACTCTACTAGGTACTAAGTAGTTTTAAGTGTATTGTAGATTCTCTCAGTGCCTCCTGCAGCTTCTGAAAGATGAGGCAATAAAATCTGCATTGCAATGTGGTGTAACATTTTATCTGAAAATGAGTGGGTTCACCCACTGGCTTGGGTGACCTGAATGCACACACTTGCACACGCACCTGTCAAATATCATTTAATTACTCTTCCCCCCACCAGATAGTTTGACATGTAGTAGTCAATGCCTTGGGTTTAGGAATTTGATTGCATTTCAGAGTAATACAAGTATTACTGTAAAGCCTTGTACTGGACCTTTTCTAAGTATTTATCTGTTAAATCAGAGTTCTCCACAGATATCATGCACAGCATGTGCTACTTTCAATGTGGAAAGAACACATTCAGGTGAAGCTATAGCTGTGTAACATCCAACTGCTCTTACCTATTTCATCTCTGTAACACTGACACCAGCTTTGTCCTCCATGGTGTTCACTGCCCCAGGGTGACAGGTAGGATGAGAGCTTGTATAGTCTCCACTTGCTCCACTTGCAACCCTCCAAGCCCAAGCATTTGCCTTCAACTTCCCTCAGTCCTGCCAAACCTAGCTGAGTGACCCGACTGCAGGTCACCCCAAGAGACTTTGTCATCTCTACTGTACATACGTACCAGCCTGTGTCAAAAAGAGATGTAAAAAACCATTAGAAGTAATGAAAATCATCGTTAGGACATGATAGTAAAAGAAATAATAAAATCTGCTCTTAGGAGAGGATACGAAAAGGGAAAACAAAACCATAAAATGTGTTGACCACTTTCTAAAACTGTTTTGATGATAAGGCAGGTACCAGAAAACTTTATATGGATCATAATTCTCTGCCAGCAAGCAGCAATTTTAGTCACCTTTTGATCACTCTGATGTCTAACTGTTATTACTATCGTAAGTACTATGTAGCACATTGAATATTATTCAGTTTATGTAACTACAGTTTTTCAGTCTGCCTTGATACTTTCGCATAACAAGTGTTTTCAAAATACTAGACAGTTCACAAGAGTAAAACAATAGCTCATTCTGAATTAGTGAAATGTACACAATGATAGACATTTTTATGCCAAAATATATCTGACACAGTTGTTTTTCACCAAGCTCAGGCCTTCTTAGTGGGAGCTGACAACATGAATCCAGTGTCAATAAAAACAAACACCCAAGAAAACCAAAATATGTGCTGTGATGTCCTAGTTATACTTAGGATATCTTGCTTTCCAAAGATATTAAATGGAAACAAGCTTCTACGAATGACACAAAACGATGTTAATTTTCCTGAGTTGATTTATCAAACCAATTTTGAATGAGGGAACTGCAAATCTGCCTCATGGATTGATATAATTTAAGATTGATATAGTTAAGCAACTCTATTAATGATGAATAATGAGTGCAACCAGAGCAGTATATGAGACAGTGACACAGAATAACTTTTGTTTTTAAGACTTCTTAACTGCAGAAAAAAAATTATCTGACCCTTTGAGCACTGTGATCATTTTAGCAGCTTAGCTGAATCTTTCGAGGGTGGTGAGTGCAATACAATAATGTTGTGGTTTGCCTTAACTGCTCAGATCAATGTCCCCATTCAGCTTTCTGGCACAGATCTGCTGGAATGGATTTTATCATCCATGTTCATGCTGTGGTTTGTAGTCAAGGCATTTAGTAATTGTAACTCTGGGAGTCCTGTATACAATTTTGCATGCATTGTTGTAACACTGGCACCACTGGTCCTTAGCATGGGAGGTGGGGAGTATTGGCTGTGAGGAAGGGAGAAAAATGGGCAGTGAATATAAAAAAATGCCTTTGGTCAAAACCAAGTAGCGTTATGAAGTACTTTATGGACTGATTTTCCTCTATGACTGTAAGTTGTCATGTTCACATGCAGAGATTTGAGCGAATTTTACCCTTTTTTAAAAAAAACCCTCTATAAATTGTGTCTTTAAAACTGAATCCTAACCCTCTTTTCAGCCTCACTGTTTACAATGCAGGCTTTGTACTGAAGGTGTAGGATGTCTCTCTACTGTTTACCCTTTGCAAAGAGCAAGCAAAGTAATGTCAAAATGCACACCATCTTTTAAAAAAATCTTTCTATTTTCCTCTTATTTGTAGCATTCCCACCCTCTCACCCCGCTGTCTCTCTTTATTGTGGAAAATTGCAAAAATCAGCACCTGTTTCATAATCCCTTAGCTCTTTTCCAAACTAAATATTAGTAGTTCATGATGCTGATTTTCCAGAGGTGCTGGATAACAACGTTTTTACCAGAATTTGTGCTTGGTCAAATTTTGTGACAAGCAAGCACCTCAGAGTGGGAGATTACTCCGTGGTTTGTGTACTCCTTTCATGTGAAGTCTTATCTCAGCTACCCAAACACAATAGCTGAAGTAGTTTCCTCCTTTTTGTGATCCTCTCTTTCTTATCCTCTTTTTCAATGAGAGACAGTGACTTTCATGATGGATACATCAAAGGCAACATACCATCAGCATCCACACTCTGTAATACATATTTTTTAAAAAATACAAGTCTTGATTCTCCCACCTGGCATAATTTTTATTTGCCTTACTGCAGTTATATGAAGCTGATGATATTTTATTCAACCATTCGCAGCGTACTCAGATTTTGTCTCTAAGATATTAAAAGCAATATGAAACTGAACTTGGTTTGGAAAGAATAATACAAAAGCTTCAATGCAGATGTGAATTTTGTATTGCTGTTATGGAGGTATTTAAAAGATGAAGTGCTCAGGGTGCTTTAGTAGTGGACAGGTATGGTTAGACTTGATGGTCTCAAAGCCAACCAAGCAATTCTATGATTCCATGGTCCTATGATTCTACTTTCTCATGGCATAACACCCTTCCCCTGTTCCTGGAGTGCAATGATATGCTCGATCTGCCATTGCTTTTGATGGGGAGAAGGGGAGGAGGCTGCCACTTTATTGCCTGCTTCCTCTAAACCCACTGCCACCATCCCCACGCTCAGCGACTCTACAGCCTGTCTTTCCTGGGGTACTGGCTGAGTTGCTCTACCACCATGCTGTTTTGGCATAATTCATGGTGCATCTTCAAGGCTCTGGTTTGCCCTTCTGCTTCTCCAGAAGATGATGGGGCTGTACAGCTGAGTGAGGGGGAGACATGTCTGGATGGATTCTGGAAACAACCATATCTGTACAGGAGGTCTATATAGAAGTGCCAAAATTCATTCTATCTGACATCATCTTCCAACCTTTCAGGAGAAAATAATTTTCTAGGACTTAATTCTAGTCATATAACTGTGTTTGGGCTGGATAAGTGTTCTCTAATACTGAACCAAATACAAGAAGTACAGGAAAGCCTCAGTTTCTACTTTAAACGTGGGTAGTTTTATCATGAGTCTTTAAGAAATTACTGCAGAATCACAGAATAATTCAGGATGGATGAGACCTCAGGAGATTATCTGAGTCTATCCCCTGCTCAGAGCTGGGCTGGCTTAGATCCTACTGTTCAGGGCTGTGTTTGGTTGGGTTTTTAATATCTCCAGCGACAGAGACCCTACAGCCTCTCCAGACACTTGGTCCAGAGCTTGTTCATCCTAGTGGTGATTTTTCTTAGTTGGAATTTCTTTTGTTGCAACTCATGTCCACTCTCTGGATAAACTTGCTGGATTAAAAACCTCCATGCAATGTGACATCAGGGTCTCTTTGTTGTGTCTCTGCTGATGAAATCAGAAGTCCTTTACCTGTAGGCCTACTTGGACTATTTGAAATCAGTTGTTGGTGTCAGTCCAGGAATGGCACCTGTGTCACAAAGCTGCCAAAGTCATTTGAACAGCTTGACAATCTTTCTAGCAGACTAAATGAAGAAGATAAAGGCTGAAAGGACAGGCAAAACCATCCTCTTCATGCCCAATAGAGCTCTCACCAGACAGGATTACAGGATACTGGCCAGCAGCCACCAGTGCTTTGTTGGTGTCTGCCCTGAGCCTCATCGTTTGCTAAGGAGAGGGGAGTCTTTTGCCAGTGCAGTCATCACGACGCCTTCTGTGAACACCAGAGGCTGGCTCTCTGCAATCACTGAGCTCCAGTGACTGCTGCCAAACTAGTGGTCCACGACACGGCCTGTTCTCCCAGCCCATCTGTCTCCTCCATCAGGTCCAGAACTAGCCCTGAGCTCGCACAACGTTGGCAATACACATCACACAACACACACCTGTGCAGTGAAGGAAACAGAACAGCTGTAGTCTCAGTGTGAAACCCACCTACCCACCAGCCCACCTTCTGCAAAGCATGAGTATTCTGATATCTCTTCTGAGAAGTGCCAGGAGTAACACGCCATTGGATTCTGGCCCATTGTAACCATTGCACACACCTCATCTTGCAGCTTATTGTAGGGTGGGCCTGTCTTCTTGGCTCAAAATATATCTGAATATTTTCACCTTGACTACCTGATATGTGGTGTCACTATGGACTCCCCTATAACAGCTGTCAGGGCAGAGTCTGCACTCCAGCTGTGTTCAATGCTACTCGTACTTTATTTTTATTTAGCTGTGACAGAATTGGTTCCCATTTCTTTGTTTTTTACCTTCCTCCTACTTTTTGACAGCCAGAGATCCTGCAGTGATGCAAAACAGAAAACACAAGAGATAGGACGCTCTAACAATGGTAGCATAGTGTTATGAAATTTAAAAATCTGTAGGAAGTATTCAAGGGACATGAGAAGGTAGTGTGCCAGCAGCTACTGATACCAATTATGTGGGGACAGGTTTGCTGAGTGTTTGGTGCCTATACAGAAAAAGTTTAATCCAACAGATAAAAATGTTTTATTCAGAAAAATATTGAATCATAGAATCATAGAATCACCAGGTTGGAAGAGACCCACCGGATCACCGAGTCCAACCATTCCTATCAAACTCCTATCAAACAGAGACTAAACAGAGAGGTTCTCACCTGTTTATCTGTAAATCTCTCAGCCATAAGGCCCTGATCTTGAACAGTTGCTTAGAGAAAGCTCTGACAGTACTTTGGTGTCCAGTCTTTCCCAAACCTGCTGATTCCAGTGTGAAAAGTGGTCTTTTTAGGGTGCCTGAAGACCCTGTCTCACCACTGGATCTTCTTAAAAACCTCCCTGGGTAGACATCTTTGTGCTCTAATGCCATTTGATTTGCATTTATTACTGAGGACTCAGTCAGAGACAGAAAGTGTCCTTAATTTCAGGCATTCCTATTGTCACAGATGTCTTTAAAGGCCAGAGAGAGACTCTGCTGCTGCCTTGTCAACCTTCAATACACTGAAATGATCAGAGTGTTTCTTTTCTCAGTAAGAAATACCTTCTTCCTAGGGGCAGGGGGATATTCTCCCTTTACTTAGTGTAGTGTTTCCTGACAGCAAGGAGGACATATAACTTGAGGTAAGCTTTCTCAAGTCTGATTTTTGATTAATTAACCAAAAAAATAAACCCCCTTCTCTGACAGATAAATATACGTCTACTCTTGATTGGTTGCTGCCAGAGCTGTTTTCCAGTTCTTTACTTCAGCTGGTGCTTTCCCATCTCTCCCCTTTCCCACTCTCAGTACTTAAATTTCAATGGTCAAGCCCAAAACTTAACCAAGTCTAAAATGGAGACCAAACTCTACAGGCTAATCAGTAGCAGAGATGAAGAGTTCTCAGGGCAACAAGAGCATTAGAAAGTCGGAGCACTGTTTTCACTGAAATGCTTCTTGTGTTAAGGAAGGGAAGAAAAACATGATGGTTGCCCGTGTCTTGGCTGGGGTTTTTAGCTGAGACCGCCTGCATGCCTCTGAAACACTGAAGAGCATTCTGGACATCTTGGCCATGCTGCCAGACCTTGGCTCCTGCATAACTGGTCTGACTTCCAGCACACTTGGAACACACGCTGACTTCAAGGGTGTTGGTAGGTTGAAAAATCCAGCTGCACTTCTGAAGCTCAAACACAGACTAGGGAATCCAACTTAAGCTTTGATTTTTTTGGAAAAGTATGCTTTCAGTCAACAAAGCGATACAGGGCTTGGCCTGGCTTTCCTTCAAAAGCCAGGAGCATGTTATATAACTGGTGCAGTCTCTACTCTGCTGTGAGCCTGCCTTCAGGAGCCTGTGGCTTTCTCAGATAAACAGAGCCTTATCTAATTAGTTGTTTATATATCAACAGTCCCCAGAGAGTGCTGAACACTGCAAAGTTCTATCATACGTGTAAGAAGGAAATTAAGCTTCATGCCTTGAAATGGAAGAAGGCATTAACAGTTCTGGCAATGACTTATTTATTGCTATGTCGCTTTATGTAGGCTCTCTTTGTGATCTTGTTTGACCACTAGGCTGAGCTCTGGAAAATAAGCTCAAAAGCCCCAACTCTGCTTTTTTTTTCAAAGACTGATAGTTTACAGCTACCTGGATCCCCTCCACCGCCTCACAATAGAGGTGCAGCCCTGCGAAGGCAGGCAGACTCAGGTCAGCTTAGAGCAGCTCCTCCCCAGAAAGGAGCCAGTGAGAGATGAATTACAGTTCTTCCACAGCTACTGCAATTTGCCTGCTGCAGTCTAGACAAATATCTGCTGCAAATTTATTGAGTTCACCAAAGATCTCCTCAAGCTACTCATTTTAGCCAGCAGTCCAAAGGGTGAGGGCTCTTTGTCTTTTTTCTGCAATCCAGTCTCCCACTTAGGCATTTTCCCCCCTTTCTTTACAGGTCAGAATTAAAAGGATATCTCTTTACCACTTTACAGGCAGATGCTTTGATAAGTGAGTACTCAGCAGCCACGGGGATTAACACAGAATGCAGTAAATATCCTGATAGACAGATCAGATTTTTAAAATATGGGATTGTGCTTGTAATGTGGCAGAGGAGGTGAAATTCTGAGTGTTAGATTTGGCAGGGATGGCTCTCTTCTCTTGAAGTTATTATCTTCTGTGCTGAATGAGTACTGACATTAGGTAGTCAAGCTTCATAACACAAGGAAGGTTATTAGTATTCAGTAAATGGATATGCTTGCAGCTCTCCAGCTCTGGAAATCTGCAGTGAAACTGTCCCCTCTGCCCAAAGGAGGCTCCAGCTGCTGTGCTGACAGCAAGAGGCAGAGGTGAGGTCAAAGTATTGCTTGCTGCTCCCTGCAATGATGAAGACTTCTCAGGGGACACAAGTCCAGCGGGCAGAATCACTAACACTGCTCTCAGACGAGTGTATGTTACCTGCCCACTTCCATAGGGATTTGGGCATCCATGGACAGTAGTGAGAGAAGAGCAAGAAGCTGGCTGTTTGTTAGAGACACCCAGAAATGTTGCCAGAAAACCAAAAGGTTTTGCAGAAACGCATCAGCAAACCTCTGCTGAAACACAGCCAGAAACCTGGCTGCTTTTCTGCCAGGCTGCCTAGAATCCTGCAGTTTGAAATGCAGGAATGAGGAAATCAAATTGGATTTAAAAAAAAATAATGACAGACAAACCATTTTTATAAATCTAATTAAATAACCTAAGTGCATACATTAATTGGCTAATGCTGATACAAACACACCTGGGGCATGCTGATACCAGGCTGTTCATAAAGCTTGCTCACACTGATGTCCTGTGCATCCCTTCCTGCTGCACTCCTTCCACAGCAGACCCTGACAGGAAAGACTTTGCCCTTCTTTTTTTCTTATTAGCTTTCTGGAGGGTGATAAGAAGGGAAGTTCAAAACTCCAACTGCACATTCCTTGACTCTTTCACTAGTGGGAGAATTCTGCAAGCAGTTACGCTTTTTGTTTGGAAAAGCTTGCTTTCATTCAGTGCTGTATATTGGTAGGTCACTTCAGTTATCCTCTGCACTAAACCATATTTATTGCATTCTGCCATATTACAATTGACTGTACCCCGCCATTCCTCATCTTTATAACAACAATAAACCCATAAAATTAAAGCAATTTTGTTTTGGATAGAAAAATGTGATAAGCCCTTGAGCAAGCCTCTAAAATGTCACAGTTATTTTAAATAAATTTTAAAAACAATGCATGATCTTGATGAGTTCTGATGTGAAAATTTTATTAAAAACTGGTCTCATTTTTACCAAGAGATTCTAAAAGACTAGACATTGAGGGGTTTTATGTGTATATACACGAGCAGACGTGATTCTTAATTTTGATGTCTTTCACAAACACTAGATAAAGGAAATGCAAACTCTTAATATGAATTAGATCAAGGTACAAAGGTGAAGTAAAAGGCGAGAGAAAGTCTTTCCTTATGTCTCATTACTAGAAATGTACCAGTAAGTTTTTTCACTTACTGTTACTTGCTTGAAGTCAGTCATAGCAGAAGTGTCACTGTGCAATATTATGCATAGAAAATCAAGTATACACAGCATATGAAACAGAAGAAAGTAGGAAGAGGGGCAGCGTGAATCCTCTTTTCCTTTTGTGGAAATGGAAGCGCTAGCTCACTGCATGATTATCCTTCCTCAGATTGTTTCTTCTGGATAGTTTGTGGGGAAATTAAGCATTGAGGTCGATAGGTGAAACTGCTTCTGTGCATGCTGAAAGGGATTTTGCTGTTAGTAAGGGGAGAAGTTGGAGTAGGCAAACATTGGCTTGTGGGAGAAATGGAGATTCAGGTGACTGAGGATGCTCCTAGTCATGGGGTGACAGTAACAACCCTTCTCTATATGAGATGATGTGACAAGAATTGTGTCCCAAGGTGTTTGTGAGAGGTAGGACAGAAGAGCTGGTGTTTGGTGTGGTAGAAGGTAAAGATAGGGGGATGAGTTGAAGGGGTCACAAAGGAAGTATAGTGAAAATGGTCTTAGCAGTATATATTTATTAATTTTTATGCTTATGCTGGTCATGATGATAAAAGAAAGGGTAGTAAAGTTTGCAGAACAGTTGCCAGGGCGGAGGAGGCAATAGCAGTAAAGAGTGTGCAAGAGGTGCAAATGTGGTAGGACGTGGGGTTGGAGTTGCTTAGAAAGAAGCAATAACTCTAAGAGATGGCCTGAAAATCAGGTTTTGGTGGAAAACATAAGCAGAAACGAAACCAGAACTCAAGCCATAGACACAGATCACATGCTGCTTCTGCTATGATAGAAGAAAAGTTGAGATGCTAAAGGACATATGACCTTGTTAAAATCCTTTGCAACTGGAAAGTTATGGATGAAACTAAAGCTGAGTGCAACGGGTCCTTAAAAATACAACAAACCCCCAAAACTTTTCTTTCTGAGTGTCATTTATTTGTCTTTGCATAACACTCAACTTGCCCAGTGAGATTGCCACCACTCAGCCTCTCTGCTTGGTTGCAAGCAATGAATTTCTGCTTCTTACAACAGCTTCCATGCATTTCATGCAGGTCCCTCTTGCCAGGCTGTGCAGACACACTGATGGCGCTCCGGGGATGAGCTAACTGTTTAGTGTGGCTTGACAATCTTCAAACATGTTGTGCTTCTTTACCTGGCTTGATTTGTAGTGGTAGGGCTGTGTTGTGCACAGGTTATATTTTGTTTATTGTTTCATTGTCCATTTCTATTCAGCAGCCTCAGACACTGCACCCTGCCTTTTGCATATCTTTGCTCAGAACAGTGTTTAAAGTACACCTTGGTTATCTTCCTTTTTTGATACCCTTTCTACTCTTGCCACAGTGGAACTTGTGCTACAGTTTATATAACTAAGGTTATCATTTGGGTGATTAAATAGCTATGTTTGCTATGTTTAAATAGCTATGTTGGAGGCTATTGCCATTGGAACAGACTGTGCAGTTGCTGACATTTTCACAATTGTCTGAAAATTGTCTACTTCTCCTGGGTTTCTGATCTCAGCCTGTGGACTGTGCATTACATATTCAGAACACGCTTTTTTTTGCAGGCAGAATAAGGGCTTTATTCCATCCCTCACAGCCTTTAGAGAACTTGCCCAGGAATAAGAAGTGCTGTTGAAAAAGCCTTGCCTTGCAGGAGCTGAGGTTATGCCATGGAATGATCAGCACGCGAACCACGGCACATGGTGTGCAGTACATGCTATTACCTGCTTATTGTCTTAAATTATAGGGTGAAAATCAGTCTTGTAATCAGCCCTGATTATGCTATTTGCTGTTGTTACGTGCTGAAAGAGGAAAGCATCTGCTTCTTTTTAATACTTGTTTATGAAGCAAGTCTTCCTGCCAAGAATATAAGTAAAGAACTGCTTGTATCCCTGCAAGAGAAAACTGGACAGGGAGATATATCTAAGGTTTGTGTGAGATGTGGGATCTTCCTGGAGATGGGATGGGGAAATATGGCTCCAGCCCCCTGGGGAAGGGGATATTCTCTATCATCCCACAAGTTCAGAGAAGAATTCATCTTCTTTGCAGTCCTTCTTCAGGGAATTTTAATTGTGGCGCAGTGAACACTAGCCCCACCAACATCATTTTCTGCAGCTTTTGGCTACCTTGCTACTTGTCCTTACTAAAGAACCTTTTCACAGTGGTTTTCTTCCTGTGCTTCTGTCCCTGGGACAGCCCTTTGACTTGTAGTAATAATTTGATGGGTGTCTGGGGTCTTTGACTTGAAATTCTACTTGATTCTATGATTCTATGATATATCGAAGTTAATGTTTCCTTCTTTGAATTCTCCATGTCCTCTGTTCCAGCAGTAGCAGAGAGCCCAGTAACAAAGAATGAAACATCTTCTTCAACAGCTTCTATCTGCACTTTCTTGATGGGAAAACAAGCCCAGGCAAGGACATTGTGAGCTTTTCCTTCACAGTGCAACAGTCTTACTGTTCTTGGAATCATAGACCTTTGAGATCAAGTCCAACTGTACCTGTCTGCTGCTAAACCGTATCCCTGAGCACCTCATCTACCCATCTTTTAAACACCTCCAGGGAAGGTGACTCAACCACATCCCTCAGCAGCCTCTTCCAGTGCCCGATAACCCTTTCAGTGAAGAAAATTTTCCTGATATATAATCTGAACCTCCCCTGGTGCAACTTGAGACCATTTCTTCACTTGTTACTTGTATGATTTGGTTGGATTTTTAAAGCAATCAAGCCTTTCCTTGGAGTATTAATAATTGTTTGGGATTTCACTTTAAAAAAATAATGGAATAATGGTAAGCTAAAACATCCAAATAACTTCTAAATTAGTGTGACTGGTGCCAAGCATATCAGCACTAAGCCAAAAATCCAGAGCCTTGAAAAACAGATCGTTCAGCTTGTTGATGTATATTCACTAATTGGTAAGGGAGTAGAGAGGGAACAATGCACAAATGGAAGTGAATTCTTGCTTTCAGTTTATGCATTCAGTTATTAAAATGGGACTGGATTTGTTTCATTGTTAAATTCCAGAGTTTTTTTTTCCCAAAATGCACTCAGTCCCAACAAACAGTAGGAGAAACAATAGCTAATTTAATTTATCATCTTTTGCATGCACAGCTGTGGATGGGAAGGAAGGCTCTGTTTTGGCATCAAAGACCTTTGAGACTGAGCTTTGCTAGCTCTAAGCCCTTTTAAGAAAAATGCTTAGTTACTAATCTTTGTACGAGGAAATTCAGAGCTCCTCGAAAGCTGGAAAGGTTGAGTTCATAGTTTGAAGTCTGTTCCAGCCTGGGGGCTGTCTCCGTGTGTGTTGTCCTCGCTGTTGCTTAGCACTGCTTGTCTTTCACAACATTTAATAGCAGGCTTGCAAGACCACTTGGAAGGCAGGCTACAAATAGCAACTTGCAGGGGAAGAGTCATCCTCAAGAGGGTTTCCCCCGCTTTCTGAAAGCCATTACTGAACAGTGACACAAACTTTTAATTTAGTGGTTGTCAGCCAATACAGCCAATTAAATGTCTTTCTTAATGACATTTTATCACTAATCTTGGGTTAAAAGGTAAAGGGATAAAGAAGGAACAGTATGTGATTCGTCAATCATTAAATGAGTTACTGGTGGCTCATCTTGTGTTTAACTTGGAATTCACTATAAATCAAGGAATTGACATGAGTTGAAGGAACTATTGCAAATGACACCAAGATGAGTGGTGCAGTTGCCACACCAGAAGGACAGGATGTCATCCAGAGGGACCTGGACAAGCTGGAGAATTGTGCCTGTGTGTATATCATGAGGTTCAACATGGCCAAGTGCAAGGCCCCACATGTGGTTTGGGACAATTTGTGGTTTCAATACAGGATGAGGAATGACGTGATTGAGAACTGCCCTGCGGATAAGCACTTTGGGGATGCTCATTGATGAGAAGCTCAATGAGTCAGCTATGTGCACTTGCAGCCCAGAAGGCCAACTGTATCCTGGGCTGCATCCAAACAAGTGTGGCCAGCAGGTTGAAGGAGGTGATTGTCCCCCTCTACTCCACTCTTGTGAGACCCCACCTGCAATTCTGGAATCCCCAATGTAAGAAGGATATGGAACTGTTGGAATGGGGCTAGAGGAGGACTACAAAGATGATCGGNCCAGGGAAGCTGTGGCTGCCCCATCCCTGGAGGTGTTCAAGGCCAGGTTGGATGGGGCCTTGGGTAGCCTGATCTAGTGGGAAGTGTCCCTGCCCATGGCAGGGGAGGGTAGAACTAGATGATCTTTAAGGTCCCTTCCAATCCAAACCATTCTATGATTCTGTGATTTATGCCTGGAAATCTGCATCAAGAGTGAGATCACTGACAATGTGATTGTGCTGTGTGCAGGTAGTTTCATCTGAGCCAGCCTCATATTAAAGCCTACACAGGTTAGCCAAAATTATTGTGATATGAACAGCAAGAAGTAATTATGTTGTATGGGACAAAGCTGACTAGAATTGAAAAACTGATGGGAGGTGGGAATTGCAGATTTTCTTTCAAAGCATTTTAATGATAAGAAGAACCCTTTGGAAAAACAAACAAACAAACAAACAAACACACACACACACACCCCCACACACACACACCCCCCCACACCCCCCCCCACCCCCACA